>JANJGN010000191.1:0-600000 GCA_026770705.1 Isurus oxyrinchus
CACTGAAAAACACCAACAAATTCAACAACAACCTCAACATTGAAAAACAACAACAACCTCCACATAGAAAACTCCAATAAATTCAACCACAACCTCAACATTGAAAAACACCAGCAAATTCAACAACAACCACAACATTGAAAAAACAGCAACAAATTCAACAACAACCTCAACATTGAAAACACCAACAAATTCAACAACAACCTCAATAATGAAAAAACAACAACAACCTCAACATTGAAAAAACACCAACAAATTCAACAACAACCTCAATATTGAAAAACAACAACAACCTGAACATTGAAAAACACCAACAAATTCAACCACAACCTCAACATTGAAAAACACCAGCAAATTCAACAACAACCACAACATTGAAAAACAGCAACAAATTCAACAACAACCTCAACATTGAAAACACCAACAAATTCAACAACAACCTCAATAATGAAAAACAACAACAACCTCAACATTGAAAAGCACCAACAAATTCAAAAGCAACCTCAACATTGAAAAAAACCAACAAATTCAACAACAACATCAATATTGAAAAAAACCAACAAATTCAACAACAACCTCAACATTGAAAAACACCAACAATTTGAACAACAACCTCAACTTTTAAAAACATCAACAAATTCAACAACAACCTGAACTTTGAAAAACACCAACAAATTCAAAAATAACCTCAACATGGAAAAACAACAACAAATTCATCAACAACATCAGCATTGAAAACACCAACAAATTCAACAACAACTTGAACATTGAAAAACAGCAACAAATTCAACAACAACCTCGACATTGAAAAACACCAACAAATTTAACAACAACCTCGACATTGAAAAACACCAACAAATTCAACAACAACCTCGACATTGAAAAACACCAGCAAATTCAACAACAACCTCGACATTGAAAAACACCAACAAATTCAACAACAACCTCAATATTGAAAAACAACAACAACCTCAACACTGAAAAACACCAACAAATTCAACAACAACCTCGACATTGAAAAACAGCAACAAATTCAACAACAACCTCAACACTGAAAAACACCAACAAATTCAACAACAACCTCAACATTGAAAAACAACAACAACCTCCACATAGAAAACTCCAATAAATTCAACCACAACCTCAACATTGAAAAACACCAGCAAATTCAACAACAACCACAACATTGAAAAACAGCAACAAATTCAACAACAACCTCAACATTGAAAACACCAACAAATTCAACAACAACCTCAATAATGAAAAACAACAACAACCTCAACATTGAAAAAACACCAACAAATTCAACAACAACCTCAATATTGAAAAACAACAACAACCTCAACATTGAAAAAACACCAAGAAATTCAACAACAACCTCAACATTGAAAAAAAACAACAAATTCAACAGCAAACTCAAGATTGAAAAACACCAACAAATTCAAAAATAAACTCAACATGGAAAAACAACAACAAATTCATCAACAACTTCAGCAGTGAAAACACCAACAAATTCAACAACAACCTCAACATTGAAAACACCAACAAATTCAACAACAACTTCAACATTGAAAAACACCAACAAATTCAACAACAACCTCGACATTGAAAAACACCAACAAATTTAACTACAACCTCGACATTGAAAAAACACCAACAAATTCAACAACAACCTCGACATTGAAAAACACCAACAAATTCAACAACAACCTCAACATTGAAAACACCAAGAAATTTAACAACATCCTCAATATTGAAAAACAACAACAACCTCAACATTGAAAAACACCAACAAATTTAACAACAACCTCAACATTGAAAAACACCAACAACCTCAACATTGAAAAACAGCAACAGGTTCAACAACATCAACATTGAAAAACAACAACAAATTCAACAACAACCTCAACATTGAAAAACAACAACAACCTCAATATTGAAAAACAGCAACAAGTTCAACAACCTCAACTTTGAAAAACACCAACAAATTCAACAACAACCTGAACTTTGAAAACTTCCAACAAATTCAAAAATAACCTCGACATTGAAAAACACCAATAAATTTAACAACAACCTCGACATTGAAAAACACCAACAAATTCAACAACAACCTCAACATTGAAAAACAACAACAACCTCAACATAGAAAACTCCAATAAATTCAACCACAACCTCAACATTGAAAAACACCAGCAAATTCAACAACAACCACAACATTGAAAAACAGCAACAAATTCAACAACAACCTCAACATTGAAACACCAACAAATTCAACAACAACCTCAATAATGAAAAACAACAACAACCTCAACATTGAAAAAACACCAACAAATTCAACAACAACCTCAATATTGAAAAACAACAACAACCTCAACATTGAAAAACACCAAGAAATTCAACAACAACCTCAACATTGAAAAAAAAACAACAAATTCAACAACAACCTCAAGATTGAAAAACACCAACAAATACAAAAATAACCTCAACATGGAAAAACAACAACAAATTCATCAACAACTTCAGCAGTGAAAACACCAACAAATTCAACAACAACCTCAACTTTGAAAACACCAACAAATTCGACAACAACTTCAACATTGAAAAACAGCAACAAATTCAACAACAACCTCGACATTGAAAAACACCAACAAATTTAACAACAACCTCGACATTGAAAAACACCAACAAATTCAACAACAACCTCGACATTGAAAAACACCAACAAATTCAACAACAACCTCGACATTGAAAAACACCAACAAATTTAATAACAACCACGACATTGAAAAACACCAACAAATTCAACAACAACCTCGACATTGAAAAACACCAACAAATTCAACAACAAACTCAACATTGAAAACAGCAAGAAATTTAACAACATCCTCAATATTGAAAAACAACAACAACCTCAACATTGAAAAACACCAACAAATTTACCAACAACCTCAACATTGAAAAACACCAACAACCTCAACATTGAAAAACAGCAACAAGTTCAACAACATCAACATTGAAAAACAACAACAAATTCAACAACAACCTCAACATTGAAAAACAACAACAACCTCAATATTGAAAAACAGCAACAAGTTCAACAACCTCAACTTTGAAAAACACCAACAAATTCAACAACAACCTGAACTTTGAAAACTTCCAACAAATTCAAAAATAACCTCGACATTGAAAAACACCAACAAATTTAACAACAACCTCGACATTGAAAAACACCAACAAATTCAACAACAACCTCAACATTGAAAAACAACAACAACCTCAACATAGAAAACTCCAATAAATTCAACCACAACCTCAACATTGAAAAACACCAGCAAATTCAACAACAACCACAACATTGAAAAACAGCAACAAATTCAACAACAACCTCAACATTGAAAACACCAACAAATTCAACAACAACCTCAATAATGAAAAACAACAACAACCTCAACATTGAAAAACACCAAGAAATTCAACAACAACCTCAACATTGAAAAAAAACAACAAATTCAACAACAACCTCAAGATTGAAAAACACCAACAAATTCAAAAATAACCTCAACATGGAAAAACAACAACAAATTCATCAACAACTTCAGCAGTGAAAACACCAACAAATTCAACAACAACCTCGACATTGAAAAACACCAACAAATTCAACAACAACCTCAACATTGAAAACACCAAGAAATTTAACAACATCCTCAATATTGAAAAACAACAACAACCTCAACATTGAAAAACACCAACAAATTTAACAACAACCTCAACATTGAAAAACACCAACAACCTCAACATTGAAAAACAGCAACAAGTTCAACAACATCAACATTGAAAAACAACAACAAATTCAACAACAACCTCAACATTGAAAAACAACAACAACCTCAATATTGAAAAACAGCAACAAGTTCAACAACCTCAACTTTGAAAAACACCAACAAATTCAACAACAACCTGAACATTGAAAACTTCCAACAAATTCAAAAATAACCTCGACATTGAAAAACACCAACAAATTTAACAACAACCTCGACATTGAAAAACACCAACAAATTCAACAACAACCTCAGTATTGAAAAACAACAACAACCTCAACGCTGAAAAACGCCAACAAATTCAACAACAACCTCGACATTAAAAAACAGCAACAAATTCAACAACAACCTCAACACTGAAAAACACCAACAAATTCAACAACAACCTCAATATTGAAAAACAACAACAACCTCAACATAGAAAACACCAACAAATTCAACAACAACCTCAACATTGAAAAACAGCAACAAATTCAACAACAACCTCAAGATTGAAAACACCAACAAATTCAACAACAACCTCAATATTGAAAAACAACAATTACCTCAACATTGAAAAACACCAACAAATTCAACAACAACCTCAACATTGAAAAACAACAACAACCTCAACATTGAAAAACACCAAGAAATTCAACAACAACCTCAACATTGAAAAAAACCAACAAATTCAACAACAACCTCAAGATTGAAAAACACCAACAAATTCAAAAACAACCTCAACATTGAAAAACACCAACAAATTCAACAACAACCTCAACATTGAAAACAGCAAGAAATTTAACAACATCCTCAATATTGAAAAACAACAACAACCTCAACATTGAAAAACACCAACAAATTTAACAACAACCTCAACATTGAAAAACACCAACAACCTCAACATTGAAAAACAGCAACAGGTTCAACAACATCAACATTGAAAAACAACAACAAATTCAACAACAACCTCAACATTGAAAAACAACAACAACCTCAATATTGAAAAACAGCAACAAGTTCAACAACCTCAACTTTGAAAAACACCAACAAATTCAACAACAACCTGAACTTTGAAAACTTCCAACAAATTCAAAAATAACCTCGACATTGAAAAACACCAACAAATTTAACAACAACCTCGACATTGAAAAACACCAACAAATTCAACAACAACCTCAACATTGAAAAACAACAACAACCTCAACATAGAAAACTCCAATAAATTCAACCACAACCTCAACATTGAAAAACACCAGCAAATTCAACAACAACAACAACATTGAAAAAACAGCAACAAATTCAACAACAACCTCAACATTGAAACACCAACAAATTCAACAACAACCTCAATAATGAAAAACAACAACAACCTCAACATTGAAAAAACACCAACAAATTCAACAACAACCTCAATATTGAAAAACAACAACAACCTCAACATTGAAAAACACCAAGAAATTCAACAACAACCTCAACATTGAAAAAAAACAACAAATTCAACAACAACCTCAAGATTGAAAAACACCAACAAATACAAAAATAACCTCAACATGGAAAAACAACAACAAATTCATCAACAACTTCAGCAGTGAAAACACCAACAAATTCAACAACAACCTCAACTTTGAAAACACCAACAAATTCGACAACAACTTCAACATTGAAAAACAGCAACAAATTCAACAAGCAACCTCGACATTGAAAAACACCAACAAATTTAACAACAACCTCGACATTGAAAAACACCAACAAATTCAACAACAACCTCGACATTGAAAAACACCAACAAATTCAACAACAACCTCGACATTGAAAAACACCAACAAATTTAATAACAACCTCGACATTGAAAAACACCAACAAATTCAACAACAACCTCGACATTGAAAAACACCAACAAATTCAACAACAACCTCAACATTGAAAACAGCAAGAAATTTAACAACATCCTCAATATTGAAAAACAACAACAACCTCAACATTGAAAAACACCAACAAATTTACCAACAACCTCAACATTGAAAAACACCAACAACCTCAACATTGAAAAACAGCAACAAGTTCAACAACATTAACATTGAAAAACAACAACAAATTCAACAACAACCTCAACATTGAAAAACAACAACAACCTCAATATTGAAAAACAGCAACAAGTTCAACAACCTCAACTTTGAAAAACACCAACAAATTCAACAACAACCTGAACTTTGAAAACTTCCAACAAATTCAAAAATAACCTCGACATTGAAAAACACCAACAAATTTAACAACAACCTCGACATTGAAAAACACCAACAAATTCAACAACAACCTCAACATTGAAAAACAACAACAACCTCAACATAGAAAACTCCAATAAATTCAACCACAACCTCAACATTGAAAAACACCAGCAAATTCAACAACAACCACAACATTGAAAAACAGCAACAAATTCAACAACAACCTCAACATTGAAAACACCAACAAATTCAACAACAACCTCAATATTGAAAAACAACAACAACCTCAACATTGAAAAAACACCAACAAATTCAACAACAACCTCAATATTGAAAAACAACAACAACCTCAACATTGAAAAACACCAAGAAATTCAACAACAACCTCAACATTGAAAAAAAACAACAAATTCAACAACAACCTCAAGATTGAAAAACACCAACAAATTCAAAAATAACCTCAACATGGAAAAACAACAACAAATTCATCAACAACTTCAGCAGTGAAAACACCAACAAATTCAACAACAACCTCGACATTGAAAAACACCAACAAATTCAACAACAACCTCAACATTGAAAACACCAAGAAATTTAACAACATCCTCAATATTGAAAAACAACAAAAACCTCAACATTGAAAAACACCAACAAATTTAACAACAACCTCAACATTGAAAAACACCAACAACCTCAACATTGAAAAACAGCAACAAGTTCAACAACATCAACATTGAAAAACAACAACAAATTCAACAACAACCTCAACATTGAAAAACAACAACAACCTCAATATTGAAAAACAGCAACAAGTTCAACAACCTCAACTTTGAAAAACACCAACAAATTCAACAACAACCTGAACATTGAAAACTTCCAACAAATTCAAAAATAACCTCGACATTGAAAAACACCAACAAATTTAACAACAACCTCGACATTGAAAAACACCAACAAATTCAACAACAACCTCAGTATTGAAAAACAACAACAACCTCAACGCTGAAAAACGCCAACAAATTCAACAACAACCTCGACATTAAAAAACAGCAACAAATTCAACAACAACCTCAACACTGAAAAACACCAACAAATTCAACAACAACCTCAATATTGAAAAACAACAACAACCTCAACATAGAAAACACCAACAAATTCAACAACAACCTCAACATTGAAAAACAGCAACAAATTCAACAACAACCTCAAGATTGAAAACACCAACAAATTGAACAACAACCTCAATATTGAAAAACAACAATTACCTCAACATTGAAAAACACCAACAAATTCAACAACAACCTCAACATTGAAAAACAACAACAACCTCAACATTGAAAAACACCAAGAAATTCAACAACAACCTCAACATTGAAAAAAACCAACAAATTCAACAACAACCTCAAGATTGAAAAACACCAACAAATTCAAAAACAACCTCAACATTGAAAAACACCAACAAATTCAACAACAACCTCAACATTGAAAACAGCAAGAAATTTAACAACATCCTCAATATTGAAAAACAACAACAACCTCAACATTGAAAAACACCAACAAATTTAACAACAACCTCAACATTGAAAAACACCAACAACCTCAACATTGAAAAACAGCAACAAGTTCAACAACATCAACATTGAAAAACAACAACAAATTCAACAACAACCTCAACATTGAAAAACAACAACAACCTCAATATTGAAAAACAGCAACAAGTTCAACAACCTCAACTTTGAAAAACACCAACAAATTCAACAACAACCTGAACTTTGAAAACTTCCAACAAATTCAAAAATAACCTCGACATTGAAAAACACCAACAAATTTAACAACAACCTCGACATTGAAAAACACCAACAAATTCAACAACAACCTCAACATTGAAAAACAACAACAACCTCAACATAGAAAACTCCAATAAATTCAACCACAACCTCAACATTGAAAAACACCAGCAAATTCAACAACAACCACAACATTGAAAAACAGCAACAAATTCAACAACAACCTCAACATTGAAAACACCAACAAATTCAACAACAACCTCAATAATGAAAAACAACAACAACCTCAACATTGAAAAAACACCAACAAATTCAACAACAACCTCAATATTGAAAAACAACAACAACCTCAACATTGAAATACACCAAGAAATTCAACAACAACCTCAACATTGAAAAAAAACAACAAATTCAACAACAACCTCAAGATTGAAAAACACCAACAAATTCAAAAATAACCTCAACATGGAAAAACAACAACAAATTCATCAACAACTTCAGCAGTGAAAATACCAACAAATTCAACAACAACCTCGACATTGAAAAACACCAACAAATTCAACAACAACCTCAACATTGAAAACACCAAGAAATTTAACAACATCCTCAATATTGAAAAACAACAACAACCTCAACATTGAAAAACACCAACAAATTTAACAACAACCTCAACATTGAAAAACACCAACAACCTCAACATTGAAAAACAGCAACAAGTTCAACAACATCAACATTGAAAAACAACAACAAATTCAACAACAACCTCAACATTGAAAAACAACAACAACCTCAATATTGAAAAACAGCAACAAGTTCAACAACCTCAACTTTGAAAAACACCAACAAATTCAACAACAACCTGAACATTGAAAACTTCCAACAAATTCAAAAATAACCTCGACATTGAAAAACACCAACAAATTTAACAACAACCTCGACATTGAAAAACACCAACAAATTCAACAACAACCTCAGTATTGAAAAACAACAACAACCTCAACGCTGAAAAACGCCAACAAATTCAACAACAACCTCGACATTAAAAAACAGCAACAAATTCAACAACAACCTCAACACTGAAAAACACCAACAAATTCAACAACAACCTCAATATTGAAAAACAACAACAACCTCAACATAGAAAACACCAACAAATTCAACAACAACCTCAACATTGAAAAACAGCAACAAATTCAACAACAACCTCAAGATTGAAAACACCAACAAATTCAACAACGACCTCAATATTGAAAAACAACAATTACCTCAACATTGAAAAACACCAACAAATTCAACAACAACCTCAACATTGAAAAACAACAACAACCTCAACATTGAAAAACACCAAGAAATTCAACAACAACCTCAACATTGAAAAAAACCAACAAATTCAACAACAACCTCAAGTTTGAAAAACACCAACAAATTCAAAAACAACCTCAACATTGAAAAACACCAACAAATTCAGCAACAACCTCAACATTGAAAACACCAACAAATTTAACAACATCCTCAATATAGAAAAACAACGATAACCTCAACATTGAAAAACATCAACAAATTCAAAAACAACCTCAATATTGAAAAACAACAACAACCTCAACATAGAAAACACCAACAAATTCAGCAACAACCTCAACATTGAAAAACACCAGCAAATTCAACAACAACCTCAACATTGAAAAAAACCAACAATTTCAACAACAACCTCAACATTGAAAAACACCAACAAATTCAACGACAACCTCAACATTGAAAAAAACCAACAATTTCAACAACAAGCTCAAAATTGAAAACACCAACAAATTCAACAACAACCTCAACATTGAAAAACACCAACAAATTCAACAACAACCTCAACATTGAAAACAGCAATAAATTCAACAACAACCTCAACATTGAAAAACAACCACAACATTAAAAAACACCAACAAATTCAACAACAATCTGAACATTGAAAACACCAACAAATTCAACAACAACCTCAATATTGAGAAACAACAACAACCTCAACATTGTAAAACACCAACAAATTCAACAACAACCTCAACATTGAAAACACCAACAAATTTAACAACATCCTCAATATTGAAAAACAAAAACAACCCCAACATTGAAAAACAGCAACAAATTTAACAACAACCTCAACATTGAAAAACACCAACAACCTCAACATTGAAAAACAGCAACAAATTTATCAACAACCTCAACATTGAAAAACAACAAGAACCTCAACATGGAAGAAGACCAACAAATTCAACAACAACCTCAACATTGAAAAACAACAACAACCTCAAAATTCGAAAACACCAACAAATTCAACAACAACCTCAACATTGAAAAACAACAACAACTTCAACCTTGAAAAACACCAACAATTTCAACAGCAACCTCAACATTGAAAAACACCAACAAATTCAACAACAACCTCAACATTGAAAAACAACAACAACCACAACATTAAAAAACACCAACAAATTCAACAACAACCTCAACATTGAAAAACAACAACAACCTCAACTTTGAAAAACACCAACAAATTCAACAACAACCTCAAAATTGAAAAACACAAACAAATTCAACAACAACCTCAATATTGAAAAACAACAACAACCTCAACATTGAAAAACACCAACAAATTCAACAACAACCTCACCATTGAAAAACACCAAGAAATTCAACAACAACCTCAATATTGAAAAACAACAACAACCTCAAAATTGTAAAACACCAACAAATTCAACAACAACCTCAACATTGAAAACACCAACAAATTTAACAACATCCTCAATATTGAAAAACAAAAACAACCTCAACATTGAAAAACACCAACAAATTTAACAACAACCTCAACATTGAAAAACACCAACAACCTCAACATTGAAAAACAGCAACAAATTCAACAACCTCAACATTGAAAAACACCAACAAATTTAACAACAACCTCAACATTGAAAAAGACCAACAAACTCAACATTGAAAAACAGCAACAAATTCAACAACATCAACATAGAAAAACACCACAAACTGAACAACAACGTCAACACTGAAAAACACGAACAAATTCATCAACAACTTCAGCATTGAAAACACCAACAAATTCAACAACAACCTCAACATTGAAAACACCAACAAATTCAACAACAACTTCAACATTGAAAAACAACAACAAATTCATCAACAACTTCAGCATTGAAAACACCAACAAATTCAACAACAACCTCAACATTGAAAACACCAACAAATTCAATAACAACTTCAACATTGAAAAACACCAACAAATTCAACAACAACCTCGACATTGAAAAACACCAACAAATTTAACAACAACCTCGACATTGAAAAACACCAACAAATTCAACAACAACCTCGACATTGAAAAACACCAACAAATTCAACAACAACCTCGACATTGAAAAACACCAACAAATTCAACAGAAACCTCAATATTTAAAAACAACAACAACCTCAACACTGAAAAACCCCAACAAATTCAACAACAACCTCGACATTGAAAAACAGCAACAAATTCAGCAACAACCTCAACACTGAAAAACACCAACAAATTCAACAACAACCTCAACATTGAAAAACAACAACAACCTCAACATAGAAAACACCAACAAATTCAACCACAACCTCAACATTGAAAAACACCAGCAAATTCAACAACAACCACAACATTGAAAAACAGCAACAAATTCAACAACAACCTCAACATTGATAACACCAACAAATTCAACAACAACCTCAATAATGAAAAACAACAACAACCTCAACATTGAAAAACACCAACAAATTCAAAAGCAACCTCAACATTGAAAAAAACCAACAAATTCAACAACAACATCAATTTTGAAAAAAAACCAACAAATTCAACAACAACCTCAATTTTGAAAAACACCAACAATTTGAACAACAACCTCAACTTTGAAAAACATCAACAAATTCAACAACAACCTGAACTTTGAAAAACACCAACAAATTCAAAAATAACCTCAACATGGAAAAACAACAACAAATTCATCAACAACATCAGCATTGGAAACACCAACAAATTCAACAACAACTTCAACATTGAAAAACACCAACAAATTCAACAACAACCTCGACATTGAAAAACACCAACAAATTTAACAACAACCTCGACATAGAAAAACACCAACAAATTCAACAACAACCTCGACATTGAAAAACACCAACAAATTCAACAACAACCTCGACATTGAAAAACACCAACAAATTCAACAACAACCTCAATATTGAAAAACAACAACAACCTCAACACTGAAAAACACCAACAAATTCAACAACAACCTCGACATTGAAAAACAGCAACAAATTCAACAACAACCTCAACACTGAAAAACACCAACAAATTCAACAACAACCTCAACATTGAAAAACAACAACTACCTCAACATAGAAAACTCCAATAAATTCAACCACAACCTCAACATTGAAAAACACCAGCAAATTCAACAACAACCACAACATTGAAAAACAGCAACAAATTCAACAACAACCTCAACATTGAAAACACCAACAAATTCAACAACAACCTCAATAATGAAAAACAACAACAACCTCAACATTGAAAAAACACCAACAAATTCAACAACAACCTCAACATTGAAAAACAACAACAACCTCAACATTGAAAAACACCAAGAAATTCAACAACAACCTCAACATTGAAAAAAAACAAATTCAACAACAACCTCAAGATTGAAAAACACCAACAAATTCAAAAATAGCCTCAACATGGAAAAACAACAACAAATTCATCAACAACTTCAGCAGTGAAAACACCAACAAATTCAACAACAACCTCAACATTGAAAATACCAACAAATTCAACAACAACTTCAACATTGAAAAACACCAACAAATTCAACAACAACCTCGACATTGAAAAACACTAACAAATTTAACAACAACCTCGACATTGAAAAACACAAACAATTTCAACAACAACCTCGACATTGAAAAACACCAACAAATTCAACAACAACCTCGACATTGAAAAACACCAACAAATTCAACAACAACCTCAATATTTAAAAACAACAACAACCTCAACACTGAAAAACACCAACAAATTCAACAACAACCTCGACATTGAAAAACAGCAACAAATTCAACAACAACCTCAACACTGAAAAAACACCAACAAATTCAACAACAACCTCAACATTGAAAAACAACAACAACCTCAACATAGAAAACACCAACAAATTCAACCACAACCTCAACATTGAAAAACACCAGCAAATTGAACAACAACCACAACATTGAAAAACAGCAACAAATTCAACAACAACCTCAACATTGAAAACACCAACAAATTCAACAACAACCTCAATAATGAAAAGCAACAACAACCTCGACATGGAAAAACACCAACAAATTCAACAACAACCTCAACCTTGAAAAACACCAACAAATTCAGCAACAACCTCATCATTGAAAACACTAACAAATTTAACAACATCCTCAAAATAGAAAAACAACAACAACCTCAACATTGAAAAACACCAACAAATTCAACAACAACCTCAATATTTAAAAACAACAACAACCTCAACACTGAAAAACACCAACAAATTCAACAACAACCTCGACATTGAAAAACAGCAACAAATTCAACAACAACCTCAACACTGAAAAACACCAACAAATTCAACAACAACCTCAACATTGAAAAACAACAACAACCTCAACATAGAAAACACCAACAAATTCAACCACAACCTCAACACTGAAAAACACCAACAAATTCAACAACAACCTCGACATTGAAAAACACCAACAAATTCAACAACAACCTCAATATTTAAAAACAACAACAACCTCAACACTGAAAAACACCAACAAATTCAACAACAACCTCGACATTGAAAAACAGCAACAAATTCAACAACAACCTCAACACTGAAAAACACCAACAAATTCAACAACAACCTCAACATTGAAAAACAACAACAACCTCAACATAGAAAACACCAACAAATTCAACCACAACCTCAACATTGAAAAACACCAGCAAATTCAACAACAACCACAACATTGAAAAACAGCAACAAATTCAACAACAACCTCAACATTGAAAACACCAACAAATTCAACAACAACCTCAATAATGAAAAGCAACAACAACCTCGATATGGAAAAACACCAACAAATTCAACAACAACCTCAACCTTGAAAAACACCAACAAATTCAGCAACAACCTCATCATTGAAAACACTAACAAATTTAACAACATCCTCAAAATAGAAAAACAACAACAACCTCAACATTGAAAAACACCAACAACTTCAACAACATCAACATTGAAACACAACAACAAATTCAACAACAAACTCAACATTGAAAAACACCACAAACTCAACAACAACCTCAACATTGAAAAACACCAACAAATTCAACAACAACCTCAACATTGAAAAAAACCAACAAATTCAACAACAACCTCAACATTGAAAAACACCAACAATTTCAACAACAACCTCAACACTGAAAACACCAACAAATTCAACAAGAACTTCGACATTGAATAACACCAACAAATTCAACAACAACCTCAACATTGAAAAAAACCAACAAATTCATGAACAACCTCAGCATTAAAAAACACCAACAAATTGAACAACAAACTCAACATTGAATAACACCAACAAATTCAACAACAATCTCAATATTGAAAAACAGGAAGAAATTCAACAACAACCCCAACATTGAAAACACGAAGAAATTCATCAGGAACCTCGATATTGAAAAAAACCAACAAATTCAACAACAACCTCAACATTGAAAAACACCAACAAATTTAACAACAACCTCAACATTGAAAAACAACAAGAACCTCAACATGGAAGAAGACCAACAAATTCAACAACAACCTCAACATTGAAAAACAACAACAACCTCAAAATTCGAAAACACCAACAAATTCAACAACAACCTCAACATTGAAAAACAACAACAACCTCAACCTTGAAAAACACCAACAAATTCAAGAGCAACCTCAACATTGAAAAACACCAACAAATTCAACAACAACCTCAACATTGAAAAACAACAACAACCACAACATTGAAAAACACCAACAAATTCAACAACAACCTCAACATTGAAAAACAACAACAACCTCAACTTTGAAAAAAAGCAACAACTTCAACAACATCAACATTGAAAAACAACAACAAATTCAACAACAAACTCAACATTGAAAAACACCACAAACTAAACAACAACCTCAACATTGAAAAACACCAACAAATTCAACAACAACCTCATATTTAAAAACAACAACAACCTCAACACTGAAAAACACCAACAAATTCAACAACAACCTCGACATTGAAAAACAGCAACAAATTCAACAACAACCTCAACACTGAAAAACACCAACAAATTCAACAACAACCTCAACATTGAAAAACAACAACAACCTCAACATAGAAAACACCAACAAATTCAACCACAACCTCAACATTGAAAAACACCAGCAAATTCAACAACAACCACAACAATGAAAAACAGCAACAAATTCAACAACAACCTCAACATTGAAAACACCAAAAAATTCAACAACAACCTCAATAATGAAAAACAACAACAAATTCAGCAACAACTTCAGCATTGAAAACACCAACAAATTCAACAACAACCTCAACATTGAAAACACCAACAAATTCAACAACAACTTCAACATTGAAAAACACCAACAAATTCAACAACAACCTCGACATTGAAAAACACCAACAAATTTAACAACTACCTCGACATTGAAAAACACCAACAAATTCAACAACAACCTCGACATTGAAAAACACCAACAAATTCAACAACAACCTCGACATTGAAAAACACCAACAAATTCAACAACAACCTCAATATTTAAAAACAACAACAACCTCAACACTGAAAAACTCCAACAAATTCAACAACAGCCTCGACATTGAAAAACAGCAACAAATTCAGCAACAACCTCAACACTGAAAAACACCAACAAATTCAACAACCTCAACATTGAAAAAGAACAACAACCTCAACATAGAAAACACCAACAAATTCAACCACAACCTCAACATTGAAAAACATTAGCAAATTCAACAACAACCACAACATTGAAAAACAGCAACAAATTCAACAACAACCTCAACATTGAAAACACCAACAAATTCAACAACAACCTCGACATTGAAAAACACCAACAAATTCAACAACAACCTCGACATTGAAAAACACCAACAACCTCAACTTTGAAAAACACCAACAAATTCAACAACAACCTCAAAATTGAAAAACACAAACATATTCAACAACAGCCTCAATTTTGAAAAACAACAACAACCTCAACATTGAAAAACACCCACAAATTCAACAACAACCTCAACATTGAAAAACACCAACAAATTCAACAACAACCTCAACATTGAAAAACAACAACAACCTCAACATTGAAAAACACCAACAAATTCAGCAAAAACCTCAACATTGAAAAACAACAACAACCTCAACATTGAAAAACAGCAACAAAATCAACAACAACCTCAACATTGAAAATCAGCAACAAATTCAACAACAACCTCAACATTGAAAAACAACAACAACCTCAACATTGAAAAACACCAACAAATTCAACAATAACCTCAACATGGAAAAACAACAACAACCTCAACATTGAAAAACACCAACAAATTCAACAACAACTTCAACATTGAAAAACACCAACAAATTCAACAACAACCTCAACATTGTAAAACACCAACAAATTCAACAACAACCTCAGCATTGAAAACACCAACAAATTTAACAACATCCTCAATATTGAAAAACAAAAACAACCTCAACATTGAAAAACACCAACAAATTTAACAACAACCTCAACATTGAATAACACCAACAACCTCAACATTGAAAAACAGCAACAAATTCAACAACCTCAACATTGAAAAACACCAACAAATTTAACAACAACCTCAACATTGAAAAACACCAACAACCTCAACATCGAAAAACAGCAACAAATTCAACAACATCAACATAGAAAAACACCACAAACTGAACAACAACGTCAACATTGAAAAACACCAACAAATTCATCAACAACTTCAGCATTGAAAACACCAACAAATTCAACAACAACCTCAACATTGAAAACACCAACAAATTCAACAACAACCTCAACATTGAAAACACCAACAAATTCAATAACAACTTCAACATTGAAAAACACCAACAAATTCAACAACAACCTCGACATTGAAAAACACCAACAAATTTAACAACAACCTCGACATTGAAAAACACCAACAAATTCAACAACAACCTCGACATTGAAAAACACCAACAAATTCAACAGCAACCTCAATATTCAAAAACAACAACAACCTCAACACTGAAAAACACCAACAAATTCAACAACAACCTCGACATTGAAAAACAGCAACAAATTCAGCAACAACCTCAACACTGAAAAACACCAACAAATTCAACAACAACCTCAACATTGAAAAACAACAACAACCTCAACATAGAAAACACCAACAAATTCAACCACAACCTCAACATTGAAAAACACCAGCAAATTCAACAACAACCACAACATTGAAAAACAGCAACAAATTCAACAACAACCTCAACATTGAAAACACCAACAAATTCAACAACAACCTCAATAATGAAAAACAACAACAACCTCAACATTGAAAAACAGCAACAAATTCAAAAGCAACCTCAACATTGAAAAAACCCAACAAATTCAACAACAACATCAATATTGAAAAACACCAACAAATTCAACAACAACCTCAACATTGAAAAACACCAACAATTTGAACAACAACCTCAACTTTGAAAAACATCAACAAATTCAACAACAACCTGAACTTTGAAAAACACCAACAAAATCAAAAATAACCTCAACATGGAAAAAGAACAACAAATTCATCAACAACATCAGCTTTGAAAACTCCGACAAATTCAACAACAACTTCAACATTGAAAAACACCAACAAATTCAACAACAACCTCGACATTGAAAAACACCAACAAATTTAACAACAACCTCGACATTGAAAAACACCAACAAATTCAACAACAACCTCGACATTGAAAAACACCAACAAATTCAACAACAACCTCGACATTGAAAAACACCAACAAATTCAACAACAACCTCAATATTTAAAAACAACAACAACCTCAACACTGAAAAACACCAACAAATTCAACAACAACCTCGACATTGAAAAACAGCAACAAATTCAACAACAACCTCAACACTGAAAAACACCAACAAATTGAACAACAACCTCAACATTGAAAAACAACAACAACCTCAACATAGAAAACACCAACAAATTCAAACACAACCTCAAAATTGAAAAACACCAGCAAATTCAACAACAACCACAACATTGAAAAACAGCAACAAATTCAACAACAACCTCAACATTGAAAACACCAACAAATTCAACAACAACCTCAATAATGAAAAACAACAACAACCTCAACATGGAAAAACACCAACAAATTCAACAACAACCTCAACCTTGAAAAACACCAACAAATTCAGCAACAACCTCATCATTGCAAACAATAACAAATTTAACAGCATCCTCAAAATAGAAAAACAACAACAACCTCAACATTGAAAAACACCAACAAATTCAACAACAACCTCAACATTGAAAAACACCAACAACCTCAACATTGAAAAAAAGCAACAACTTCAACAACATCAACATTGAAAAACAACAACAAATTCAACAACAAACTCAACATTGAAAAACACCACAAACTCAACAACAACCTCAACATTGAAAAACACCAACAAATTCAACAACAACCTCAACATTGAAAAAAACCAACAAATTCAACAACAACCTCAACATTGAAATACACCAACAATTTCAACAACAACCTCAACATTGAAAATACCAACAAATTCAACAAGAACTTCGACATTGAAAAACACCAACAAATTCAACAACAACCTCAACATTGAAAAAAACCAACAAATTCATGAACAACCTCAGCATTAAAAAACACCAACAAATTGAACAACAAACTCAACATTGAATAACACCAACAAATTGAACAACAATCTCAACATTGAAAAACAGGAAGAAATTCAACAACAACCCCAACATTGAAAACACGAAGAAATTCATCTGGAACCTCGATATTGAAAAAAACCAACAAATTCAACAACACCCTCAACATTGAAAAACACCAACAAATTTAACAACAACCTCAACATTGGAAAACAACAAGAACCTCAACATGGAAGAAGACCAACAAATTCAACAACAACCTCAACATTGAAAAACAACAACAACCTCAAAATTCGAAAACACCAACAAATTCAACAACAACCTCAACATTGAAAAACAACAACAACCTCAACCTTGAAAAACACCAACAAATTCAAGAGCAACCTCAACATTGAAAAACACCAACAAATTCAACAACAACCTCAACATTGAAAAACAACAACAACCTCATCTTTGAAAAAAAGCCACAACTTCAACAACATCAACATTGAAAAACAACAACAAATTCAACAACAAACTCAACATTGAAAAACACCACAAACTCAACAACAACCTCAACATTGAAAAACACCAACAAATTCAACAACAACCTCAACATTGAAAAAAACCAACAAATTCAACAACAACCTCGACATTGAAAAACACCAACAAATTTAACAACAACCTCGACATTGAAAAACGCCAACAAATTCAACAACAACCTCGACATTGAAAAACACCAACAAATTCAACAACAACCTCGACATTGAAAAACACCAACAAATTCAACAACAACCTCAATATTTAAAAACAACAACAACCTCAACACTGAAAAACACCAACAAATTCAACAACTACCTCGACATTGAAAAACAGCAACAAATTCAACAACAACCTCAACACTGAAAAACACCAACAAATTCAACAACAACCTCAACATTGAAAAACAACGACAACCTCAACATAGAAAACACCAACTAATTCAACCACAACCTCAACATTGAAAAACACCAGCAAATTCAACAACAACCACAACATTGAAAAACAGCAACAAATTCAACAACAACCTCAACATTGAAAACACCAACAAATTCAACAACCTCAATAATGAAAAACAACAACAACCTCAACATGGAAAAACACCAACAAATTCAACAACAACCTCAACCTTGAAAAACACCAACAAATTCAGCAACAAGCTCATCATTGAAAACACTAACAAATTTAACAACATCCTCAAAATAGAAAAACAACAACAACCTCAACATTGAAAAACACCAACAAATTCAACAACAACCTCAACATTGAAAAACACCAACAACCTCAACATTGAAAAAAAGCAACAACTTCAACAACATCAACATTGAAAAACAACAACAAATTCAACAACAAACTCAACATTGAAAAACACCACAAACTCAACAACAACCTCAACATTGAAAAACACCAACAAATTCAACAACAACCTGAACATTGAAAAAAACCAACAAATTCAACAACAACCTCAACATTGAAAAACATCAACAATTTCAACAACAACCTCAACATTGAAAACACCAACAAATTCAACAAGAACTTCGACATTGAAAAACACCAACAAATTCAACAACAACCTCAACATTGAAAAAAACCAACAAATTCATGAACAACCTCAACATTAAAAAACACCAACAAATTGAACAACAAACTCAACATTGAATAACACCAACAAATTCAACAACAATCTCAACATTGAAAAACAGGAAGAAATTCAACAACAACCCCAACATTGAAAACACGAAGAAATTCATCAGGAACCTCGATATTGAAAAAACCAACAAATTCAACAGCAACCTCAACATTGAAAAACACCAACAAATTTAACAACAACCTCAACATTGAAAAACAAGAACAACCTCAACATGGAAGAAGACCAACAAATTCAACAACAACCTCAACATTGAAAAACAACAACAACCTCAAAATTCGAAAACACCAACAAATTCAACAACAACCTCAACATTGAAAAACAACAACAACCTCAACCTTGAAAAACACCAACAAATTCAAGAACAACCTCAACATTGAAAAACACCAACAAATTCAACAACAACCTCAACATTGAAAAACAACAACAACCACAACATTGAAAAACACCAACAAATTCAACAACAACCTCAACATTGAAAAACAACAACAACCTCAACTTTGAAAAAAAGCAACAACTTCAACAACATCAACATTGAAAAACAACAACAAATTCAACAACAAACTCAACATTGAAAAACACCACAAACTCAACAACAACCTCAACATTGAAAAACACCAACAAATTCAACAACAACCTCAACATTGAAAAAAACCAACAAATTCAACAACAACCTCAACATTGAAAAACACCAACAATTTCAACAACAACCTCAACATTGAAAACACCAACAAATTCAACAAGAACTTCGACATTGAAAAACACCATCAAATTCAACAACAACCTCAACATTGAAAAACACCAACAACCTCAACTTTGAAAAAAAGCAACAACTTCAACAACATCAACAGTGAAAAACAACAACAAATTCAACTACAAACTCAACATTGAAAAGCACCACAAACTCAACAACAACCTCAACATTGAAAAAAACCAACAAATTCAACAACAACCTCAACATTGAAAAACACCAACAACTTCAACAACAACCTCAACATTGAAAACACCAAAAAATTCAACAAGAACTTCGACATTGAAAAACACCAACAAATTCAACAACAACCTCAACATTGAAAAAAACCAACAAATTCATGAACAACCTCAACATTAAAAAACACCAACAAATTGAACAACAAACTCAACATTGAATAACACCAACAAATTCAACAACAATCTCAACATTGAAAAACAGGAAGAAATTCAACAACAACCCCAACATTGAAAACACGAAGAAATTCATCAGGAACCTCGATATTGAAAAAAACCAACAAATTCAACAACAACCTCAACATTGAAAAAGACCAACAAATTTAACAACAACCTCAACATTGAAAAACAACAAGAACCTCAAAATGGAAGAAGACCAACAAATTCAACAACAACCTCAACATTGAAAAACAACAACAACCTCAAAATTCGAAAACACCAACAAATTCAACAACAACCTCAACATTGAAAAACAACAACAACCTCAACCTTGAAAAACACCAACAAATTCAAGAGCAACCTCAACATTGAAAAACACCAACAAATTCAACAACAACCTCAACATTGAAAAACAACAACAACCACAACATTTAAAAACACCAACAAATTCAACAACAACCTCAACATTGATAAACAACAACAAACTCAACTTTGAAAAACACCAACAATTTCAACAACAACCTCAAAATTGAAAAACACAAACATATTCAACAACAACCTCAATTTTGAAAAACACCAACAAATTCAACAACAACCTCAACATTGAAAAACACCAACAACCTCAACATTGAAAAACACCAACAAATTCAACAATAACCTCAACATGGAAAAACAACAACAACCTCAACATTGAACAACACCAACAAATTCAACAACAACTTCAACATTGAAAAACACCAACAAATTCAACAACAACCTCAACATTGTAAAACACCAACAAATTCAACAACAACCTCAACATTGAAAACACCAACAAATTTAACAACATCCTCAATATTGAAAAACAAAAACAACCTCAACATTGAAAAACACCAACAAATTTAACAACAACCTCAACATTGAATAACACCAACAACCTCAACATTGAAAAACAGCAACAAATTCAACAACCTCAACATTGAAAAACACCAACAAATTTAACAACAACCTCAACATTGAAAAACACCAACAACCTCAACATTGAAAAACAGCAACAAATTCAACAACATCAACATAGAAAAACACCACAAACTAAACAACAACGTCAACATTGAAAAACACCAACAAATTCATCAACAACTTCAGCATTGAAAACACCAACAAATTCAACAACAACCTCAACATTGAAAACACCAACAAATTCAACAACAACCTCAACATTGAAAACACCAACAAATTCAATAACAACTTCAACATTGAAAAACACCAACAAATTCAACAACAACCTCGACATTGAAAAACACCAACAAATTTAACAACAACCTCGACATTGAAAAACACCAACAAATTCAACAACAACCTCGACATTGAAGAACACCAACAAATTCAACAACAACCTCGACATTGAAAAACACCAACAAATTCAACAGCAACCTCAATATTCAAAAACAACAACAACCTCAACACTGAAAAACACCAACAAATTCAACAACAACCTCGACATTGAAAAACAGCAACAAATTCAGCAACAACCTCAACACTGAAAAACACCAACAAATTCAACAACAACCTCAACATTGAAAAAGAACAACAACCTCAACATAGAAAACACCAACAAATTCAACCACAACCTCAACATTGAAAAACACCAGCAAATTCAACAACAACCACAACATTGAAAAACAGCAACAAATTCAACAACAACCTCAACATTGAAAACACCAACAAATTCAACAACAACCTCAATAATGAAAAACAGCAACAACCTCAACATTGAAAAACACCAACAAATTCAAAAGCAACCTCAACATTGAAAAAAACCAACAAATTCAACAACAACATCAATATTGAAAAACACCAACAAATTCAACAACAACCTCAACATTGAAAAACACCAACAAATTCAACAACAACGTCAACATTGAAAAACAACAACAACCTCAACATTGAACAACACCAACAAATTCAACAACAACTTCAACATTGAAAAACACCAACAAATTCAACAACAACCTCAACATTGTAAAACACCAACAAATTCAACAACAACCTCAACATTGAAAACACCAACAAATTTAACAACATCCTCAATATTGAAAAACAAAAACAACCTCAACATTGAAAAACACCAACAAATTTAACAACAACCTCAACATTGAATAACACCAACAACCTCAACATTGAAAAACAGCAACAAATTCAACAACCTCAACATTGAAAAACACCAACAAATTTAACAACAACCTCAACATTGAAAAACACCAACAACCTCAACATTGAAAAACAGCAACAAATTCAACAACATCAACATAGAAAAACACCACAAACTAAACAACAACGTCAACATTGAAAAACACCAACAAATTCATCAACAACTTCAGCATTGAAAACACCAACAAATTCAACAACAACCTCAACATTGAAAACACCAACAAATTCAACAACAACCTCAACATTGAAAACACCAACAAATTCAATAACAACTTCAACATTGAAAAACACCAACAAATTCAACAACAACCTCGACATTGAAAAACACCAACAAATTTAACAACAACCTCGACATTGAAAAACACCAACAAATTCAACAACAACCTCGACATTGAAGAACACCAACAAATTCAACAACAACCTCGACATTGAAAAACACCAACAAATTCAACAGCAACCTCAATATTCAAAAACAACAAGAACCTCAACACTGAAAAACACCAACAAATTCAACAACAACCTCGACATTGAAAAACAGCAACAAATTCAGCAACAACCTCAACACTGAAAAACACCAACAAATTCAACAACAACCTCAATATTGAAAAAGAACAACAACCTCAACATAGAAAACACCAACAAATTCAACCACAACCTCAACATTGAAAAACACCAGCAAATTCAACAACAACCACAACATTGAAAAACAGCAACAAATTCAACAACAACCTCAACATTGAAAACACCAACAAATTCAACAACAACCTCAATAATGAAAAACAACAACAACCTCAACATTGAAAAACACCAACAAATTCAAAAGCAACCTCAACATTGAAAAAAACCAACAAATTCAACAACAACATCAATATTGAAAAACACCAACAAATTCAACAACAACCTCAACATTGAAAAACACCAACAATTTGAACAACAACCTCAACTTTGAAAAACATCAACAAATTCAACAACAACCTGAACTTTGAAAAACACCAACAAATTCAAAAATAACCTCAACATGGAAAAACAACAACAAATTCATCAACAACATCAGCTTTGAAAACTCCAACAAATTCAACAACAACTTCAACATTGAAAAACACCAACAAATTCAACAACAACCTCGACATTGAAAAACACCAACAAATTTAACAACAACCTCGACATTGAAAAACACCAGCAAATTCAACAACAACCTCGAAATTGAAAAACACCAACAAATTCAACAACAACCTCGACATTGAAAAACACCAACAAATTCAACAACAACCTCAATATTTAAAAACAACAACAACCTCAACACTGAAAAACACCAACAAATTCAACAACAACCTCGACATTGAAAAACAGCAACAAATTCAACAACAACCTCAACACTGAAAAACACCAACAAATTCAACAACAACCTCAACATTGAAAAACAACAACAACCTCAACATAGAAAACACCAACAAATTCAAACACAACCTCAAAATTGAAAAACACCAGCAAATTCAACAACAACCACAACATTGAAAAACAGCAACAAATTCAACAACAACCTCAACATTGAAAACACCAACAAATTCAACAACAACCTCAATAATGAAAAACAACAACAACCTCAACATGGAAAAACACCAACAAATTCAACAACAACCTCAACCTTGAAAAACACCAACAAATTCAGCAACAACCTCATCATTGAAAACACTAACAAATTTAACAGCATCCTCAAAATAGAAAAACAACAACAACCTCAACATTGAAAAACACCAACAAATTCAACAACAACCTCAACATTGAAAAACACCAACAACCTCAACATTGAAAAAAAGCAACAACTTCAACAACATCAACATTGAAAAACAACAACAAATTCAACAACAAACTCAACATTGAAAAACACCACAAACTCAACAACAACCTCAACATTGAAAAACACCAACAAATTCAACAACAACCTCAACATTGAAAAAAACCAACAAATTCAACAACAACCTCAACATTGAAAAACACCAACAATTTCAACAACAACCTCAACATTGAAAATACCAACAAATTCAACAAGAACTTCGACATTGAAAAACACCAACAAATTCAACAACAACCTCAACATTGAAAAAAACCAACAAATTCATGAACAACCTCAGCATTAAAAAACACCAACAAATTGAACAACAAACTCAACATTGAATAACACCAACAAATTGAACAACAATCTCAACATTGAAAAACAGGAAGAAATTCAACAACAACCCCAACATTGAAAACACGAAGAAATTCATCTGGAACCTCGATATTGAAAAAAACCAACAAATTCAACAACAACCTCAACATTGAAAAACACCAACAAATTTAACAACAACCTCAACATTGGAAAACAACAAGAACCTCAACATGGAAGAAGACCAACAAATTCAACAACAACCTCAACATTGAAAACCAACAACAACCTCAAAATTCGAAAACACCAACAAATTCAACAACAACCTCAACATTGAAAAACAACAACAACCTCAACCTTGAAAAACACCAACAAATTCAAGAGCAACCTCAACATTGAAAAACACCAACAAATTCAACAACAACCTCAACATTGAAAAACAACAACAACCACAACATTGAAAAACACCAACAAATTCAACAACAACCTCAACATTGAAAAACAACAACAACCTCAACTTTGAAAAAAAGCCACAACTTCAACAACATCAACATTGAAAAACAACAACAAATTCAACAACAAACTCAACATTGAAAAACACCACAAACTCAACAACAACCTCAACATTGAAAAACACCAACAAATTCAACAACAACCTCAACATTGAAAAAAACCAACAAATTCAACAACAACCTCGACATTGAAAAACACCAACAAATTTAACAACAACCTCGACATTGAAAAACGCCAACAAATTCAACAACAACCTCGACATTGAAAAACACCAACAAATTCAACAACAACCTCGACATTGAAAAACACCAACAAATTCAACAACAACCTCAATATTTAAAAACAACAACAACCTCAACAAAGAAAAACACCAACAAATTCAACAACAACCTCGACATTGAAAAACAGCAACAAATTCAACAACAACCGGAACACTGAAAAACACCAAGAAATTCAACAACAACCTCAACATTGAAAAACAACGACAACCTCAACATAGAAAACACCAACAAATTCAACCACAACCTCAACATTGAAAAACACCAGCAAATTCAACAACAACCACAACATTGAAAAACAGCAACAAATTCAACAACAACCTCAACATTGAAAACACCAACAAATTCAACAACCTCAATAATGAAAAACAACAACAACCTCAACATGGAAAAACACCAACAAATTCAACAACAACCTCAACCTTGAAAAACGCCAACAAATTCAGCAACAAGCTCATCATTGAAAACACTAACAAATTTAACAACATCCTCAAAATAGAAAAACAATAACAACCTCAACATTGAAAAAGACCAACAAATTCAACAACAACCTCAACATTGAAAAACACCAACAACCTCAACATTGAAAAAAAGCAACAACTTCAACAACATCAACATTGAAAAACAACAACAAATTCAACAACAAACTCAACATTGAAAAACACCACAAACTCAACAACAACCTCAACATTGAAAAACACCAACAAATTCAACAACAACCTGAACATTGAAAAAAACCAACAAATTCAACAACAACCTCAACATTGAAAAACACCAACAATTTCAACAACAACCTCAACATTGAAAACACCAACAAATTCAAAAAGAACTTCGACATTGAAAAACACCAACAAATTCAACAACAACCTCAACATTGAAAAAAACCAACAAATTCATGAACAACCTCAACATTAAAAAACACCAACAAATTGAACAACAAACTCAACATTGAATAACACCAACAAATTCAACAACAATCTCAACATTGAAAAACAGGAAGAAATTCAACAACAACCCCAACATTGAAAACACGAAGAAATTCATCAGGAACCTCGATATTGAAAAAACCAACAAATTCAACAACAACCTCAACATTGAAAAACACCAACAAATTTAACAACAACCTCAACATTGAAAAACAACAACAACCTCAACATGGAAGAAGACCAACAAATTCAACAACAACCTCAACATTGAAAAACAACAACAACCTCAAAATTCGAAAACACCAACAAATTCAACAACAACCTCAACATTGAAAAACAACAACAACCTCAACCTTGAAAAACACCAACAAATTCAAGAACAACCTCAACATTGAAAAACACCAACAAATTCAACAACAACCTCAACATTGAAAAACAACAACAACCATAACATTGAAAAACACCAACAAATTCAACAACAACCACAACATTGAAAAACAACAACAACCTCAACTTTGAAAAAAAGCAACAACTTCAACAACATCAACATTGAAAAACAACAACAAATTCAACAACAAACTCAACATTGAAAAACACCACAAACTCAACAACAACCTCAACATTGAAAAACACCAACAAATTCAACAACAACCTCAACATTGAAAAAAACCAACAAATTCAACAACAACCTCAACATTGAAAAACACCAACAATTTCAACAACAACCTCAACATTGAAAACACCAACAAATTCAACAAGAACTTCGACATTGAAAAACACCATCAAATTCAACAACAACCTCAACATTGAAAAACACCAACAACCTCAACTTTGAAAAAAAGCAACAACTTCAACAACATCAACAGTGAAAAACAACAACAAATTCAACTACAAACTCAACATTGAAAAGCACCACAAACTCAACAACAACCTCAACATTGAAAAACACCAACAAATTCAACAACAACCTCAACATTGAAAAAAACCAACAAATTCAACAACAACCTCAACATTGAAAAACACCAACAACTTCAACAACAACCTCAACATTGAAAACACCAACAAATTCAACAAGAACTTCGACATTGAAAAACACCAACAAATTCAACAACAACCTCAACATTGAAAAAAACCAACAAATTCATGAACAACCTCAACATTAAAAAAACACCAACAAATTGAACAACAAACTCAACATTGAATAACACCAACAAATTCAACAACAATCTCAACATTGAAAAACAGGAAGAAATTCAACAACAACCCCAACATTGAAAACACGAAGAAATTCATCAGGAACCTCGATATTGAAAAAAACCAACAAATTCAACAACAACCTCAACATTGAAAAACACCAACAAATTTAACAACAACCTCAACATTGAAAAACAACAAGAACCTCAAAATGGAAGAAGACCAACAAATTCAACAACAACCTCAACATTGAAAAACAACAACAACCTCAAAATTCGAAAACACCAACAAATTCAACAACAACCTCAACATTGAAAAACAACAACAACCTCAACCTTGAAAAACACCAAGAAATTCAAGAGCAACCTCAACATTGAAAAACACCAACAAATTTAACAACAACCTCAACATTGGAAAACAACAAGAACCTCAACATGGAAGAAGACCAACAAATTCAACAACAACCTCAACATTGAAAACCAACAACAACCTCAAAATTCGAAAACACCAACAAATTCAACAACAACCTCAACATTGAAAAACAACAACAACCTCAACCTTGAAAAACACCAACAAATTCAAGAGCAACCTCAACATTGAAAAACACCAACAAATTCAACAACAACCTCAACATTGAAAAACAACAACAACCACAACATTGAAAAACACCAACAAATTCAACAACAACCTCAACATTGAAAAACAACAACAACCTCAACTTTGAAAAAAAGCCACAACTTCAACAACATCAACATTGAAAAACAACAACAAATTCAACAACAAACTCAACATTGAAAAACACCACAAACTCAACAACAACCTCAACATTGAAAAACACCAACAAATTCAACAACAACCTCAACATTGAAAAAAACCAACAAATTCAACAACAACCTCGACATTGAAAAACACCAACAAATTTAACAACAACCTCGACATTGAAAAACGCCAACAAATTCAACAACAACCTCGACATTGAAAAACACCAACAAATTCAACAACAACCTCGACATTGAAAAACACCAACAAATTCAACAACAACCTCAATATTTAAAAACAACAACAACCTCAACAAAGAAAAACACCAACAAATTCAACAACAACCTCGACATTGAAAAACAGCAACAAATTCAACAACAACCGGAACACTGAAAAACACCAAGAAATTCAACAACAACCTCAACATTGAAAAACAACGACAACCTCAACATAGAAAACACCAACAAATTCAACCACAACCTCAACATTGAAAAACACCAGCAAATTCAACAACAACCACAACATTGAAAAACAGCAACAAATTCAACAACAACCTCAACATTGAAAACACCAACAAATTCAACAACCTCAATAATGAAAAACAACAACAACCTCAACATGGAAAAACACCAACAAATTCAACAACAACCTCAACCTTGAAAAACGCCAACAAATTCAGCAACAAGCTCATCATTGAAAACACTAACAAATTTAACAACATCCTCAAAATAGAAAAACAATAACAACCTCAACATTGAAAAAGACCAACAAATTCAACAACAACCTCAACATTGAAAAACACCAACAACCTCAACATTGAAAAAAAGCAACAACTTCAACAACATCAACATTGAAAAACAACAACAAATTCAACAACAAACTCAACATTGAAAAACACCACAAACTCAACAACAACCTCAACATTGAAAAACACCAACAAATTCAACAACAACCTGAACATTGAAAAAAACCAACAAATTCAACAACAACCTCAACATTGAAAAACACCAACAATTTCAACAACAACCTCAACATTGAAAACACCAACAAATTCAAAAAGAACTTCGACATTGAAAAACACCAACAAATTCAACAACAACCTCAACATTGAAAAAAACCAACAAATTCATGAACAACCTCAACATTAAAAAACACCAACAAATTGAACAACAAACTCAACATTGAATAACACCAACAAATTCAACAACAATCTCAACATTGAAAAACAGGAAGAAATTCAACAACAACCCCAACATTGAAAACACGAAGAAATTCATCAGGAACCTCGATATTGAAAAAACCAACAAATTCAACAACAACCTCAACATTGAAAAACACCAACAAATTTAACAACAACCTCAACATTGAAAAACAACAACAACCTCAACATGGAAGAAGACCAACAAATTCAACAACAACCTTAACATTGAAAAACAACAACAACCTCAAAATTCGAAAACACCAACAAATTCAACAACAACCTCAACATTGAAAAACAACAACAACCTCAACCTTGAAAAACACCAACAAATTCAAGAACAACCTCAACATTGAAAAACACCAACAAATTCAACAACAACCTCAACATTGAAAAACAACAACAACCATAACATTGAAAAACACCAACAAATTCAACAACAACCACAACATTGAAAAACAACAACAACCTCAACTTTGAAAAAAAGCAACAACTTCAACAACATCAACATTGAAAAACAACAACAAATTCAACAACAAACTCAACATTGAAAAACACCACAAACTCAACAACAACCTCAACATTGAAAAACACCAACAAATTCAACAACAACCTCAACATTGAAAAAAACCAACAAATTCAACAACAACCTCAACATTGAAAAACACCAACAATTTCAACAACAACCTCAACATTGAAAACACCAACAAATTCAACAAGAACTTCGACATTGAAAAACACCATCAAATTCAACAACAACCTCAACATTGAAAAACACCAACAACCTCAACTTTGAAAAAAAGCAACAACTTCAACAACATCAACAGTGAAAAACAACAACAAATTCAACTACAAACTCAACATTGAAAAGCACCACAAACTCAACAACAACCTCAACATTGAAAAACACCAACAAATTCAACAACAACCTCAACATTGAAAAAAACCAACAAATTCAACAACAACCTCAACATTGAAAAACACCAACAACTTCAACAACAACCTCAACATTGAAAACACCAACAAATTCAACAAGAACTTCGACATTGAAAAACACCAACAAATTCAACAACAACCTCAACATTGAAAAAAACCAACAAATTCATGAACAACCTCAACATTAAAAAACACCAACAAATTGAACAACAAACTCAACATTGAATAACACCAACAAATTCAACAACAATCTCAACATTGAAAAACAGGAAGAAATTCAACAACAACCCCAACATTGAAAATACGAAGAAATTCATCAGGAACCTCGATATTGAAAAAAACCAACAAATTCAACAACAACCTCAACATTGAAAAACACCAACAAATTTAACAACAACCTCAACATTGAAAAACAACAAGAACCTCAAAATGGAAGAAGACCAACAAATTCAACAACAACCTCAACATTGAAAAACAACAACAACCTCAAAATTCGAAAACACCAACAAATTCAACAACAACCTCAACATTGAAAAACAACAACAACCTCAACCTTGAAAAACACCAAGAAATTCAAGAGCAACCTCAACATTGAAAAACACCAACAAATTCAACAACAACCTCAACATTGAAAAACAACAACAACCACAACATTTAAAAACACCAACAAATTCAACAACAACCTCAACATTGAAAAACAACAACAAACTCAACTTTGAAAAACACCAACAAATTCAACAACAACCTCAAAATTGAAAAACTCGAACAAATTCAACAACAACCTCAACATTGAAAAACAACAAGAACCTCAACATTGAAAAACAACAACAAACTCAACATTGAAAAACAGCAACAAATTCAACAACAACCTCAACATTGAAAAACAACAACAACCTCAACATTGAAAAACACCAACAAATTCAACAACAACCTCAACATTGAAAAACAACAACAAACTCAACACTGAAAAACACCAACAAATTCAACAACAACCTCAACATTGAAAAACAACAACAACCTCAACAGTGAAAAACACAAACAAATTCAACAATAACCTCAACATTGAAAAACAACAACAACCTCAACATTTAAAAACACCAACAAATTCAACAACAACCTCAACATTGAAAAACACCAACAAATTCAACAACAACCTCAGCATTGAAATACACCAAATACCTCAAAAATGAAAAAACACCAACAAATTCAACACCAACCTCAACATTTTAAAAAAACAACAACCTCAACATTGAAAAACACCAACAACTTCAACAACAACCCCAACATTTAAAAAACACCAACAAATTCAACAACAACCTCAACTTTGAAAAACACCAACAAACTCAAGAACCACCTCAACATTGAAAAACAACAACAACCTCAACATTGAAAAACACCAACAAATTCAACAAGAACCTCAACATTGAAAAACACCAACAAATTCAACAACAAACTCAAGATTGAAAAACACCAACAAATTCAACAACCTCAACATTGAAAAACAACAACAACCTCAACATTGAAAAACACCAACAAATTCAACAACAACCTCAACATTGAAAAACACCAACAAATTCAACAACAACCTCGAAATTGAAAAACACCAACAAATTCAACAACAACCTCAACATTGAAAAACAACAACAAACTCAACATTGAAAAACACCAACAAATTCAACAACAACCTCAACATTGAAAAACAACAACAACCTCAACAGTGAAAAACACAAACAAATTCAACAATAACCTCAACATTGAAAAACAACAACAACCTCAACATTGAAAAACACCAACAAATTCAACAACAACCTCAACATTGAAAAACACCAACAAATTCAACAACAACCTCAGCATTGAAAAACACCAAATACCTCAAAATTGAAAAAACACCAACAAATTCAACACCAACCTCAACATTTAAAAAAAACAACAACCTCAACATTGAAAAACAACAACAACTTCAACAACAACCCCAACATTGAAAAACACCAACAAATTCAACAACAACCTCAACTTTGAAAAACACCAACAAACTCAACAACAACCACAACATTGAAAAACAACAACAACCTCAACATTGAAAAACACCAACAAATTCAACAAGAACCTCAACATTGAAAAACAACAACCACCTCAACTTTGAAAAACACCAACAAATTCAACAACAACCTCCACATTGAAAAACACCAACAAATTCAACAACAACCTCGAAATTGAAAAACACCAACAAATTCAACAACAACTTCAACATTGAAAAACACCAACAAATTCAACAACAACCTCAACATTGAAAAACACCAACAAATTCAACAACAACCTCAACATTGAAAAACAACAACAACCTCAACATTGAAAAACACAAACAAATTCAACAATAACCTTAACATTGAAAAACAACAACAACCTCAACATTGAAAAACACCAACAAATTCAACAACAACCTCAACATTGAAAAACACCAACAAATTCAACAACAACCTCAACATTGAAAAACAACAACAACCTCAACATTGAAAAACACCAACAAATTCAACAACAACCTCAACATTGAAAAACAACAACAACCTCAACATTGAAAAACACCAACAAATTCAACAAGAACCTCCACATTGAAAAACACCAACAAATTCAACAACAACCTCAGCATTGAAAAACAACAACAACCTCAACATTGAAAAATACCAACAAATTCAACAACAACCTCAACATTGAAAAACAACAACAACCTCAACATTGAAAAACACCAACAAATTCAACAACAACTTCAACATTGAAAAACACCAACAAATTCAACAACAACCTCGAAATTGAAAAACACCAACAAATTCAACAACAACCTCAACATTGAAAAACAACAACAACCTCAACATTGAAAAACACCAACAAATTCAACAACAACCTCAACATTGAAAAACAACAGCAACCTCAACATTGAAAAACACCAACAAATTCAACAACACCCTCAACATTTAAAAACAACAACAACCTCAACATTGAAAAACAGCAACAAATTCAACAACAACCTCAACATTGAAAAACACCAACAAATTCAACAGCAACCTCAACATTGAAAAACACCAACAAACTCAACAACAACCTCAACATTGAAAAACAACAACAACCTCAACATTGAAAAACACCAACAAATTCAACAACAACCTCAACATTGAAAAACACCAACAAATTCAACAGCAAACTCAAGATTGAAAAACACCAACAAATTCAACAACCTCAACATTGAAAAACAACAACAACCTCAACATTGAAAAACACCAACAAATTCAACAACAACCTCAACATTGAAAAACACCAACAAATTCAACAACAACCTCAACATTGAAAAACAACAACAACCTCAACATTGAAAAACTCGAACAAATTCAACAACAACCTCAACATTGAAAAACAACAACAACCTCAACATTGAAAAACACCAACAAATTCAACAACAACCTCAACATTGAAAAACAACAACAAACACAACATTGAAAAACACCAACAAATTCAACAACAACCTCAACATTGAAAAACAACAACAACCTCAACATTGAAAAACACAAACAAATTCAACAATAACCTCAACATTGAAAAACAACAACAACCTCAACATTGAAAAACACCAACAAATTCAACAACAACCTCAACATTGAAAAACACCAACAAATTCAACAACAACCTCAACATTGAAAAACACCAACAAATTCAACAACAAACTCAAGATTGAAAAACACCAACAAATTCAACAACCTCAACATTGAAAAACAACAACAACCTCAATTTTGAAAAACACCAACAAATTCAACAACAACCTCCACATTGAAAAACACCAACAAATTCAACAACAACCTCGAAATTGAAAAACACCAACAAATTCAACAACAACTTCAACATTGAAAAACACCAACAAATTCAACAACAACCTCAACATTGAAAAACACCAACAAATTCAACAACAACCTCAACATTGAAAAACAACAACAACCTCAACATTGAAAAACACAAACAAATTCAACAATAACCTCAACATTGAAAAACAACAACAACCTCAACATTGAAAAACACCAACAAATTCAACAACAACCTCAACATTGAAAAACACCAACAAATTCAACAACAACCTCAACATTGAAAAACAACAACAACCTCAACATTGAAAAACACCAACAAATTCAACAACAACCTCAACATTGAAAAACAACAACATCCTCAACATTGAAAAAGACCAACAAATTCAACAAGAACCTCCACATTGAAAAACACCAACAAATTCAACAACAACCTCAGCATTGAAAAACAACAACAACCTCAACATTGAAAAATACCAACAAATTCAACAACAACCTCAACATTGAAAAACAACAACAACCTCAACATTGAAAAACACCAGCAAATTCAACAACAACTTCAACATTGAAAAACACCAACAAATTCAACAACAACCTCGAAATTGAAAAACACCAACAAATTCAACAACAACCTCAACATTGAAAAACAACAACAACCTCAACATTGAAAAACACCAACAAATTCAACAACAACCTCAACATTGAAAAACAACAGCAACCTCAACATTGAAAAACACCAACAAATTCAACAACACCCTCAACATTTAAAAACAACAACAACCTCAACATTGAAAAACAGCAACAAATTCAACAACAACCTCAACATTGAAAAACACCAACAAATTCAACAGCAACCTCAACATTGAAAAACACCAACAAACTCAACAACAACCTCAACATTGAAAAACAACAACAACCTCAACATTGAAAAACACCAACAAATTCAACAACAACCTCAACATTGAAAAACACCAACAAATTCAACAGCAAACTCAAGATTGAAAAACACCAACAAATTCAACAACCTCAACATTGAAAAACAACAACAACCTCAACATTGAAAAACACCAACAAATTCAACAACAACCTCAACATTGAAAAACACCAACAAATTCAACAACAACCTCAACATTGAAAAACAACAACAACCTCAACATTGAAAAACTCGAACAAATTCAACAACAACCTCAACATTGAAAAACAACAACAACCTCAACATTGAAAAACACCAACAAATTCAACAACAACCTCAACATTGAAAAACAACAACAAACTCAACATTGAAAAACACCAACAAATTCAACAACAACCTCAACATTGAAAAACAACAACAACCTCAACATTGAAAAACACAAACAAATTCAACAATAACCTCAACATTGAAAAACAACAACAACCTCAACATTGAAAAACACCAACAAATTCAACAACAACCTCAACATTGAAAAACACCAACAAATTCAACAACAACCTCAACATTGAAAAACACCAACAAATTCAACAAAAACCTCAACATTGAAAAACAACAACAACCTCAACATTGAAAAAAACCAACAAATTCAACAACAACCTCAACATTGAAAAACAACAACAACCTCAACCTTGAAAAACACCAACAAATTCAACAACAACCTACAACATTGAAAAACAACAACAACCTCAACAGTGAAAAACACAAACAAATTCAACAATAACCTCAACATTGAAAAACAACAACAACCTCAACATTGAAAAACACCAACAAATTCAACAACAACCTCAACATTGAAAAACACCAACAAATTCAACAACAACCTCAGCATTGAAATACACCAAATACCTCAAAATTGAAAAAACACCAACAAATTCAACACCATCATCAACATTTAAAAAAAACAACAACCTCAACATTGAAAAACAACAACTTCAACAACAACCCCAACATTGAAAAACACCAACAAATTTAACAACAACCTCAACTTTGAAAAACACCAACAAACTCAACAACAACCACAACATTGAAAAACAACAACAACCTCAACATTGAAAAACACCAACAAATTCAACAAGAACCTCAACATTGAAAAACACCAACAAATTCAACAACAAACTCAAGATTGAAAAACACCAACAAATTCAACAACCTCAACATTGAAAAACAACAACAACCTCAACATTGAAAAACACCAACAAATTCAACAACAACCTCAACATTGAAAAACACCAACAAATTCAACAACAACCTCGAAATTGAAAAACACCAACAAATTCAACAACAACTTCAACATTGAAAAACACCAACAAATTCAACAACAACCTCGGCATTGAAAAACACCTTCAAATTCAACAAAAACCTCAACATTGAAAAACACCAACAACCTCAAAATTGAAAAAACACCAACAAATTCAACAACACCCTCAACATTTAAAAACAACAACATCCTCAACATTGAAAAACACCAACAAATTCAACAACAACCTCAACATTGAAAAACACCAACAAATTCAACAACAACTTCAACATTGAAAAACAACAACAACCTCAACATTGAAAAACACAAACAAATTCAACAATAACCTCAACATTGAAAAACAACAACAACCTCAACATTGAAAAACACCAACAAATTCAACAACAACCACAACATTGAAAAACACCAACAAATTCAACAACAACCTCAACATTGAAAAACAACAACAACCTCAACATTGAAAAACACCAACAAATTCAACAACAACCTCAACATTGAAAAACAACAACAACCTCAACATTGAAAAAAACCAACAAATTCAACAACAACCTCAACATTGAAAAACAACAACAAACTCAACATTGAAAAACACCAACAAATTCAACAACAACCTCAACATTGAAAAACAACAACAACCTCAACAGTGAAAAACACAAACAAATTCAACAATAACCTCAACATTGAAAAACAACAACAACCTCAACATTGAAAAACACCAACAAATTCAACAACAACCTCAACATTGAAAAACACCAACAAATTCAACAACAACCTCAGCATTGAAAAACACCAAATACCTCAAAATTGAAAAAACACCAACAAATTCAACACCAACCTCAACATTTATAAAAAACAACAACCTCAACATTGAAAAACAACAACAACTTCAACAACAACCCCAACATTGAAAAACACCAACAAATTCAACAACAACCTCAACTTTGAAAAACACCAACAAACTCAACAACAACCACAACATTGAAAAACAACAACAACCTCAACATTGAAAAACACCAACAATTTCAACAAGAACCTCAACATTGAAAAACACCAACAAATTCAACAACAAACTCAAGATTGAAAAACACCAACAAATTCAACAACCTCAACATTGAAAAACAACAACAACCTCAACATTGAAAAACACCAACAAATTCAACAACAACCTCAACATTGAAAAACACCAACAAATTCAACAACAACCTCGAAATTGAAAAACACCAACAAATTCAACAACAACTTCAACATTGAAAAACACCAACAAATTCAACAACAACCTCGACATTGAAAAACACCATCAAATTCAACAACAACCTCAACATTGAAAACCACCAACAACCTCAAAATTGAAAAAACACCAACAAATTCAACAACACCCTCAACATTGAAAAACACCAACAAATTCAACAACAACCTCAACATTGAAAAACACCAACAAATTCAACAACAACCTCAACATTGAAAAACAACAACAACCTCAACATTGAAAAACACAAACAAATTCAACAATAACCTCAACATTGAAAAACAACAACAACCTCAACATTGAAAAACACCAACAAATTCAACAACAACCTCAACATTGAAAAACACCAACAAATTCAACAACAACCTCAACATTGAAAAACAACAACAACCTCAACATTGAAAAACACCAACAAATTCAACAACAACCTCAACATTGAAAAACAACAACAACCTCAACATTGAAAAACACCAACAAATTCAACAAGAACCTCCACATTGAAAAACACCAACAAATTCAACAACAACCTCAGCATTGAAAAACAACAACAACCTCAACATTGAAAAATACCAACAAATTCAACAACAACCTCAACATTGAAAAACAACAACAACCTCAACATTGAAAAACACCAACAAATTCAACAACAACTTCAACATTGAAAAACACCAACAAATTCAACAACAACCTCGAAATTGAAAAACACCAACAAATTCAACAACAACCTCAACATTGAAAAACAACAACAACCTCAACATTGAAAAACACCAACAAATTCAACAACAACCTCAACATTGAAAAACAACAGCAACCTCAACATTGAAAAACACCAACAAATTCAACAACACCCTCAACATTTAAAAACAACAACAACCTCAACATTGAAAAACACCAACAAATTCAACAACAACCTCAACATTGAAAAACACCAACAAATTCAACAGCAAACTCAGGATTGAAAAACAACAACAAACTCAACAACAACCTCAACATTGAAAAACAACAACAACCTCAACATTGAAAAACACCAACAAATTCAACAACAACCTCAACATTGAAAAACACCAACAAATTCAACAACAACCTCAACATTGAAAAACAACAACAACCTCAACATTGAAAAACTCGAACAAATTCAACAACAACCTCAACATTGAAAAACAACAACAACCTCAACATTGAAAAACACCTACAAATTCAACAACAACCTCCACATTGAAAAACACCAACAAATTCAACAACAACCTCAACATTGAAAAACACCAACAAATTCAACAACAACCTCAACATTGAAAAACAACAACAACCTCAACATTGAAAAAAACCAACAAATTCAACAACAACCTCAACATTGAAAAACAACAACAAACTCAACATTGAAAAACACCAACAAATTCAACAACAACCTCAACATTGAAAAACAGCAACAACCTCAACATTGAAAAACACAAACAATTTCAACAATAACCTCAACATTGAAAAACAACAACAACCTCAACATTGAAAAACACCAACAAATTCAACAACAACCTCAACATTGAAAAACAACAACAACCTCAACAATGAAAAACTCGAACAAATTCAACAACAACCTCAACATTGAAAAACAACAACAACCTCAACATTGAAAAACAACAACAAACTCAACATTGAAAAACACCAACAAATTCAACAACAACCTCAACATTGAAAAACAACAACAACCTCAACATTGAAAAACACCAACAAATTCAACAACAACCTCAACATTGAAAAACAACAACAAACTCAACACTGAAAAACACCAACAAATTCAACGACAACCTCAACATTGAAAAACAACAACAACCTCAACAGTGAAAAACACAAACAAATTCAACAATAACCTCAACATTGAAAAACAACAACAACCTCAACATTTAAAAACACCAACAAATTCAACAACAACCTCAACATTGAAAAACACCAACAAATTCAACAACAACCTCAGCATTGAAATACACCAAATACCTCAAAAATGAAAAAACACCAACAAATTCAACACCAACCTCAACATTTTAAAAAAACAACAACCTCAACATTGAAAAACACCAACAACTTCAACAACAACCCCAACATTGAAAAACACCAACAAATTCAACAACAACCTCAACTTTGAAAAACACCAACAAACTCAACAACCACCTCAACATTGAAAAACAACAACAACCTCAACATTGAAAAACACCAACAAATTCAACAAGAACCTCAACATTGAAAAACACCAACAAATTCAACAACAAACTCAAGATTGAAAAACACCAACAAATTCAACAACCTCAACATTGAAAAACAACAACAACCTCACCATTGAAAAACACCAACAAATTCAACAACAACCTCAACATTGAAAAACACCAACAAATTCAACAACAACCTCGAAATTGAAAAACAACAACAAATTCAACAACAACCTCAACATTGAAAAACAACAACAAACTCAACATTGAAAAACACCAACAAATTCAACAACAACCTCAACATTGAAAAACAACAACAACCTCAACAGTGAAAAACACAAACAAATTCAACAATAACCTCAACATTGAAAAACAACAACAACCTCAACATTGAAAAACACCAACAAATTCAACAACAACCTCAACATTGAAAAACACCAACAAATTCAACAACAACCTCAGCATTGAAAAACACCAAATACCTCAAAATTGAAAAAACACCAACAAATTCAACACCAACCTCAATATTTAAAAAAAACAACAACCTCAACATTGAAAAACAACAACAACTTCAACAACAACCCCAACATTGAAAAACACCAACAAACTCAACAACAACCACAACATTGAAAAACAACAACAACCTCAACATTGAAAAACACCAACAAATTCAATAAGAACCTCAACATTGAAAAACACCAACAAATTCAACAACAAACTCAAGATTGAAAAACACCAACAAATTCAACAACCTCAACATTGAAAAACAACAACAACCTCAACATTGAAAAACACCAACAAATTCAACAACAACCTCAACATTGAAAAACACCAACAAATTCAACAACAACCTCGAAATTGAAAAACACCAACAAATTCAACAACAACTTCAACATTGAAAAACACCAACAAATTCAACAACAACCTCGACATTGAAAAACACCATCAAATTCAACAACAACCTCAACATTGAAAAACACCAACAACCTCAAAATTGAAAAAACACCAACAAATTCAACAACACCCTAAACATTTAAAAACAACAACATCCTCAACATTGAAAAACACCAACAAATTCAACAACAACCTCAACATTGAAAAACACCAACAAATTCAACAACAACCTCAACATTGAAAAACAACAACAACCTCAACATTGAAAAACACAAACAAATTCAACAATAACCTCAACATTGAAAAACAACAACAACCTCAACATTGAAAAACACCAACAAATTCAACAACAACCTCAACATTGAAAAACACCAACAAATTCAACAACAACCTCAACATTGAAAAACAACAACAACCTCAACATTGAAAAACACCAACAAATTCAACATCAACCTCAACATTGAAAAACAACAACAACCTCAACATTGAAAAACACCAACAAATTCAACAAGAACCTATACATTGAAAAACACCAACAAATTCAACAACAACCTCAGCATTGAAAAACAACAACAACCTCAACATTGAAAAATACCAACAAATTCAACAACAACCTCAACATTGAAAAACAACAACAACCTCAACATTGAAAAACACCAACAAATTCAACAACAACTTCAACATTGAAAAACACCAACAAATTCAACAACAACCTCGAATTTGAAAAACACCAACAAATTCAACAACAACCTCAACATTGAAAAACAACAGCAACCTCAACATTGAAAAACACCAACAAATTCAACAACACTCTCAACATTTAAAAACAACAACAACCTCAACATTGAAAAACACCAACAAATTCAACAACAACCTCAACATTGAAAAACACCAACAAATTCAACAGCAAACTCAAGATTGAAAAACACCAACAAATTCAACAACCTCAACATGAAAAACAACAACAACCTCAACATTGAAAAACACCAACAAATTCAACAACAACCTCAACATTGAAAAACACCAACAAATTCAACAACAACCTCAACATTGAAAAACAACAACAACCTCAACATTGAAAAACTCGAACAAATTCAACAACAACCTCAACATTGAAAAACAACAACAACCTCAACATTGAAAAACACCAACAAATTCAACAACAACCTCAACATTGAAAAACAACAACAAACTCAACATTGAAAAACACCAACAAATTCAACAACAACCTCAACATTGAAAAACAACAACAACCTCAACATTGAAAAACACAAACAAATTCAACAATAACCTCAACATTGAAAAACAACAACAACCTCAACATTGAAAAACACCAACAAATTCAACAACAACCTCAACATTGAAAAACACCAACAAATTCAACAACAACCTCAACATTGAAAAACACCAACAAATTCAACAACAACGTCAACATTGAAAAACAACAACAACCTCAACATTGAAAAAAACCAACAAATTCAACAACAACCTCAACATTGAAAAACAACAACAAACTCAACATTGAAAAACACCAACAAATTCAACAACAACCTCAACATTGAAAAACAACAACAACCTCAACATTGAAAAACACAAACAATTTCAACAATAACCTCAACATTGAAAAACAACAACAACCTCAACATTGAAAAACACCAACAAATTCAACAACAACCTCAACATTGAAAAACACCAACAAATTCAACAACAACCTCAACATTGAAAAACAACAACAACCTCAACATTGAAAAACACCAACAAATTCAACAACAACCTCAACATTGAAAAACAACAACAACCTCAACATTGAAAAACACCAACAAATTCAACAACAACCTCAACATTGAAAAACACCAACAAATTCAACAACAACCTCAGCATTGAAAAACAACAACAACCTCAACATTGAAAAATACCAACAAATTCAACAACAACCTCAACATTGAAAAACAACAACAACCTCAACATTGAAAAACACCAACAAATTCAACAACAACTTCAACATTGAAAAACACCAGCAAATTCAACAACAACCTCGAAATTGAAAAACACCAACAAATTCAACAACAACCTCAACATTGAAAAACAACAACAACCTCAACATTGAAAAACACCAACAAATTCAACAACAACCTCAACATTTAAAAACACCAACAAATTCAACAACAACCTCAACATTGAAAAACAACAACAATCTCAACATTGAAAAACACCAACAAATTCAACAACAACCTCAACATTGAAAAACAGCAACAACCTCAACATTGAAAAACACCAACAAATTCAACAACAACCTCAACATTGAAAAACACCAACAAATTCAACAACAACCTCAACATTGAAAAACACCAACAAATTCAACAACAAACTCAGCATTGAAAAACACCAACAACTTCAACAACAACCTCAACATTGAAAAACAACAACAACCTCAACATTGAAAAACAACAACAAATTCAACAACAACCTCAACATTGAAAAACACCAACAAATTCAACAACAACCTCAACATTGAAAAACACCAACAACCTCAACATTGAAAAACACCAACAAATTCAACAACAACCTCAACATTGAAAAACAACAACAACCTCAACATTGAAAAACACCAACAAATTCAACAACAACCTCAACATTGAAAAACAACAACAAACTCAACATTGAAAAACACCAACAAATTCAACAACAACCTCAAAATTGAAAAACAACAACAACCCCAACATTGAAAAACACCAACAAATTCAACAACAACGTCAACATTGAAAAACACCAACAAATTCAACAACAACCTCAACATTGAAAAACAGCAACAACCTCAACATTGAAAAACACCAACAAATTCAACAACAACCTCAGCATTGAAAAACAACAACAACCTCAACATTGAAAAACACCAACAAATTCAACAACAACCTCAACATTGAAAAACAACAACAACCTCAACAGTGAAAAACACAAACAAATTCAACAATAACCTCAACATTGAAAAACAACAACAACCTCAACATTGAAAAACACCAACAAATTCAACAACAACCACAACATTGAAAAACACCAACAAACTCAACAACAACCTCAACATTGAAAAACAACAACAACCTCAACATTGAAAAACACCAACAAATTCAACAAGAACCTCAACATTGAAAAACACCAACAAATTCAACAACAAACTCAAGATTGAAAAACACCAACAAATTCAACAACAACTTCAACATTGAAAAACACCAACAAATTCAACAACAACCTCGACATTGAAAAACACCATCAAATTCAACAACAACCTCAACATTGAAAAACACCAACAACCTCAACATTGAAAAACAACAACAAATTCAACAACAACCTCAACATTGAAAAACACCAACAAATTCAACAACAACCTCAACATTGAAAAACACCAACAACCTCAACATTGAAAAACACCAACAAATTCAACAACAACCTCAACATTGAAAAACAACAACAACCTCAACATTGAAAAACACCAACAAATTCAACAACAACCTCAACATTGAAAAACAACAACAAACTCAACATTGAAAAACACCAACAAATTCAACAACAACCTCAAAATTGAAAAACAACAACAACCCCAACATTGAAAAACACCAACAAATTCAACAACAACGTCAACATTGAAAAACACCAACAAATTCAACAACAACCTCAACATTGAAAAACAGCAACAACCTCAACATTGAAAAACACCAACAAATTCAACAACAACCTCAGCATTGAAAAACAACAACAACCTCAACATTGAAAAACACCAACAAATTCAACAACAACCTCAACATTGAAAAACAACAACAACCTCAACAGTGAAAAACACAAACAAATTCAACAATAACCTCAACATTGAAAAACAACAACAACCTCAACATTGAAAAACACCAACAAATTCAACAACAACCACAACATTGAAAAACACCAACAAACTCAACAACAACCTCAACATTTAAAAACAACAACAACCTCAACATTGAAAAACACCAACAAATTCAACAAGAACCTCAACATTGAAATACACCAACAAATTCAACAACAAACTCAAGATTGAAAAACACCAACAAATTCAACAACAACTTCAACATTGAAAAACACCAACACATTCAACAACAACCTCGGCATTGAAAAACACCATCAAATTCAACAACAACCTCAACATTGAAAAACACCAACAACCTCAAAATTGAAAAAACACCAACAAATTCAACAACACCCTCAACATTTAAAAACAACAACATCCTCAACATTGAAAAACACCAACAAATTCAACAACAACCTCAACATTGAAAAACACCAACAAATTCAACAACAACCTCAACATTGAAAAACAACAACAACCTCAACATTGAAAAACACAAACAAATTCAACAATAACCTCAACATTGAAAAACAACAACAACCTCAACATTGAAAAACACCAACAAATTCAACAACAACGTCAACATTGAAAAACACCAACAAATTGAACAACAACCTCAACATTGAAAAACAACAACAACCTCAACATTGAAAAACACCAACAAATTCAACAACAACCTCAACATTGAAAAACAACAACAACCTCAACATTGAAAAACACCAACAAATTCAACAAGAACCTCCACATTGAAAAACACCAACAAATTCAACAACGACCTCAGCATTGAAAAACAACAACAACCTCAACATTGAAAAATACCAACAAATTCAACAACAACCTCAACATTGAAAAACAACAACAACCTCAACATTGAAAAACACCAACAAATTCAACAACAACTTCAACATTGAAAAACACCAACAAATTAAACAACAACCTCGAAATTGAAAAACACCAACAAATTCAACAACAACCTCAACATTGAAAAACAACAACAACTCAACATTGAAAACACCAACAAATTCAACAACAACCTCAACATTGAAAAACAACAGCAACCTCAACATTGAAAAACACCAACAAATTCAACAACACCCTCAACATTTAAAAACAACAACAACCTCAACATTGAAAAACACCAACAAATTCAACAACAACCTCAACATTGAAAAACACCAACAAATTCAACAACAACCTCAACAGTGAAAAACACCAACAAACTCAACAACAACCTCAACATTGAAAAACAACAACAACCTCAACATTGAAAAACACCAACAAATTCAACAACAACCTCAACATTGAAAAACACCAACAAATTCAACAGCAAACTCAAGATTGAAAAAACCAACAAATTCAACAACCTCAACATTGAAAAACAACAACAACCTCAACATTGAAAAACACCAACAAATTCAACAACAACCTCAACATTGAAAAACACCAACAAATTCAACAACAACCTCAACATTGAAAAACAACAACAACCTCAACATTGAAAAACTCGAACAAATTCAACAACAACCTCAACATTGAAAAACAACAACAACCTCAACATTGAAAAACCCCAACAAATTCAACAACAACCTCAACATTGAAAAACAACAACAACCTCAACATTGAAAAACACCAACAAATTCAACAACAACCTCAACATTGAAAAACAACAACAACCTCAACATTGAAAAACACAAACAAATTCAACAATAACCTCAACATTGGAAAACAACAACAACCTCAACATTGAAAAACACCAACAAATTCAACAACAACCTCAACATTGAAAAACACCAACAAATTCAACAACAACCTCAACAATGAAAAACACCAACAAATTCAACAACAACCTCAACATTGAAAAACAACAACAACCTCAACATTGAAAAAAACCAACAAATTCAACAACAACCTCAACATTGATAAACAACAACAAAGTCAACATTGAAAAACACCAACAAATTCAACAACAACCTCAACATTGAAAAACAACAACAACCTCAACATTGAAAAACACAAACAATTTCAACAATAACCGCAACATTGAAAAACAACAACAACCTCAACATTGAAAAACACCAACAAATTCAACAACAACCTCAACATTGAAAAACACCAATAAATTCAACAACAACCTCAACATTGAAAAACAACAACAACCTCAACATTGAAAAACACCAACAAATTCAACAACAACCTCAACATTGAAAAGCAACAACAACCTCAACATTGAAAAACACCAACAAATTCAACAACAACCTCAACATTGAAAAACACCAACAAATTCAACAACAACCTCAGCATTGAAAAACAACAACAACCTCAATATTGAAAAATACCAACAAATTCAACAACAACCTCAACATTGAAAAACAACAACAACCTCAACATTGAAAAACACCAACAAATTCAACAACAACTTCAACATTGAAAAACGCCAACAAATTCAACAACAACCTCGAAATTGAAAAACACCAACAAATTCAACAACAACCTCAACATTGAAAAACAACAACAACCTCAACATTGAAAAACACCAACAAATACAACAACAACCTCAACATTTAAAAACACCAACAAATTCAACAACAACCTCAACATTGAAAAACAACAACAATCTCAACATTGAAAAACACCAACAAATTCAACAACAACCTCAACATTGAAAAACAGCAACAACCTCAACATTGAAAAACACCAACAAATTCAACAACAACCTCAACATTGAAAAACACCAACAAATTCAACAACAACCTCAACATTGAAAAACACCAACAAATTCAACAACAAACTCAGCATTGAAAAACACCAACAAATTCAACAACAACCTCAACATTGAAAAATAACAACAACCTCAACATTGAAAAACAACAACAAATTCAACAACAACCTCAACATTGAAAAACACCAACAAATTCATCAACAACCTCAACATTGAAAAACACCAACAACCTCAACATTGAAAAACACCAACAAATTCAACAGCAACCTCAACATTGAAAAACAACAACAACCTCAACATTGAAAAACACCAACAAATTCAACAACAACCTCAACATTGAAAAACAACAACAAACTCAACATTGAAAAACACCAACAAATTCAACAACAACCTCAACATTGAAAAACAACAACAACCTCAACATTGAAAAACAGCAGCAAATTCAACAACAACCTCAACATTGAAAAACACCAACAAATTCAACAACAACCTCAGCATTGAAAAACAACAACAACCTCAACATTGAAAAACACCAACAAATTCAACAACAACCTCAACATTGAAAAACAACAACAACCTCAACATTGAAAAACACCAACAAATTCAACAAGAACCTCAACATTGAACAAAACCAACAAATTCAACAACAACATCAACATTGAAAAACACCAACAAATTCAACAACAACCTCGAAATTGAAAAACACCAACAAATTCAACAACAACTTCAACATTGAAAAACACCAACAAATTCAACAACAACCTCAACTTTGAAAAACACCATCAAATTCAACAACAACCTCAACATTGAAAAACACCAACAACCTCAAAATTGAAAAAACACCAACAAATTCAACAACACCCTCAACGTTTAAAAACAACAAGAACCTCAACATTGAAAAACACCAACAAATTCAACAACAACCTCAAAATTGAAAAACACCAACAAATTCAACAACAACCTCAACATTGAAAAACACCAACAAATTCAACAACAACCTCAACATTGAAAAACACCAACAAATTCAACCGCAAACTCAAGATTGAAAAACACCAACAAATTCAACAACCTCAACATTGAAAAACAACAACTACCTCAACATTGAAAAACACCAACAAATTCAGCAACAACCTCAACATTGAAAAACACGAACAACTTCAACAACAACCTCAACATTGAAAAACAACAACCTCAACATTGAAAAACTCGAACAAATTCAACAACAACCTCAACATTGAAAAACAACAACAACCTCAACATTGAAAAACAACAACAAACTCAACATTGAAAAACACCAACAAATTCAACAACAACCTCAACATTGAAAAACAACAACAACCTCAACATTGAAAAACACAAACAAATTCAACAATAACCTCAACATTGAAAAACAACGACAACCTCAACATTGAAAAACACCAACAAATTCAACAACAACCTCAACATTGAAAAACACCAACAAATTCAACAACAACCTCAACATTGAAAAATACCAACAAATTCAACAACAACCTCAACATTGAAAAACAACAACAACCTCAACATTGAAAAACACCAACAAATTCAACAACAACCTCAACATTGAAAAACACCAACAAATTCAACAACAACCCCAACATTGAAAAACAACAACAAATTCAACAACAACCTCAACATTGAAAAACACCTACAAACTCAACAACAACCTCAACTTTGAAAAACAACAACAACCTCAACATTGAAAAACACCAACAAATTCAACAAGAACCTCAACATTGAAAAACACCAACAAATTCAACAACAAACTCAAGATTGAAAAACACCAACAAATTCAACAACGTCAACATTGAAAAACAACAACAGCCTCAACATTGAAAAACACCAACAAATTCAACAACAACCTCAACATTGAAAAACACCAACAAATTCAACAACAACCTCGAAATTGAAAAACACCAACAAATTCAACAACAACTTCAACATTGAAAAACACCAACAAATTCAACAACAACCTCGACATTGAAAAACACCATCAAATTCAACAACAACCTCAACATTGAAAAACACCAACAACCTCAAAATTGAAAAAACACCATCAAATTCAACAACACCCTCAACATTTAAAAACAACAACATCCTCAACATTGAAAAACACCAACAAATTCAACAACAACCTCAACATTGAAAAACACCAACAAATTCAACAACAACCTCAACATTGAAAAACAACAACAACCTCAACATTGAAAAACACAAACAAATTCAACAATAACCTCAACATTGAAAAACAACAACAACCTCAACATTGAAAAACAACAACAAATTGAACAACAACCTCAACATTGAAAAACACCAACAAATTCAACAACAACCTCAACATTGAAAAACAACAACAACCTCAACATTGAAAAACACCAACAAATTCAACAACAACCTCAACATTGAAAAACAACAACAACCTCAACATTGAAAAACACCAGCAAATTCAACAAGAACCTCAACATTGAAAAACACCAACAAATTCAACAACAACCTCAGCATTGAAAAACAACAACAACCTCAACATTGAAAAATACCAACAAATTCAACAACAACCTCAACATTGAAAAACAACAACAACCTCAACATTGAAAAACACCAACAAATTCAACAACAACTTCAACATTGAAAAACACCAACAAATTCAACAACAACCTCGAAATTGAAAAACACCAAAAAATTCAACAACAACCTCAACAGTGAAAAACAACAACAACCTCAACATTGAAAAACACCAACAAATTCAACAACAACCTCAACATTGAAAAACAACAGCAACCTCAACATTGAAAAACACCAACAAATTCAACAACAACCTCAACATTTAAAAACACCAACAAATTCAACAACAACCTCAACATTGAAAAACAACAACAATCTCAACATTGAAAAGCACCAACAAATTCAACAACAACATCAACATTGAAAAACAGCAACAAGCTCAACATTGAAAAACACCAACAAATCCAACAACAACCTCAACATTGAAAAACACCAACAAATTCAACAACAAACTCAGCATTGAAAAACACCAACAAATTCAACAACAACCTCAACATTGAAAAACAACAACAACCTCAACATTGAAAAACAACAACAAATTCAACAACAACCTCAATATTGAAAAACACCAACAAATTCATCAACAACCTCAACATTGAAAAATAGCAACAACCTCAACATTGAAAAACACCAACAAATTCAACAACAACCTCAACATTGAAAAACAACAACAACCTCAACATTGAAAAACACCAACAAAGTCAACAACAACCTCAACATTGAAAAACAACAACAAACTCAACATTGAAAAACACCAACAAATTCAACAACAACCTCAAAATTGAAAAACAACAACCACCTCAACATTGAATAACACCAACAAATTCAACAACAACGTCAACATTGAAAAACACCAACAAATTCAACAACAACCTCAACATTGAAAAAAAACAACAACCTCAACATTGAAAAACACCAACAAATTCAACAACAACCTCAGCATTGAAAAACAACAGCAACCTCAACATTGAAAAACAGCAGCAAATTCAACAACAACCTCAACATTGAAAAACACCAACAAATTCAACAACAACCTCAGCATTGAAAAACAACAACAACCTCAACATTGAAAAACACCAACAAATTCAACAAAAACCTCAACATTGAAAAACAACAACAACCTCAACATTGAAAAACACCAACAAATTCAACAAAAACTTCAACATTGAAAAACACCAACAAATTCAACAACAACCTCGAAATTGAAAAACACCAACAAACTCAACAACAACTTCAACATTGAAAAACACCAACAAATTCAACAACAACCTCGACATTGAAAAACACCATCAAATTCAACAACAACCTCAACATTGAAAAACACCAACTACCTCAAAATGGAAAAAACACCAACAAATTCAACAACAACCTCAACATTGAAAAACAACAACAACCTCAACATTGAAAAACACCAACAAATTCAACAACAACCTCGAAATTGAAAAACACCAACAAATTCAACAACAACCTCAACATTGAAAAACAACAACAACCTCAACATTGAAAAACACCAACAAATTCAACAACAACCTCAACACTGAAAAACAACAACAACCTCAACATTGAAAAACACCAACAAATTCAACAAAAACCTCAACATTGAAAAACAACAACAACCTCAACATTGAAAAACACCAACAAATTCAACAAAAACTTCAACATTGAAAAAGACCAACAAATTCAACAACAACCTCGAAATTGAAAAACACCAACAAACTCAACAACAACTTCAACATTGAAAAACACCAACAAATTCAACAACAACCTCAACATTGAAAAACACCAACAAATTCAACAACAACTTCAACATTGAAAAACACCAACAAATTCAACAACAACCTCGAAATTGAAAAACACCAACAAATTCAACAACAACCTCAACATTGAAAAACAACAACAACCTCAACATTGAAAAACACCAACAAATTCAATAACAACCTCAACATTGAAAAACAACAGCAACCTCAACATTGAAAAACACCAACAAATTCAACAACAACTTCAACATTTAAAAACATCAACAAATTCAACAACAACCTCAACATTGAAAAACAACAACAATCTCAACATTGAAAAGCACCAACAAATTCAACAACAACATCAACATTGAAAAACAGCAACAAGCTCAACATTGAAAAACACCAACAAATCCAACAACAACCTCAACATTGTAAAACACCAACAAATTCAACAACAACCTCAACATTGAAAAACACCAACAAATTCAACAACAAACTCAGCATTGAAAAACACCAACAAATTCAACAACAACCTCAACATTGAAAAACAACAACAACCTCAACATTGAAAAACAACAACAAATTCAACAACAACCTCAACATTGAAAAACACCAACAAATTGATCAACAACCTCAACATTGAAAAACACCAACAACCTCAACATTGAAAAACACCAACAAATTCAACAACAACCTCAACATTGAAAAACAACAACAACCTCAACATTGAAAAACACCAACAAAGTCAACAACAACCTCAGCATTGAAAAACAACAACAAACTCAACATTGAAAAACACCAACAAATTCAACAACAACCTCAAAATTGAAAAACAACAACAACCTCAATATTGAAAAACACCAACAAATTCAACAACAACGTCAACATTGAAAAACACCAACAAATTCAACAACAACCTCAACATTGAAAAAAAACAACAACCTCAACATTGAAAAACACCAACAATTTCAACAACAACCCCAACATTGAAAAACACCAACAAATTCAACAACAACCTCAACATTGAAAAACACCAACAAACTCAACAACAACCTCAACATTGAAAAACAACAACAACCTCAACATTGAAAAACACCAACAAATTCAACAAGAACCTCAACATTGAACAACACCAACAAATTCAACAACAAACTCAAGATTGAAAAACACCAACAAATTCAACAACCTCAACATTGAAAAACAACAACAACCTCAACATTGAAAAACACCAACAAATTCAACAACAACCTCAACATTGAAAAACACCAACAAATTCAACAACAACCTCGAAATTGAAAAACACCAACAAATTCAACAACAACTTCAACATTGAAAAACACCAACAAATTCAACAACAACCTCGACATTGAAAAACACAATCAAATTCAACAACAACCTCAACATTGAAAAACACGAACAACCTCAAAATTGAAAAAACACCAACAAATTCAACAACACCCTCAACATTTAAAAACAACAACAACCTCAACATTGAAAAACACCAACAAATTCAACAACAACCTCAACATTTAAAAACACCAACAAATTCAACAACAACCTCAACATTGAAAAACAACAACAATCTCAACATTGAAAAACACCAACAAATTCAACAACAACCTCAACATTGAAAAACAGCAACAACCTCAACATTGAAAAACACCAACAAATTCAACAAAAACCTCAACATTGAAAAACACCAACAAATTCAACAACAACCTCAACATTGAAAAACACCAACAAATTCAGCAACAAACTCAGCATTGAAAAACACCAACAAATTCAACAACAACCTCAACATTGAAAAACAACAACAACCTCAACATTGAAAAACAACAACAAATTCAACAACAACCTCAACATTGAAAAACACCAACAAATTCATCAATAACGTCAACATTGAAAAACACCAACAACCTCAACATTGAAAAACACCAACAAATTCAACAACAACCTCAACATTGAAAAACAACAACAACCTCAACATTGAAAAACACCAACAAATTCAACAACAACCTCAACATTGAAAAACAACAAAAACTCAACATTGAAAAACACCAACAAATTCAACAACAACCTCAAAATTGAAAAACAACAACAACCTCAACATTGAAAAACACCAACAAATTCAACAACAACCTCAACATTGAAAAACACCAACAAATTCATCAATAACCTCAACATTGAAAAACACCAACAACCTCAACATTGAAAAACACCAACAAATTCAACAACAACCTCAACATTGAAAAACAACAACAACCTCAACATTGAAAAACACCAACAAATTCAACAACAACCTCAACATTGAAAAACAACAACAAACTCAACATTGAAAAACACCAACAAATTCAACAACAACCTCAAAATTGAAAAACAACAACCACCTCAACATTGAAAAACACCAACAAATTCAACAACAACGTCAACATTGAAAAACACCAACAAATTCAACAACAACCTCAAGATTGAAAAACAACAACAACCTCAACATTGAAAAACACCAACAAATTCAACAACAACCTCAGCATTGAAAAACAACATCAACCTCAACATTGAAAAACAGCAGCAAATTCAACAACAACCTCAACATTGAAAAACACCAACAAATTCAACAACAACCTCAGCATTGAAAAACAACAACAACCTCAACATTGAAAAACACCAACAAATTCAACAACAACCTCAACATTGAAAAACAACAACAACCTCAACATTGAAAAACACCAACAAATTCAACAAAAACTTCAACATTGAAAAGCACCAACAAATTCAACAACAACCTCGAAATTGAAAAACACCAACAAATTCAACAGCAACTTCAACATTGAAAAACACCAACAAATTCAACAACAACCTCGACATTGAAAAACACCATCAAATTCAACAATAACCTCAACATTGAAAAACACCAACTACCTCAAAATTGAAAAAACACCAACAAATTCAACAACAACCTCAACATTTAAAAAAAACAACAACCTCAGAATTTAAAAACACCAACAAATTCAACAACAACCCCAACATTGAAAAACACCAACAAATTCAACAACAACCTCAACATTGAAAAACACCAACAAACTCAACAACAACCTCAACATTGAAAAACAACAACAACCTCAACATTGAAAAACACCAACAAATTCAACAAGAACCTCAACATTGAACAACACCAACAAATTCAACAACAAACTCAAGATTGAAAAACACCAACAAATTCAACAACCTCAACATTGAAAAACAAAAACAACCTCAACATTGAAAAACACCAACAAATTCAACAACAACCTCAACATTGAAAAACACCAACAAATTCAACAACAACCTCGAAATTGAAAAAAACCAACAAATTCAACAACAACCTCAACATTGAAAAACACCAATAAATTCAACAACAACCTCAACATTGAAAAACACCATCAAATTCAACAACAACCTCAACATTGAAAAACACCAACAACCTCAAAATTGAAAAAACACCAACAAATTCAACAACACCCTCAACATTTAAAAACAACAACAACCTCAACATTGAAAAACACCAACAAATTCAACAACAACCTCAACATTGAAAAACACCAACAAATTCAACAACAACCTCAACATTGAAAAACACCAACAAATTCAACAACAACCTCAACATTGAAAAACAACAACCACCTCAACATTGAAAAACACCAACAAATTCAACAACAACCTCAACATTGAAAAACACCAACAAATTCAATAGCAAACTCAAGATTGAAAAACACCAACAAATTCAACAACCTCAACATTGAAAAACAACAACAACCTCAACATTGAAAAACACCAACAAATTCAACAACAACTTCAACATTGAAAAACACCAACAAATTCAACAACAACCTCGACATTGAAAAACACCATCAAATTCAACAACAACCTCAACATTGAAAAGCACCAACTACCTCAAAATTGAAAAAACACCAACAAATTCAACAACAACCTCAACATTGAAAAACAACAACAACCTCAACAATGAAAAACTCGAACAAATTCAACAACAACCTCAACATTGAAAAACAACAACAACCTCAACATTGAAAAACAACAACAAACTCAACATTGAAAAACACAAACAAATTCAACAACAACCCCAACATTGAAAAACAACAACAACCTCAACATTCAAAAACACAAACAAATTCAACAATAACCTCAACATTGAAAAACAACAACAAACTCAACATTGAAAAACACCAACAAATTCAACAACAACCTCAAAATTGAAAAACAACAACAACCTCAATATTGAAAAACACCAACAAATTCAACAACAACGTCAACATTGAAAAACACCAACAAATTCAACAACAACCTCAACATTGAAAAAAAACAACAACCTCAACATTGAAAAACACCAACAATTTCAACAACAACCCCAACATTGAAAAACACCAACAAATTCAACAACAACCTCAACATTGAAAAACACCAACAAACTCAACAACAACCTCAACATTGAAAAACAACAACAACCTCAACATTGAAAAACACCAACAAATTCAACAAGAACCTCAACATTGAACAACACCAACAAATTCAACAACAAACTCAAGATTGAAAAACACCAACAAATTCAACAACCTCAACATTGAAAAACAACAACAACCTCAACATTGAAAAACACCAACAAATTCAACAACAACCTCAACATTGAAAAACACCAACAAATTCAACAACAACCTCGAAATTGAAAAACACCAACAAATTCAACAACAACTTCAACATTGAAAAACACCAACAAATTCAACAACAACCTCGACATTGAAAAACACAATCAAATTCAACAACAACCTCAACATTGAAAAACACGAACAACCTCAAAATTGAAAAAACACCAACAAATTCAACAACACCCTCAACATTTAAAAACAACAACAACCTCAACATTGAAAAACACCAACAAATTCAACAACAACCTCAACATTTAAAAACACCAACAAATTCAACAACAACCTCAACATTGAAAAACAACAACAATCTCAACATTGAAAAACACCAACAAATTCAACAACAACCTCAACATTGAAAAACAGCAACAACCTCAACATTGAAAAACACCAACAAATTCAACAAAAACCTCAACATTGAAAAACACCAACAAATTCAACAACAACCTCAACATTGAAAAACACCAACAAATTCAGCAACAAACTCAGCATTGAAAAACACCAACAAATTCAACAACAACCTCAACATTGAAAAACAACAACAACCTCAACATTGAAAAACAACAACAAATTCAACAACAACCTCAACATTGAAAAACACCAACAAATTCATCAATAACGTCAACATTGAAAAACACCAACAACCTCAACATTGAAAAACACCAACAAATTCAACAACAACCTCAACATTGAAAAACAACAACAACCTCAACATTGAAAAACACCAACAAATTCAACAACAACCTCAACATTGAAAAACAACAACAACCTCAACATTGAAAAACACGAACAACCTCAAAATTGAAAAAACACCAACAAATTCAACAACACCCTCAACATTTAAAAACAACAACAACCCCAACATTGAAAAACACCAACAAATTCAACAACAACCTCAACATTTAAAAACACCAACAAATTCAACAACAACCTCAACATTGAAAAACAACAACAATCTCAACATTGAAAAACACCAACAAATTCAACAACAACCTCAACATTGAAAAACAGCAACAACCTCAACATTGAAAAACACCAACAAATTCAACAAAAACCTGAACATTGAAAAACACCAACAAATTCAACAACAACCTCAACATTGAAAAACACCAACAAATTCAGCAACAAACTCAGCATTGAAAAACACCAACAAATTCAACAACAACCTCAACATTGAAAAACAACAACAACCTCAACATTGAAAAACAACAACAAATTCAACAACAACCTCAACATTGAAAAACACCAACAAATTCATCAATAACGTCAACATTGAAAAACACCAACAACCTCAACATTGAAAAACACCAACAAATTCAACAACAACCTCAACATTGAAAAACAACAACAACCTCAACATTGAAAAACACCAACAAATTCAACAACAACCTCAACATTGAAAAACAACAACAAACTCAACATTGAAAAACACCAACAAATTCAACAACAACCTCAAAATTGAAAAACAACAACAACCTCAACATTGAAAAACACCAACAAATTCAACAACAACGTCAACATTGAAAAACACCAACAAATTCAACAACAACCTCAACATTGAAAAACAACAACAACCTCAACATTGAAAAACACCAACAAATTCAACAAGAACCTCAGCATTGAAAAACAACAACAACCTCAACATTGAAAATCAGCAGCAAATTCAACAACAACCTCAACATTGAAAAACACCAACAAATTCAACAACAACCTCAGCATTGAAAAACAACAACAACCTCAACATTGAAAAACACCAACAAATTCAACAACAACCTGAACATTGAAAAACAACAACAACCTCAACATTGAAAAACACCAACAAATTCAACAAAAACTTCAACATTGAAAAACACCAACAAATTCAACAACAACCTCGAAATTGAAAAACACCAACAAATTCAACAACAACTTCAACATTGAAAAACACCAACAAATTCAACAACAACCTCGACATTGAAAAACACCATCAAATTCAACAACAACCTCAACATTGAAAAACACCAACTACCTCAAAATTGAAAAAACACCAACAAATTCAACAACAACCTCAACATTTAAAAAAAACAACAACCTCAACATTGAAAAACACCAACAAATTCAACAACAACCCCAACATTGAAAAACACCAACAAATTCAACAACAACCTCAACATTGAAAAACACCAACAAACTCAACAACAACCTCAACATTGAAAAACAACAACAACCTCAACATTGAAAAACACCAACAAATTCAACAAGAACCTCAACATTGAACAACGCCAACAAATTCAACAACAAACTCAAGATTGAAAAACACCAACAAATTCAACAACCTCAACATTGAAAAACAAAAACAACCTCAACATTGAAAAACACCAACAAATTCAACAACAACCTCAACATTGAAAAACACCAACAAATTCAACAACAACCTCGAAATTGAAAAACACCAACAAATTCAACAACAACTTCAACATTGAAAAACACCAATAAATTCAACAACAACCTCAACATTGAAAAACACCATCAAATTCAACAACAACCTCAACATTGAAAAACACCAACAACCTCAAAATTGAAAAAACACCAACAAATTCAACAACACCCTCAACATTTAAAAACAACAACAACCTCAACATTGAAAAACACCAACAAATTCAACAACAACCCCAACATTGAAAAACACCAACAAATTCAACAACAACCTCAACATTGAAAAACACCAACAAACTCAACAACAACCTCAACATTGAAAAACAACAACAACCTCAACATTGAAAAACACCAACAAATTCAACAAGAACCTCAACATTGAAAAACACCAACAAATTCAATAGCAAACTCAAGATTGAAAAACACCAACAAATTCAACAACCTCAACATTGAAAAACAACAACAACCTCAACATTGAAAAACACCAACAAATTCAACAACAACTTCAACATTGAAAAACACCAACAAATTCAACAACAACCTCGACATTGAAAAACACCATCAAATTCAACAACAACCTCAACATTGAAAAACACCAACTACCTCAAAATTGAAAAAACACCAACAAATTCAACAACAACCTCAACATTGAAAAACAACAACAACCTCAACAATGAAAAACTCGAACAAATTCAACAACAACCTCAACATTGAAAAACAACAACAACCTCAACATTGAAAAACAACAACAAACTCAACATTGAAAAACACAAACAAATTCAACAACAACCCCAACATTGAAAAACAACAACAACCTCAACATTCAAAAACACAAACAAATTCAACAATAACCTCAACATTGAAAAACAACAACAACCTCAACATTGAAAAACACCAACAAATTCAACAACAACCTCAACATTGAAAAACACCAACAAATTCAACAACAACCTCAACATTGAAAAACACCAACAAATTCAACAACAACCTCAACATTGAAAAACAACAACAACCTCAACATTGAAAAACACCAACAAATTGAACAACAACCTCAACATTGAAAAACAACAACAAACTGAACACTGAAAAACACCAACAAATTCAACAACAACCTCAACATTGAAAAACAACAACAACCTCAACAGTGAAAAACACAAACAAATTCAACAATAACCTCAACATTGAAAAACAACAACAACCTCAACATTTAAAAACACCAACAAATTCAACAACAACCTCAACATTGAAAAACACCAACAAATTCAACAACAGCCTCAGCATTGTAAAACACCAAATACCTCAAAATTGAAAAAACACCAACAAATTCAACACCAACCTCAACATTTAAAAAAAACAACAACCTCAACATTGAAAAACACCAACAAATTCAACAACAACCTCAACATTGAAAAACACCAACAAATTCAGCAACAAACTCAGCATTGAAAAACACCAACAAATTCAACTACAACCTCAACATTGAAAAACAACAACAACCTCAACATTGAAAAACAACAACAAATTCAACAACAACCTCAACATTGAAAAACACCAACAAATTCATCAATAACCTCAACATTGAAAAACACCAACAACCTCAACATTGAAAAACACCAACAAATTCAACAACAACCTCAACATTGACAAACAACAACAACCTCAACATTGAAAAACACCAACAAATTCAACAACAACCTCAACATTGAAAAACAACAACAAACTGAACATTGAAAAACACCAACAAATTCAACAACAACCTCAAAATTGAAAAACAACAACAACCTCAACATTGAAAAACACCAACAAATTCAACAACAACGTCAACATTGAAAAACACCAACAAATTCAACAACAACCTCAACATTGAAAAACAACAACAACCTCAACATTGAAAAACACCAACAAATTCAACAAGAACCTCAGCATTGAAAAACAACAACAACCTCAACATTGAAAAACAGCAGCAAATTCAACAACAACCTCAACATTGAAAAACACCAACAAATTCAACAACAACCTCAGCATTGAAAAACAACAACAACCTCAACATTGAAAAACACCAACAAATTCAACAACAACCTGAACATTGAAAAACAACAACAACCTCAACATTGAAAAACACCAACAAATTCAACAAAAACTTCAACATTGAAAAACACCAACAAATTCAACAACAACCTCGAAATTGAAAAACACCAACAAATTCAACAACAACTTCAACATTGAAAAACACCAACAAATTCAACAACAACCTCGACATTGAAAAACACCATCAAATTCAACAACAACCTCAACATTGAAAAACACCAACTACCTCAAAATTGAAAAAACACCAACAAATTCAACAACAACCTCAACATTTAAAAAAAACAACAACCTCAACATTGAAAAACACCAACAAATTCAACAACAACCCCAACATTGAAAAACACCAACAAATTCAACAACAACCTCAACATTGAAAAACACCAACAAACTCAACAACAACCTCAACATTGAAAAACAACAACAACCTCAACATTGAAAAACACCAACAAATTCAACAAGAACCTCAACATTGAACAACGCCAACAAATTCAACAACAAACTCAAGATTGAAAAACACCAACAAATTCAACAACCTCAACATTGAAAAACAAAAACAACCTCAACATTGAAAAACACCAACAAATTCAACAACAACCTCAACATTGAAAAACACCAACAAATTCAACAACAACCTCGAAATTGAAAAACACCAACAAATTCAACAACAACTTCAACATTGAAAAACACCAATAAATTCAACAACAACCTCAACATTGAAAAACACCATCAAATTCAACAACAACCTCAACATTGAAAAACACCAACAACCTCAAAATTGAAAAAACACCAACAAATTCAACAACACCCTCAACATTTAAAAACAACAACAACCTCAACATTGAAAAACACCAACAAATTCAACAACAACCCCAACATTGAAAAACACCAACAAATTCAACAACAACCTCAACATTGAAAAACACCAACAAACTCAACAACAACCTCAACATTGAAAAACAACAACAACCTCAACATTGAAAAACACCAACAAATTCAACAAGAACCTCAACATTGAACAACACCAACAAATTCAACAACAAACTCAAGATTGAAAAACACCAACAAATTCAACAACCTCAACATTGAAAAACAAAAACAACCTCAATATTGAAAAACACCAACAAATTCAACAACAACCTCAACATTGAAAAACACCAACAACCTCAAAATTGAAAAAACACCAACAAATTCAACAACACCCTCAACATTTAAAAACAACAACAACCTCAACATTGAAAAACACCAACAAATTCAACAACAACCTCAACATTGAAAAACACCAACAAATTCAACAACAACCTCAACATTGAAAAACACCAACAAATTCAACAACAACCTCAACATTGAAAAACAACAACCACCTCAACATTGAAAAACACCAACAAATTCAACAACAACCTCAACATTGAAAAACACCAACAAATTCAATAGCAAACTCAAGATTGAAAAACACCAACAAATTCAACAACCTCAACATTGAAAAACAACAACAACCTCAACATTGAAAAACACCAACAAATTCAACAACAACTTCAACATTGAAAAACACCAACAAATTCAACAACAACCTCGACATTGAAAAACACCATCAAATTCAACAACAACCTCAACATTGAAAAACACCAACTACCTCAAAATTGAAAAAACACCAACAAATTCAACAACAACCTCAACATTGAAAAACAACAACAACCTCAACAATGAAAAACTCGAACAAATTCAACAACAACCTCAACATTGAAAAACAACAACAACCTCAACATTGAAAAACAACAACAAACTCAACATTGAAAAACACAAACAAATTCAACAACAACCCCAACATTGAAAAACAACAACAACCTCAACATTCAAAAACACAAACAAATTCAACAATAACCTCAACATTGAAAAACAACAACAACCTCAACATTGAAAAACACCAACAAATTCAACAACAACCTCAACATTGAAAAACACCAACAAATTCAACAACAACCTCAACATTGAAAAACACCAACAAATTCAACAACAACCTCAACATTGAAAAACAACAACAACCTCAACATTGAAAAACACCAACAAATTGAACAACAACCTCAACATTGAAAAACAACAACAAACTCAACACTGAAAAACACCAACAAATTCAACAACAACCTCAACATTGAAAAACAACAACAACCTCAACAGTGAAAAACACAAACAAATTCAACAATAACCTCAACATTGAAAAACAACAACAACCTCAACATTTAAAAACACCAACAAATTCAACAACAACCTCAACATTGAAAAACACCAACAAATTCAACAACAGCCTCAGCATTGTAAAACACCAAATACCTCAAAATTGAAAAAACACCAACAAATTCAACACCAACCTCAACATTTAAAAAAAACAACAACCTCAACATTGAAAAACACCAACAAATTCAACAACAACCTCAACATTGAAAAACACCAACAAATTCAGCAACAAACTCAGCATTGAAAAACACCAACAAATTCAACAACAACCTCAACATTGAAAAACAACAACAACCTCAACATTGAAAAACAACAACAAATTCAACAACAACCTCAACATTGAAAAACACCAACAAATTCATCAATAACCTCAACATTGAAAAACACCAACAACCTCAACATTGAAAAACACCAACAAATTCAACAACAACCTCAACATTGACAAACAACAACAACCTCAACATTGAAAAACACCAACAAATTCAACAACAACCTCAACATTGAAAAACAACAACAAACTGAACATTGAAAAACACCAACAAATTCAACAACAACCTCAAAATTGAAAAACAACAACAACCTCAACATTGAAAAACACCAACAAATTCAACAACAACGTCAACATTGAAAAACACCAACAAATTCAACAACAACCTCAACATTGAAAAACAACAACAACCTCAACATTGAAAAACACCAACAAATTCAACAAGAACCTCAGCATTGAAAAACAACAACAACCTCAACATTGAAAAACAGCAGCAAATTCAACAACAACCTCAACATTGAAAAACACCAACAAATTCAACAACAACCTCAACATTGAAAAACAACAACAACCTCAACATTGAAAAACACCAACAAATTCAACAACAACCTCAACATTGAAAAACAACAACAACCTCAACATTGAAAAACACCAACAAATTCAACAACAACCTCGAAATTGAAAAACACCAACAAATTCAACAACAACTTCAACATTGAAAAACACCAACAAATTCAACAACAACCTCGACATTGAAAAACACAATCAAATTCAACAACAACCTCAACATTGAAAAACACCAACAACCTCAAAATTGAAAAAACACCAACAAATTCAACAACACCCTCAACATTTAAAAACAACAACAACCTCAACATTGAAAAACACCAACAAATTCAACAACAACCTCAACATTTAAAAACACCAACAAATTCAACAACAACCTCAACATTGAAAAACAACAACAATCTCAACATTGAAAAACACCAACAAATTCAACAACAACCTCAACATTGAAAAACAGCAACAACCTCAACATTGAAAAACACCAACAAATTCAACAAAAACCTCAACATTGAAAAACACCAACAAATTCAACAACAACCTCAACATTGAAAAACACCAACAAATTCAACAACAACCTCAACATTGAAAAACAACAACAACCTCAACATTGAAAAACAACAACAAATTCAACAACAACCTCAACATTGAAAAACACCAACAAATTCATCAATAACCTCAACATTGAAAAACACCAACAACCTCAACATTGAAAAACACCAACAAATTCAACAACAACCTCAACATTGAAAAACAACAACAACCTCAACATTGAAAAACACCAACAAATTCAACAACAACCTCAACATTGAAAAACAACAACAAACTCAACATTGAAAAACACCAACAAATTCAACAACAACCTCAAAATTGAAAAACAACAACAACCTCAACATTGAAAAACACCAACAAATTCAACAACAACGTCAACATTGAAAAACACCAACAAATTCAACAACAACCTCAAGATTGAAAAACAACAACAACCTCAAAATTGAAAAACACCAACAAATTCAACAACAACCTCAGCATTGAAAAACAACATCAACCTCAACATTGAAAAACAGCAGCAAATTCAACAACAACCTCAACATTGAAAAACACCAACAAATTCAACAACAACCTCAGCATTGAAAAACAACAACAACCTCAACATTGAAAAACACCAACAAATTCAACAACAACCTGAACATTGAAAAACAACAACAACCTCAACATTGAAAAACACCAACAAATTCAACAAAAACTTCAACATTGAAAAACACCAACAAATTCAACAACAACCTCGAAATTGAAAAACACCAACAAATTCAACAACAACTTCAACATTGAAAAACACCAACAAATTCAACAACAACCTCGACATTGAAAAACACCATCAAATTCAACAACAACCTCAACATTGAAAAACACCAACTACCTCAAAATTGAAAAAACACCAACAAATTCAACAACAACCTCAACATTTAAAAAAAACAACAACCTCAACATTGAAAAACACCAACAAATTCAACAACAACCCCAACATTGAAAAACACCAACAAATTCAACAACAACCTCAACATTGAAAAACACCAACAAACTCAACAACAACCTCAACATTGAAAAACAACAACAACCTCAACATTGAAAAACACCAACAAATTCAACAAGAACCTCAACATTGAACAACGCCAACAAATTCAACAACAAACTCAAGATTGAAAAACACCAACAAATTCAACAACCTCAACATTGAAAAACAAAAACAACCTCAACATTGAAAAACACCAACAAATTCAACAACAACCGCAACATTGAAAAACACCAACAAATTCAACAACTACCTCGAAATTGAAAAACACCAACAAATTCAACAACAACTTCAACATTGAAAACACCAATAAATTCAACAACAACCTCAACATTGAAAAACACCATCAAATTCAACAACAACCTCAACATTGAAAAACACCAACAACCTCAAAATTGAAAAAACACCAACAAATTCAACAACACCCTCAACATTTAAAAACAACAACAACCTCAACATTGAAAAACACCAACAAATTCAACAACAACCTCAACATTGAAAAACAACAACAAATTCAACAACAACCTCAACATTGAAAAACACCAACAAATTCAACAACAACCTCAACATTGAAAAACAACAACCACCTCAACATTGAAAAACACCAACAAATTCAACAACAACCTCAACATTGAAAAACACCAACAAATTCAATAGCAAACTCAAGATTGAAAAACACCAACAAATTCAACAACCTCAACATTGAAAAACAACAACAACCTCAACATTGAAAAACACCAACAAATTCAACAACAACTTCAACATTGAAAAACACCAACAAATTCAACAACAACCTCGACATTGAAAAACACCATCAAATTCAACAACAACCTCAACATTGAAAAACACCAACTACCTCAAAATTGAAAAAACACCAACAAATTCAACATCAACCTCAACATTGAAATCAACAACAAACTCAACAATGAAAAACTCGAACAAATTCAACAACAACCTCAACATTGAAAAACAACAACAACCTCAACATTGAAAAACATCAACAAACTCAACATTGAAAAACACAAACAAATACAACAACAACCCCAACATTGAAAAACAACAACAACCTCAACATTGAAAAACACAAACAAATTCAACAATAACCTCAACATTGAAAAACAACAACAACCTCAACATTGAAAAACACCAACAAATTCAACAACAACCTCAACATTGAAAAACACCAACAAATTCAACAACAACCTCAACATTGAAAAACACCAACAAATTCAACAACAACCTCAACATTGAAAAACAACAACAACCTCAACATTGAAAAACACCAACAAATTGAACAACAACCTCAACATTGAAAAACAACAACAAACTCAACACTGAAAAACACCAACAAATTCAACAACAACCTCAACATTGAAAAACAACAACAACCTCAACAGTGAAAAACACAAACAAATTCAACAATAACCTCAACATTGAAAAACAACAACAACCTCAACATTTAAAAACACCAACAAATTCAACAACAACCTCAACATTGAAAAACACCAACAAATTCAACAACAACCTCAGCATTGTAAAAACAAAATACCTCAAAATTGAAAAAACACCAACAAATTCAACACCAACCTCAACATTTAAAAAAAACAACAACCTCAACATTGAAAAACACCAACAAATTCAACAACAACCGCAACATTGAAAAACACCAACAAATTCAGCAACAAACTCAGCATTGAAAAACACCAACAAATTCAACAACAACCTCAACATTGAAAAACAACAACAACCTCAACATTGAAAAACAACAACAAATTCAACAACAACCTCAACATTGAAAAACACCAACAAATTCATCAATAACCTCAACATTGAAAAACACCAACAACCTCAACATTGAAAAACACCAACAAATTCAACAACAACCTCAACATTGAAAAACAACAACAACCTCAACATTGAAAAACACCAACAAATTCAACAACAACCTCAACATTGAAAAACAACAACAAACTCAACATTGAAAAACACCAACAAATTCAACAACAACCTCAAAATTGAAAAACAACAACAACCTCAACATTGAAAAACACCAACAAATTCAACAACAACGTCAACATTGAAAAACACCAACAAATTCATCAACAACCTCAACATTGAAAAACAACAACAACCTCAACATTGAAAAACACCAACAAATTCAACAAGAACCTCAGCATTGAAAAACAACAACAACCTCAACATTGAAAAACAGCAGCAAATTCAACAACAACCTCAACATTGAAAAACACCAACAAATTCAACAACAACCTCAACATTGAAAAACAACAACAACCTCAACATTGAAAAACACCAACAAATTCAACAACAACCTCAACATTGAAAAACAACAACAACCTCAACATTGAAAAACACCAACAAATTCAACAAAAACTTCAACATTGAAAAACACCAACAAATTCAACAACAACCTCGAAATTGAAAAACACCAACAAATTCAACAACAACTTCAACATTGAAAAACACCAACAAATTCAACAACAACCTCGACATTGAAAAACACCATCAAATTCAACAACAACCTCAACATTGAAAAACACCAACTACCTCAAAATTGAAAAAACACCAACAAATTCAACAACAACCTCAATATTTAAAAAAAACAACAACCTCAACATTGAAAAACACCAACAAATTCAACAACAACCCCAACACTGAAAAACACCAACAAATTCAACAACAACCTGAACATTGAAAAACAGCAACAAACTCAACAACAACCTCTACATTGAAAAACAACAACAACCTCAACATTGAAAAACACCAACAAATTCAAAAACAAACTCAAGATTGAAAAACACCAACAAATTCAACAACCTCAACATTGAAAAACAACAACAACCTCAACATTGAAAAACACCAACAAATTCAACAACACCCTCAACATTGAAAAACACCAACAAATTCAACAACAACCTCAACATTGAAAAACACCATCAAATTCAACAACAACCTCAACATTGAAAAACACCAACAACCTCAAAATTGAAAAAACACCAACAAATTCAACAACACCCTCAACATTTAAAAACAACAACAACCTCAACATTGAAAAACACCAACAAATTCAACAACAACCTCAACATTGAAAAACACCAACAAATTCAACAACAACCTCAACATTGAAAAACACCAACAAACTCAACAACAACCTCAACATTGAAAAACAACAACCACCTCAACATTGAAAAACACCAACAAATTCAACAACAACCTCAACATTGAGAAACACCAACAAATTCAATAGCAAACTCAAGATTGAAAAACACCAACAAATTCAACAACCTCAACATTGAAAAACAACAACAACCTCAACATTGAAAAACACCAACAAATTCAACAACAACCTCAACATTGAAAAACACCATCAAATTCAACAACAACCTCAACATTGAAAAACAACAACAACCTCAACAATGAAAAACTCGAACAAATTCAACAACAACCTCAACATTGAAAAACAACAACAACCTCAACATTGAAAAAAAACAACAAACTCAACATTGAAAAACACAAACAAATTCAACAACAACCCCAACATTGAAAAACAACAACAACCTCAACATTGAAAAACACAAACAAATTCAACAATAACCTCAACATTGAAAAACAACAACAACCTCAACATTGAAAAACACCAACAAATTCAACAACAACCTCAACATTGAAAAACACCAACAAATTCAACAACAACCTCAACATTGAAAAACACCAACAAATTCAACAACAACCTCAACATTGAAAAACAACAACAACCTCAACATTGAAAAACACCAACAAATTCAACAACAACCTCAACATTGAAAAACAACAACAAACTCAACACTGAAAAACACCAACAAATTCAACAACAACCTCAACATTGAAAAACAACAACAACCTCAACAGTGAAAAACACAAACAAATTCAACAATAACCTCAACATTGAAAAACAACAACAACCTCAACATTTAAAAACACCAACAAATTCAACAACAACCTCAACATTGAAAAACACCAACAAATTCAACAACAACCTCAGCATTGTAAAACACCAAATACCTCAAAATTGAAAAAACACCAACAAATTCAACACCAACCTCAACATTTAAAAAAAACAACAACCTCAACATTGAAAAACACCAACAACTTCAACAACAACCCCAACATTGAAAAACACCAACAAATTCAACAACAACCTCAACTTTGAAAAACACCAACAAACTCAACAACAACCTCAACATTGAAAAACAACAACAACCTCAACATTGAAAAACACCAACAAATTCAACAAGAACCTCAACATTGAAAAACACCAACAAATTCAACAACAAACTCAAGATTGAAAAACACCAACAAATTCAACAACCTCAACATTGAAAAACAACAACAACCTCAACATTGAAAAACACCAACAAATTCAACAACAACCTCAACATTGAAAAACACCAACAAATTCAACAACAACCTCGAAATTGAAAAACACCAACAAATTCAACAACAACCTCAACATTGAAAAACAACAACAAACTCAACATTGAAAAACACCAACAAATTCAACAACAACCTCAACATTGAAAAACAACAACAACCTCAACAGTGAAAAACACAAACAAATTCAACAATAACCTCAACATTGAAAAACAACAACAACCTCAACATTGAAAAACACCAACAAATTCAACAACAACCTCAACATTGAAAAACACCAACAATTTCAACAACAACCTCAGCATTGAAAAAAACCAAATACATCAAAATTGAAAAAACACCAACAAATTCAACACCAACCTCAACATTTAAAAAAACAACAACCTCAACATTGAAAAACAACAACAACCTCAACATTTAAAAACACCAACAAATTCAACAACAACCTCAACATTGAAAAACACCAACAAATTCAACAACAACCTCAGCATTGTAAAAACAAAATACCTCAAAATTGAAAAAACACCAACAAATTCAACACCAACCTCAACATTTAAAAAAAACAACAACCTCAACATTGAAAAACACCAACAAATTCAACAACAACCGCAACATTGAAAAACACCAACAAATTCAGCAACAAACTCAGCATTGAAAAACACCAACAAATTCAACAACAACCTCAACATTGAAAAACAACAACAACCTCAACATTGAAAAACAACAACAAATTCAACAACAACCTCAACATTGAAAAACACCAACAAATTCATCAATAACCTCAACATTGAAAAACACCAACAACCTCAACATTGAAAAACACCAACAAATTCAACAACAACCTCAACATTGAAAAACAACAACAACCTCAACATTGAAAAACACCAACAAATTCAACAACAACCTCAACATTGAAAAACAACAACAAACTCAACATTGAAAAACACCAACAAATTCAACAACAACCTCAATATTGAAAAACAACAACAACCTCAACATTGAAAAACACCAACAAATTCAACAACAACGTCAACATTGAAAAACACCAACAAATTCATCAACAACCTCAACATTGAAAAACAACAACAACCTCAACATTGAAAAACACCAACAAATTCAACAAGAACCTCAGCATTGAAAAACAACAACAACCTCAACATTGAAAAACAGCAGCAAATTCAACAACAACCTCAACATTGAAAAACACCAACAAATTCAACAACAACCTCAACATTGAAAAACAACAACAACCTCAACATTGAAAAACACCAACAAATTCAACAACAACCTCAACATTGAAAAACAACAACAACCTCAACATTGAAAAACACCAACAAATTCAACAAAAACTTCAACATTGAAAAACACCAACAAATTCAACAACAACCTCGAAATTGAAAAACACCAACAAATTCAACAACAACTTCAACATTGAAAAACACCAACAAATTCAACAACAACCTCGACATTGAAAAACACCATCAAATTCAACAACAACCTCAACATTGAAAAACACCAACTACCTCAAAATTGAAAAAACACCAACAAATTCAACAACAACCTCAACATTTAAAAAAAACAACAACCTCAACATTGAAAAACACCAACAAATTCAACAACAACCCCAACACTGAAAAACACCAACAAATTCAACAACAACCTGAACATTGAAAAACAGCAACAAACTCAACAACAACCTATACATTGAAAAACAACAACAACCTCAACATTGAAAAACACCAACAAATTCAAAAACAAACTCAAGATTGAAAAACACCAACAAATTCAACAACCTCAACATTGAAAAACAACAACAACCTCAACATTGAAAAACACCAACAAATTCAACAACACCCTCAACATTGAAAAACACCAACAAATTCAACAACAACCTCAACATTGAAAAACACCATCAAATTCAACAACAACCTCAACATTGAAAAACACCAACAACCTCAAAATTGAAAAAACACCAACAAATTCAACAACACCCTCAACATTTAAAAACAACAACAACCTCAACATTGAAAAACACCAACAAATTCAACAACAACCTCAACATTGAAAAACACCAACAAATTCAACAACAACCTCAACATTGAAAAACACCAACAAACTCAACAACAACCTCAACATTGAAAAACAACAACCACCTCAACATTGAAAAACACCAACAAATTCAACAACAACCTCAACATTGAAAAACACCAACAAATTCAATAGCAAACTCAAGATTGAAAAACACCAACAAATTCAACAACCTCAACATTGAAAAACAACAACAACCTCAACATTGAAAAACACCAACAAATTCAACAACAACCTCAACATTGAAAAACACCATCAAATTCAACAACAACCTCAACATTGAAAAACAACAACAACCTCAACAATGAAAAACTCGAACAAATTCAACAACAACCTCAACATTGAAAAACAACAACAACCTCAACATTGAAAAAAAACAACAAACTCAACATTGAAAAACACAAACAAATTCAACAACAACCCCAACATTGAAAAACAACAACAACCTCAACATTGAAAAACACAAACAAATTCAACAATAACCTCAACATTGAAAAACAACAACAACCTCAACATTGAAAAACACCAACAAATTCAACAACAACCTCAACATTGAAAAACACCAACAAATTCAACAACAACCTCAACATTGAAAAACACCAACAAATTCAACAACAACCTCAACATTGAAAAACAACAACAACCTCAACATTGAAAAACACCAACAAATTCAACAACAACCTCAACATTGAAAAACAACAACAAACTCAACACTGAAAAACACCAACAAATTCAACAACAACCTCAACATTGAAAAACAACAACAACCTCAACAGTGAAAAACACAAACAAATTCAACAATAACCTCAACATTGAAAAACAACAACAACCTCAACATTTAAAAACACCAACAAATTCAACAACACCCTCAACATTGAAAAACACCAACAAATTCAACAACAACCTCAACATTGAAAAACACCATCAAATTCAACAACAACCTCAACATTGAAAAACACCAACAACCTCAAAATTGAAAAAACACCAACAAATTCAACAACACCCTCAACATTTAAAAACAACAACAACCTCAACATTGAAAAACACCAACAAATTCAACAACAACCTCAACATTGAAAAACACCAACAAATTCAACAACAACCTCAACATTGAAAAACACCAACAAACTCAACAACAACCTCAACATTGAAAAACAACAACCACCTCAACATTGAAAAACACCAACAAATTCAACAACAACCTCAACATTGAAAAACACCAACAAATTCAATAGCAAACTCAAGATTGAAAAACACCAACAAATTCAACAACCTCAACATTGAAAAACAACAACAACCTCAACATTGAAAAACACCAACAAATTCAACAACAACCTCAACATTGAAAAACACCATCAAATTCAACAACAACCTCAACATTGAAAAACAACAACAACCTCAACAATGAAAAACTCGAACAAATTCAACAACAACCTCAACATTGAAAAACAACAACAACCTCAACATTGAAAAAAAACAACAAACTCAACATTGAAAAACACAAACAAATTCAACAACAACCCCAACATTGAAAAACAACAACAACCTCAACATTGAAAAACACAAACAAATTCAACAATAACCTCAACATTGAAAAACAACAACAACCTCAACATTGAAAAACACCAACAAATTCAACAACAACCTCAACATTGAAAAACACCAACAAATTCAACAACAACCTCAACATTGAAAAACACCAACAAATTCAACAACAACCTCAACATTGAAAAACAACAACAACCTCAACATTGAAAAACACCAACAAATTCAACAACAACCTCAACATTGAAAAACAACAACAAACTCAACACTGAAAAACACCAACAAATTCAACAACAACCTCAACATTGAAAAACAACAACAACCTCAACAGTGAAAAACACAAACAAATTCAACAATAACCTCAACATTGAAAAACAACAACAACCTCAACATTTAAAAACACCAACAAATTCAACAACAACCTCAACATTGAAAAACACCAACAAATTCAACAACAACCTCAGCATTGTAAAACACCAAATACCTCAAAATTGAAAAAACACCAACAAATTCAACACCAACCTCAACATTTAAAAAAAACAACAACCTCAACATTGAAAAACACCAACAACTTCAACAACAACCCCAACATTGAAAAACACCAACAAATTCAACAACAACCTCAACTTTGAAAAACACCAACAAACTCAACAACAACCTCAACATTGAAAAACAACAACAACCTCAACATTGAAAAACACCAACAAATTCAACAAGAACCTCAACATTGAAAAACACCAACAAATTCAACAACAAACTCAAGATTGAAAAACACCAACAAATTCAACAACCTCAACATTGAAAAACAACAACAACCTCAACATTGAAAAACACCAACAAATTCAACAACAACCTCAACATTGAAAAACACCAACAAATTCAACAACAACCTCGAAATTGAAAAACACCAACAAATTCAACAACAACCTCAACATTGAAAAACAACAACAAACTCAACATTGAAAAACACCAACAAATTCAACAACAACCTCAACATTGAAAAACAACAACAACCTCAACAGTGAAAAACACAAACAAATTCAACAATAACCTCAACATTGAAAAACAACAACAACCTCAACATTGAAAAACACCAACAAATTCAACAACAACCTCAACATTGAAAAACACCAACAATTTCAACAACAACCTCAGCATTGAAAAAAACCAAATACATCAAAATTGAAAAAACACCAACAAATTCAACACCAACCTCAACATTTAAAAAAACAACAACCTCAACATTGAAAAACAACAACAACCTCAACATTTAAAAACACCAACAAATTCAACAACAACCTCAACATTGAAAAACACCAACAAATTCAACAACAACCTCAGCATTGTAAAAACAAAATACCTCAAAATTGAAAAAACACCAACAAATTCAACACCAACCTCAACATTTAAAAAAAACAACAACCTCAACATTGAAAAACACCAACAAATTCAACAACAACCGCAACATTGAAAAACACCAACAAATTCAGCAACAAACTCAGCATTGAAAAACACCAACAAATTCAACAACAACCTCAACATTGAAAAACAACAACAACCTCAACATTGAAAAACAACAACAAATTCAACAACAACCTCAACATTGAAAAACACCAACAAATTCATCAATAACCTCAACATTGAAAAACACCAACAACCTCAACATTGAAAAACACCAACAAATTCAACAACAACCTCAACATTGAAAAACAACAACAACCTCAACATTGAAAAACACCAACAAATTCAACAACAACCTCAACATTGAAAAACAACAACAAACTCAACATTGAAAAACACCAACAAATTCAACAACAACCTCAATATTGAAAAACAACAACAACCTCAACATTGAAAAACACCAACAAATTCAACAACAACGTCAACATTGAAAAACACCAACAAATTCATCAACAACCTCAACATTGAAAAACAACAACAACCTCAACATTGAAAAACACCAACAAATTCAACAAGAACCTCAGCATTGAAAAACAACAACAACCTCAACATTGAAAAACAGCAGCAAATTCAACAACAACCTCAACATTGAAAAACACCAACAAATTCAACAACAACCTCAACATTGAAAAACAACAACAACCTCAACATTGAAAAACACCAACAAATTCAACAACAACCTCAACATTGAAAAACAACAACAACCTCAACATTGAAAAACACCAACAAATTCAACAAAAACTTCAACATTGAAAAACACCAACAAATTCAACAACAACCTCGAAATTGAAAAACACCAACAAATTCAACAACAACTTCAACATTGAAAAACACCAACAAATTCAACAACAACCTCGACATTGAAAAACACCATCAAATTCAACAACAACCTCAACATTGAAAAACACCAACTACCTCAAAATTGAAAAAACACCAACAAATTCAACAACAACCTCAACATTTAAAAAAAACAACAACCTCAACATTGAAAAACACCAACAAATTCAACAACAACCCCAACACTGAAAAACACCAACAAATTCAACAACAACCTGAACATTGAAAAACAGCAACAAACTCAACAACAACCTATACATTGAAAAACAACAACAACCTCAACATTGAAAAACACCAACAAATTCAAAAACAAACTCAAGATTGAAAAACACCAACAAATTCAACAACCTCAACATTGAAAAACAACAACAACCTCAACATTGAAAAACACCAACAAATTCAACAACACCCTCAACATTGAAAAACACCAACAAATTCAACAACAACCTCAACATTGAAAAACACCATCAAATTCAACAACAACCTCAACATTGAAAAACACCAACAACCTCAAAATTGAAAAAACACCAACAAATTCAACAACACCCTCAACATTTAAAAACAACAACAACCTCAACATTGAAAAACACCAACAAATTCAACAACAACCTCAACATTGAAAAACACCAACAAATTCAACAACAACCTCAACATTGAAAAACACCAACAAACTCAACAACAACCTCAACATTGAAAAACAACAACCACCTCAACATTGAAAAACACCAACAAATTCAACAACAACCTCAACATTGAAAAACACCAACAAATTCAATAGCAAACTCAAGATTGAAAAACACCAACAAATTCAACAACCTCAACATTGAAAAACAACAACAACCTCAACATTGAAAAACACCAACAAATTCAACAACAACCTCAACATTGAAAAACACCATCAAATTCAACAACAACCTCAACATTGAAAAACAACAACAACCTCAACAATGAAAAACTCGAACAAATTCAACAACAACCTCAACATTGAAAAACAACAACAACCTCAACATTGAAAAAAAACAACAAACTCAACATTGAAAAACACAAACAAATTCAACAACAACCCCAACATTGAAAAACAACAACAACCTCAACATTGAAAAACACAAACAAATTCAACAATAACCTCAACATTGAAAAACAACAACAACCTCAACATTGAAAAACACCAACAAATTCAACAACAACCTCAACATTGAAAAACACCAACAAATTCAACAACAACCTCAACATTGAAAAACACCAACAAATTCAACAACAACCTCAACATTGAAAAACAACAACAACCTCAACATTGAAAAACACCAACAAATTCAACAACAACCTCAACATTGAAAAACAACAACAAACTCAACACTGAAAAACACCAACAAATTCAACAACAACCTCAACATTGAAAAACAACAACAACCTCAACAGTGAAAAACACAAACAAATTCAACAATAACCTCAACATTGAAAAACAACAACAACCTCAACATTTAAAAACACCAACAAATTCAACAACAACCTCAACATTGAAAAACACCAACAAATTCAACACCAACCTCAACATTTAAAAAAAACAACAACCTCAACATTGAAAAACACCAACAACTTCAACAACAACCCCAACATTGAAAAACACCAACAAATTCAACAACAACCTCAACTTTGAAAAACACCAACAAACTCAACAACAACCTCAACATTGAAAAACAACAACAACCTCAACATTGAAAAACACCAACAAATTCAACAAGAACCTCAACATTGAAAAACACCAACAAATTCAACAACAAACTCAAGATTGAAAAACACCAACAAATTCAACAACCTCAACATTGAAAAACAACAACAACCTCAACATTGAAAAACACCAACAAATTCAACAACAACCTCAACATTGAAAAACACGAACAAATTCAACAACAACCTCGAAATTGAAAAACACCAACAAATTCAACAACAACCTCAACATTGAAAAACAACAACAAACTCAACATTGAAAAACACCAACAAATTCAACAACAACCTCAACATTGAAGAACAACAACAACCTCAACAGTGAAAAACACAAACAAATTCAACAATAACCTCAACATTGAAAAACAACAACAACCTCAACATTGAAAAACACCAACAAATTCAACAACAACCTCAACATTGAAAAACACCAACAATTTCAACAACAACCTCAGCATTGAAAAACACCAAATACCTCAAAATTGAAAAAACACCAACAAATTCAACACCAACCTCAACATTTAAAAAAACAACAACCTCAACATTGAAAAACACCAACAACTTCAACAACAACCCCAACATTGAAAAACACCAACAAATTCAACAACAACCTCAACTTTGAAAAACACCAACAAACTCAACTACAACCTCAACATTGAAAAACAACAACAACCTCAACATTGAAAAACACCAACAAATTCAACAAGAACCTCAACATTGAAAAACACCAACAAATTCAACAACAAACTCAAGATTGAAAAACACCAACAAATTCAACAACCTCAACATTGAAAAACAACAACAACCTCAACATTGAAAAACACCAACAAATTCAACAACAACCTCAACATTGAAAAACACCAACAAATTCAACAACAACCTCGAAATTGAAAAACACCAACAAATTCAACAACAACTTCAACATTGAAAAACACCAACAAATTCAACAACAACCTCGACATTGAAAAACACCATCAAATTCAACAACAACCTCAACATTGAAAAACACCAACAACCTCAAAATTGAAAAAACACCAACAAATTCAACAACACCCTCAACATTTAAAAACAACAACATCCTGAACATTGAAAAACACCAACAAATTCAACAACAACCTCAACATTGAAAAACACCAACAAATTCAACAACAACCTCAACATTGAAAAACAACAACAACCTCAACATTGAAAAACACAAACAAATTCAACAATAACCACAACATTGAAAAACAACAACAACCTCAACATTGAAAAACACCAGCAAATTCAACAACAACCTCAACATTGAAAAACACCAACAAATAAAACAACAACCTCAACATTGAAAAACAACAACAACCTCAACATTGAAAAACACCAACAAATTCAACAACAACCTCAACATTGAAAAACAACAACAACCTCAACATTGAAAAACACCAACAAATTCAACAAGAACCTCCACATTGAAAAACACCAACAAATTCAACAACAACCTCAGCATTGAAAAACAACAACAACCTCAACATTGAAAAATACCAACAAATTCAACAGCAACCTCAACATTGAAAAACAACAACAACCTCAACATTGAAAAACACCAACAAATTCAACAACAACTTCAACATTGAAAAACACCAACAAATTCAACAACAACCTCGAAATTGAAAAACACCAACAAATTCAACAACAACCTCAACATTGAAAAACAACAACAACCTCAACATTGAAAAACACCAACAAATTCTACAACAACCTCAACATTGAAAAACAACAGCAACCTCAACATTGAAAAACACCAACAAATTCAACAACACCCTCAACATTTAAAAACAACAACAACCTCAACATTGAAAAACACCAACAAATTCAACAACAACCTCAACATTGAAAAACACCAACAAATTCAACAACAACCTCAACATTGAAAAACACCAACAAACTCAACAACAACCTCAACATTGAAAAACAACAACAACCTCAACATTGAAAAACACCAACAAATTCAACAACAACCGCAACATTGAAAAACACCAACAAATTCAACAGCAAACTCATGATTGAAAAACTTCAACAAATTCAACAACCTCAACATTGAAAAACAACAACAACCTCAACATTGAAAAACACCAACAAATTCAACAACAACCTCAAAATTGAAAAACACCAACAAATTCAACAACAACCTCAACATTGAAAAACAACAACAACCTCAACATTGAAAAACTCGAACAAATTCAACAACAACCTTAACATTGAAAAACAACAACAACCTCAACATTGAAAAACACCAACAAATTCAACAACAACCTCAACTTTGAAAAACAACAACAAACTCAACATTGAAAAACACCAACAAATTCAACAACAACCTCAACATTGAAAAACAACAACAACCTCAACATTGAAAAACACAAACAAATTCAACAATAACCTCAACATTGAAAAACAACAACAACCTCAACATTGAAAAACACCAACAAATTCAACAACAACCTCAACATTAAAAAACACCAACAAATTCAACAACAACCTCAACATTGAAAAACACCAACAAATTCAACAACAACCTCAACATTGAAAAACAACAACAACCTCAACATTGAAAAACACCAACAAATTCAACAACAACCACAACATTGAAAAACACGAACAAATTCAACAACAACCTCGAAATTGAAAAACACCAACAAATTCAACAACAACCTCAACATTGAAAAACAACAACAAACTCAACATTGAAAAACACCAACAAATTCAACAACAACCTCAACATTGAAGAACAACAACAACCTCAACAGTGAAAAACACAAACAAATTCAACAATAACCTCAACATTGAAAAACAACAACAACCTCAACATTGAAAAACACCAACAAATTCAACAACAACCTCAACATTGAAAAACACCAACAATTTCAACAACAACCTCAGCATTGAAAAACACCAAATACCTCAAAATTGAAAAAACACCAACAAATTCAACACCAACCTCAACATTTAAAAAAACAACAACCTCAACATTGAAAAACACCAACAACTTCAACAACAACCCCAACATTGAAAAACACCAACAAATTCAACAACAACCTCAACTTTGAAAAACACCAACAAACTCAACTACAACCTCAACATTGAAAAACAACAACAACCTCAACATTGAAAAACACCAACAAATTCAACAAGAACCTCAACATTGAAAAACACCAACAAATTCAACAACAAACTCAAGATTGAAAAACACCAACAAATTCAACAACCTCAACATTGAAAAACAACAACAACCTCAACATTGAAAAACACCAACAAATTCAACAACAACCTCAACATTGAAAAACACCAACAAATTCAACAACAACCTCGAAATTGAAAAACACCAACAAATTCAACAACAACTTCAACATTGAAAAACACCAACAAATTCAACAACAACCTCGACATTGAAAAACACCTTCAAATTCAACAACAACCTCAACATTGAAAAACACCAACAACCTCAAAATTGAAAAAACACCAACAAATTCAACAACACCCTCAACATTTAAAAACAACAACATCCTGAACATTGAAAAACACCAACAAATTCAACAACAACCTCAACATTGAAAAACACCAACAAATTCAACAACAACCTCAACATTGAAAAACAACAACAACCTCAACATTGAAAAACACAAACAAATTCAACAATAACCACAACATTGAAAAACAACAACAACCTCAACATTGAAAAACACCAGCAAATTCAACAACAACCTCAACATTGAAAAACACCAACAAATAAAACAACAACCTCAACATTGAAAAACAACAACAACCTCAACATTGAAAAACACCAACAAATTCAACAACAACCTCAACATTGAAAAACAACAACAACCTCAACATTGAAAAACACCAACAAATTCAACAAGAACCTCCACATTGAAAAACACCAACAAATTCAACAACAACCTCAGCATTGAAAAACAACAACAACCTCAACATTGAAAAATACCAACAAATTCAACAGCAACCTCAACATTGAAAAACAACAACAACCTCAACATTGAAAAACACCAACAAATTCAACAACAACTTCAACATTGAAAAACACCAACAAATTCAACAACAACCTCGAAATTGAAAAACACCAACAAATTCAACAACAACCTCAACATTGAAAAACAACAACAACCTCAACATTGAAAAACACCAACAAATTCAACAACAACCTCAACATTGAAAAACAACAGCAACCTCAACATTGAAAAACACCAACAAATTCAACAACACCCTCAACATTTAAAAACAACAACAACCTCAACATTGAAAAACACCAACAAATTCAACAACAACCTCAACATTGAAAAACACCAACAAATTCAACAACAACCTCAACATTGAAAAACACCAACAAACTCAACAACAACCTCAACATTGAAAAACAACAACAACCTCAACATTGAAAAACACCAACAAATTCAACAACAACCTCAACATTGAAAAACACCAACAAATTCAACAGCAAACTCATGATTGAAAAACACCAACAAATTCAACAACAACCTCAACATTGAAAAACAACAACAACCTCAACATTGAAAAACACAAACAAATTCAACAATAACCACAACATTGAAAAACAACAACAACCTCAACATTGAAAAACACCAGCAAATTCAACAACAACCTCAACATTGAAAAACACCAACAAATAAAACAACAACCTCAACATTGAAAAACAACAACAACCTCAACATTGAAAAACACCAACAAATTCAACAACAACCTCAACATTGAAAAACAACAACAACCTCAACATTGAAAAACACCAACAAATTCAACAAGAACCTCCACATTGAAAAACACCAACAAATTCAACAACAACCTCAGCATTGAAAAACAACAACAACCTCAACATTGAAAAATACCAACAAATTCAACAGCAACCTCAACATTGAAAAACAACAACAACCTCAACATTGAAAAACACCAACAAATTCAACAACAACTTCAACATTGAAAAACACCAACAAATTCAACAACAACCTCGAAATTGAAAAACACCAACAAATTCAACAACAACCTCAACATTGAAAAACAACAACAACCTCAACATTGAAAAACACCAACAAATTCAACAACAACCTCAACATTGAAAAACAACAGCAACCTCAACATTGAAAAACACCAACAAATTCAACAACACCCTCAACATTTAAAAACAACAACAACCTCAACATTGAAAAACACCAACAAATTCAACAACAACCTCAACATTGAAAAACACCAACAAATTCAACAACAACCTCAACATTGAAAAACACCAACAAACTCAACAACAACCTCAACATTGAAAAACAACAACAACCTCAACATTGAAAAACACCAACAAATTCAACAACAACCTCAACATTGAAAAACACCAACAAATTCAACAGCAAACTCATGATTGAAAAACTTCAACAAATTCAACAACCTCAACATTGAAAAACAACAACAACCTCAACATTGAAAAACACCAACAAATTCAACAACAACCTCAAAATTGAAAAACACCAACAAATTCAACAACAACCTCAACATTGAAAAACAACAACAACCTCAACATTGAAAAACTCGAACAAATTCAACAACAACCTTAACATTGAAAAACAACAACAACCTCAACATTGAAAAACACCAACAAATTCAACAACAACCTCAACATTGAAAAACAACAACAAACTCAACATTGAAAAACACCAACAAATTCAACAACAACCTCAACATTGAAAAACAACAACAACCTCAACATTGAAAAACACAAACAAATTCAACAATAACCTCAACATTGAAAAACAACAACAACCTCAACATTGAAAAACACCAACAAATTCAACAACAACCTCAACATTAAAAAACACCAACAAATTCAACAACAACCTCAACATTGAAAAACACCAACAAATTCAACAACAACCTCAACATTGAAAAACAACAACAACCTCAACATTGAAAAAAACCAACAAATTCAACAACAACCTCAACATTGAAAAACAACAACAAACTCAACATTGAAAAACACCAGCAAATTCAACAACAACCTCAACATTGAAAAACAACAACAACCTCAACATTGAAAAACACAAACAATTTCAACAATAACCTCAACATTGAAAAACAACAACAACCTCAACATTGAAAAACACCAACAAATTCAACAACAACCTCAACATTGAAAAACACCAACAAATTCAACAACAACCTCAACATTGAAAAACAACAAAAACCTCAACAATGAAAAACTCGAACAAATTCAACAACAACCTCAACATTGAAAAACAACAACAACCTCAACATTGAAAAACAACAACAAACTCAACATTGAAAAACACCAACAAATTCAACAACAACCTCAACATTGAAAACCAACAACAACCTCAACATTGAAAAACACCAACAAATTCAACAACAACCTCAACATTGAAAAACAACAACAAACTCAACACTGAAAAACACCAACAAATTCAACAACAACCTCAACATTGAAAAACAACAACAACCTCAACAGTGAAAAACACAAACAAATTCAACAATAACCTCAACATTGAAAAACAACAACAACCTCAACATTTAAAAACACCAAAAAATTCAACAACAACCTCAACATTGAAAAACAGCAACAAATTCAACAACAACCTCAGCATTGAAAAACACCAAATACCTCAAAATTGAAAAAACACCAACAAATTCAACACCAACCTCAACATTTAAAAAAAACAACAACCTCAACATTGAAAAACACCAACAACTTCAACAACAACCCCAACATTGAAAAACACCAACAAATTCAACAACAACCTCAACTTTGAAAAACACCAACAAACTCAACAACAACCTCAACATTGAAAAACAACAACAACCCCAACATTGAAAAACACCAACAAATTCAACAACAACCTCAACTTTGAAAAACACCAACAAACTCAACTACAACCTCAACATTGAAAAACAACAACAACCTCAACATTGAAAAACACCAACAAATTCAACAAGAACCTCAACATTGAAAAACACCAACAAATTCAACAACAAACTCAAGATTGAAAAACACCAACAAATTCAACAACCTCAACATTGAAAAACAACAACAACCTCAACATTGAAAAACACCAACAAATTCAACAACAACCTCAACATTGAAAAACACCAACAAATTCAACAACAACCTCGAAATTGAAAAACACCAACAAATTCAACAACAACTTCAACATTGAAAAACACCAACAAATTCAACAACAACCTCGACATTGAAAAACACCATCAAATTCAACAACAACCTCAACATTGAAAAACACCAACAACCTCAAAATTGAAAAAACACCAACAAATTCAACAACACCCTCAACATTTAAAAACAACAACATCCTGAACATTGAAAAACACCAACAAATTCAACAACAACCTCAACATTGAAAAACACCAACAAATTCAACAACAACCTCAACATTGAAAAACAACAACAACCTCAACATTGAAAAACACAAACAAATTCAACAATAACCACAACATTGAAAAACAACAACAACCTCAACATTGAAAAACACCAGCAAATTCAACAACAACCTCAACATTGAAAAACACCAACAAATAAAACAACAACCTCAACATTGAAAAACAACAACAACCTCAACATTGAAAAACACCAACAAATTCAACAACAACCTCAACATTGAAAAACAACAACAACCTCAACATTGAAAAACACCAACAAATTCAACAAGAACCTCCACATTGAAAAACACCAACAAATTCAACAACAACCTCAGCATTGAAAAACAACAACAACCTCAACATTGAAAAATACCAACAAATTCAACAGCAACCTCAACATTGAAAAACAACAACAACCTCAACATTGAAAAACACCAACAAATTCAACAACAACTTCAACATTGAAAAACACCAACAAATTCAACAACAACCTCGAAATTGAAAAACACCAACAAATTCAACAACAACCTCAACATTGAAAAACAACAACAACCTCAACATTGAAAAACACCAACAAATTCAACAACAACCTCAACATTGAAAAACAACAGCAACCTCAACATTGAAAAACACCAACAAATTCAACAACACCCTCAACATTTAAAAACAACAACAACCTCAACATTGAAAAACACCAACAAATTCAACAACAACCTCAACATTGAAAAACACCAACAAATTCAACAACAACCTCAACATTGAAAAACACCAACAAACTCAACAACAACCTCAACATTGAAAAACAACAACAACCTCAACATTGAAAAACACCAACAAATTCAACAACAACCTCAACATTGAAAAACACCAACAAATTCAACAGCAAACTCATGATTGAAAAACACCAACAAATTCAACAACAACCTCAACATTGAAAAACAACAACAACCTCAACATTGAAAAACACAAACAAATTCAACAATAACCACAACATTGAAAAACAACAACAACCTCAACATTGAAAAACACCAGCAAATTCAACAACAACCTCAACATTGAAAAACACCAACAAATAAAACAACAACCTCAACATTGAAAAACAACAACAACCTCAACATTGAAAAACACCAACAAATTCAACAACAACCTCAACATTGAAAAACAACAACAACCTCAACATTGAAAAACACCAACAAATTCAACAAGAACCTCCACATTGAAAAACACCAACAAATTCAACAACAACCTCAGCATTGAAAAACAACAACAACCTCAACATTGAAAAATACCAACAAATTCAACAGCAACCTCAACATTGAAAAACAACAACAACCTCAACATTGAAAAACACCAACAAATTCAACAACAACTTCAACATTGAAAAACACCAACAAATTCAACAACAACCTCGAAATTGAAAAACACCAACAAATTCAACAACAACCTCAACATTGAAAAACAACAACAACCTCAACATTGAAAAACACCAACAAATTCAACAACAACCTCAACATTGAAAAACAACAGCAACCTCAACATTGAAAAACACCAACAAATTCAACAACACCCTCAACATTTAAAAACAACAACAACCTCAACATTGAAAAACACCAACAAATTCAACAACAACCTCAACATTGAAAAACACCAACAAATTCAACAACAACCTCAACATTGAAAAACACCAACAAACTCAACAACAACCTCAACATTGAAAAACAACAACAACCTCAACATTGAAAAACACCAACAAATTCAACAACAACCTCAACATTGAAAAACACCAACAAATTCAACAGCAAACTCATGATTGAAAAACTTCAACAAATTCAACAACCTCAACATTGAAAAACAACAACAACCTCAACATTGAAAAACACCAACAAATTCAACAACAACCTCAAAATTGAAAAACACCAACAAATTCAACAACAACCTCAACATTGAAAAACAACAACAACCTCAACATTGAAAAACTCGAACAAATTCAACAACAACCTTAACATTGAAAAACAACAACAACCTCAACATTGAAAAACACCAACAAATTCAACAACAACCTCAACATTGAAAAACAACAACAAACTCAACATTGAAAAACACCAACAAATTCAACAACAACCTCAACATTGAAAAACAACAACAACCTCAACATTGAAAAACACAAACAAATTCAACAATAACCTCAACATTGAAAAACAACAACAACCTCAACATTGAAAAACACCAACAAATTCAACAACAACCTCAACATTAAAAAACACCAACAAATTCAACAACAACCTCAACATTGAAAAACACCAACAAATTCAACAACAACCTCAACATTGAAAAACAACAACAACCTCAACATTGAAAAAAACCAACAAATTCAACAACAACCTCAACATTGAAAAACAACAACAAACTCAACATTGAAAAACACCAGCAAATTCAACAACAACCTCAACATTGAAAAACAACAACAACCTCAACATTGAAAAACACAAACAATTTCAACAATAACCTCAACATTGAAAAACAACAACAACCTCAACATTGAAAAACACCAACAAATTCAACAACAACCTCAACATTGAAAAACACCAACAAATTCAACAACAACCTCAACATTGAAAAACAACAAAAACCTCAACAATGAAAAACTCGAACAAATTCAACAACAACCTCAACATTGAAAAACAACAACAACCTCAACATTGAAAAACAACAACAAACTCAACATTGAAAAACACCAACAAATTCAACAACAACCTCAACATTGAAAACCAACAACAACCTCAACATTGAAAAACACCAACAAATTCAACAACAACCTCAACATTGAAAAACAACAACAAACTCAACACTGAAAAACACCAACAAATTCAACAACAACCTCAACATTGAAAAACAACAACAACCTCAACAGTGAAAAACACAAACAAATTCAACAATAACCTCAACATTGAAAAACAACAACAACCTCAACATTTAAAAACACCAAAAAATTCAACAACAACCTCAACATTGAAAAACAGCAACAAATTCAACAACAACCTCAGCATTGAAAAACACCAAATACCTCAAAATTGAAAAAACACCAACAAATTCAACACCAACCTCAACATTTAAAAAAAACAACAACCTCAACATTGAAAAACACCAACAACTTCAACAACAACCCCAACATTGAAAAACACCAACAAATTCAACAACAACCTCAACTTTGAAAAACACCAACAAACTCAACAACAACCTCAACATTGAAAAACAACAACAACCTCAACATTGAAAAACACCAACAAATTCAACAAGAACCTCAACATTGAAAAACACCAACAAATTCAACAACAAACTCAAGATTGAAAAACACCAACAAATTCAACAACCTCAACATTGAAAAACAACAACAACCTCAACATTGAAAAACACCAACAAATTCAACAACAACCTCAACATTGAAAAACACCAACAAATTCAACAACAACCTCGAAATTGAAAAACACCAACAAATTCAACAACAACCTCAACATTGAAAAACAACAACAAACTCAACATTGAAAAACACCAACAAATTCAACAACAACCTCAACATTGAAAAACAACAACAACCTCAACAGTGAAAAACACAAACAAATTCAACAATAACCTCAACATTGAAAAACAACAACAACCTCAACATTGAAAAACACCAACAAATTCAACAACAACCTCAACATTGAAAAACACCAACAAATTCAACAACAACCTCAGCATTGAAAAACACCAAATACCTCAAAATTGAAAAAACACCAACAAATTCAACACCAACCTCAACATTTAAAAAAAACAACAACCTCAACATTGAAAAACACCAACAACAACCCCAACATTGAAAAACACCAACAAATTCAACAACAGCCTCAACTTTGAAAAACACCAACAAACTCAACAACAACCTCAACATTGAAAAACAACAACAACCTCAACATTGAAAAACACCAACAAATTCAACAAGAACCTCAACATTGAAAAACACCAACAAATTCAACAACAAACTCAAGATTGAAAAACACCAACAAATTCAACAACCTCAACATTGAAAAACAACAACAACCTCAACATTAAAAAACACCAACAAATTCAACAACAACCTCAACATTGAAAAACACCAACAAATTCAACAACAACCTCGAAATTGAAAAACAACAACAAATTCAACAACAACCTCGACATTGAAAAACACCATCAAATTCAACAACAACCTCAACATTGAAAAACACCAACAACCTCAAAATTGAAAAAACACCAACAAATTCAACAACACCCTCAACATTTAAAAACAACAACATCCTCAACATTGAAAAACACCAACAAATTCAACAACAACCTCAACATTGAAAAACAACAACAACCTCAACATTGAAAAACACAAACAAATTCAACAATAACCTCAACATTGAAAAACAACAACAACCTCAACATTGAAAAACACCAACAAATTCAACAACAACCTCAACATTGAAAAACAACAACAAACTCAACATTGAAAAACACCAACAAATTCAACAACAACCTCAACATTGAAAAACAACAACAACCTCAACATTGAAAAACACAAACAAATTCAACAATAACCTCAACATTGAAAAACAACAACAACCTCAACATTGAAAAACACCAACAAATTCAACAACAACCTCAACATTGAAAAACACCAACAAATTCAACAACAACCTCAACATTGAAAAACACCAACAAATTCAACAACAACCTCAACATTGAAAAACAACAACAACCTCAACATTGAAAAAAACCAACAAATTCAACAACAACCTCAACATTGAAAAACAACAACAAACTCAACATTTTAAAACACCAGCAAATTCAACAACAACCTCAACATTGAAAAACAACAAGAACCTCAACATTGAAAAACACAAAGAATTTCAACAATAACCTCAACATTGAAAAACAACAACAACCTCAACATTGAAAAACACCAACAAATTCAACAACAACCTCAACATTGAAAAACACCAACAAATTCAACAACAACCTCAACATTGAAAAACAACAAAAACCTCAACAATGAAAAACTCGAACAAATTCAACAACAACCTCAACATTGAAAAACAACAACAACCTCAACATTGAAAAACACCAACAAATTCAACAACAACCTCAACATTGAAAAACAACAACAAACTCAACACTGAAAAACACCAACAAATTCAACAACAACCTCAACATTGAAAAACAACAACAACCTCAACAGTGAAAAACACAAACAAATTCAACAATAACCTCAACATTGAAAAACAACAACAACCTCAACATTTAAAAACACCAACAAATTCAACAACAACCTCAACATTGAAAAACACCAACAAATTCAACAACAACCTCAGCATTGAAAAACACCAAATACCTCAAAATTGAAAAAACACCAACAAATTCAACACCAACCTCAACATTTAAAAAAAACAACAACCTCAACATTGAAAAACACCAACAACTTCAACAACAACCCCAACATTGAAAAACACCAACAAATTCAAAAACAACCTCAACTTTGAAAAACACCAACAAACTCAACAACAACCTCAACATTGAAAATCAACAACAACCTCAACATTGAAAAACACCAACAAATTCAACAAGAACCTCAACATTGAAAAACACCAACAAATTCAACAACAAACTCAAGATTGAAAAACACCAACAAATTCAACAACCTCAACATTGAAAAACAACAACAACCTCAACATTAAAAAACACCAACAAATTCAACAACAACCTCAACATTGAAAAACACCAACAAATTCAACAACAACCTCGAAATTGAAAAACACCAACAAATTCAACAACAACTTCAACATTGAAAAACACCAACAAATTCAACAACAACCTCGACATTGAAAAACACCATCAAATTCAACAACAACCTCAACATTGAAAAACACCAACAACCTCAAAATTGAAAAAACACCAACAAATTCAACAACACCCTCAACATTTAAAAACAACAACATCCTCAACATTGAAAAACAACAACAAATTCAACAACAACCTCAACTTTGAAAAACATCAACAATTCAACAACAACCTCAACATTGAAAAACAGCAACAACCTCAACATTGAAAAACACAAACAAATTCAACAATAACCTCAACATTGAAAAACAACAACAACCTCAACATTGAAAAACACCAACAAATTCAACAACAACCTCAACATTGAAAAACACCAACAAATTCAACAACAACCTCAACATTGAAAAACAACAACAACCTCAACATTGAAAAACACCAACAAATTCAACAACAACCTCAACATTGAAAAACAACAACAACCTCAACATTGAAAAACACCAACAAATTCAACAAGAACCTCCACATTGAAAAACACCAACAAATTCAACAACAACCTCAGCATTGAAAAACAACAACAACCTCAACATTGAAAAATACCAACAAATTCAACAACAACCTCAACATTGAAAAACAACAACAACCTCAACATTGAAAAAGACCAACAAATTCAACAACAACTTCAACATTGAAAAACACCAACAAATTCAACAACAACCTCGAAATTGAAAAACACCAACAAATTCAACAACAACCTCAACATTGAAAAACAACAACAACCTCAACATTGAAAAACACCAACAAATTCAACAACAACCTCAACATTGAAAAACAACAGCAACCTCAACTTTGAAAAACACCAACAAATTCAACAACACCCTCAACATTTAAAAACAACAACAACCTCAACATTGAAAAACACCAACAAATTCAACAACAACCTCAACATTGAAAAACACCAACAAATTCAACAACAACCTCAACATTGAAAAACACCAACAAACTCAACAACAACCTCAACATTGAAAAACAACAACACCCTCAACATTGAAAAACACCAACAAATTCAACAACAACCTCAACATTGAAAAACACCAACAAATTCAACAGCAAACTCAAGATTGAAAAACACCAACAAATTCAACAACCTCAACATTGAAAAACAACAACAACCTCAACATTGAAAAACACCAACAAATTCAACAACAACCTCAACATTGAAAAACACCAACAAATTCAACAACAACCTCAACATTGAAAAACAACAACAACCTCAACATTGAAAAACTCGAACAAATTCAACAACAACCTCAACATTGAAAAACAACAACAACCTCAACATTGAAAAACACCAACAAATTCAACAACAACCTCAACATTGAAAAACAACAACAAACTCAACATTGAAAAACACCAACAAATTCAACAACAACCTCAACATTGAAAAACAACAACAACCTCAACATTGAAAAACACAAACAATTTCAACAATAACCACAACATTGAAAAACAACAACAACCTCAACATTGAAAAACACCAACAAATTCAACAATAACCTCAACATTGAAAAACACCAACAAATTCAACAACAACCTCAACATTGAAAAACACCAACAAATTCAACAACAACCTCAACATTGAAAAACAACAACAACCTCAACATTGAAAAAAACCAACAAATTCAACAACAACCTCAACATTGAAAAACAACAACAAACTCAACATTGAAAAACACCAACAAATTCAACAACAACCTCAACATTGAAAAACAACAACAACCTCAACATTGAAAAACACAAACAATTTCAACAATAACCTCAACATTGAAAAACATCAACAACCTCAACATTGAAAAACACCAACAAATTCAACAACAACCTCAACATTGAAAAACACCAACAAATTCAACAACAACCTCAACATTGAAAAACAACAACAACCTCAACATTGAAAAACACCAACAAATTCAACAACAACCTCAACATTGAAAAACAACAGCAACCTCAACATTGAAAAACACCAACAAATTCAACAACAACCTCAACATTGAAAAACACCAACAAATTCAACAACCTCAGCATTGAAAAACAACAACAACCTCAACATTGAAAAATACCAACAAATTCAACAACAACCTCAACATTGAAAAACAACAACAACCTCAACATTGAAAAAAACCAACAAATTCAACAACAACCTCAACATTGAAAAACAACAACAACCTCAACATTGAAAAACACCAACAAATTCAACAACAACCTCGAAATTGAAAAACACCAACAAATTCAACAACAACCTCAACATTGAAAAACAACAACAACCTCAACATTGAAAAACACCAACAAATTCAACAACAACCTCAACATTTAAAAACACCAACAAATTCAACAACAACCTCAACATTGAAAAACAACAACAATCTCAAAATTGAAAAACACCAACAAATTCAACAACAACCTCGACATTGAAAAACAGCAACAACCTCAACATTGAAAAACACCAACAAATTCAACAACAACCTCAACATTGAAAAACACCAACAAATTCAACAACAACCTCAACATTGAAAAACACCAACAAATTCAACAACAAACTCAGCATTGAAAAACACCAACAAATTCAACAACAACCTCAACATTGAAAAACAACAACAACCTCAACATTGAAAAACACCAACAAATTCAACAACAACCTCAACATTGAAAAACAACAGCAAACTCAACATTGAAAAACACCAACAAATTCAACAACAACCTCAAAATTGAAAAACAACAACAACCTCAACATTGAAAAACACCAACAAATTCAACAACAACGTCAACATTGAAAAACACCAACAAATTCAACAACAACCTCAACATTGAAAAACAACAACAACCTCAACATTGAAAAACACCAACAAATTCAACAACAACCTCAACATTGAAAAACAACAACAACCTCAACATTGAAAAACACCAACAAATTCAACAACAACCTCAACATTGAAAAACAACAACAACCTCAACAGTGAAAAACACAAACAAATTCAACAATAACCTCAACATTGAAAAACAACAACAACCTCAACATTGAAAAACACCAACAAATTCAACAACAACCTCAACATTGAAAAACACCAACAACTTCAACAACAACCCCAACATTGAAAAACACCAACAAATTCAACAACAACCTCAACTTTGAAAAACACCAACAAACTCAACAACAACCTCAACATTGAAAAACAACAACAACCTCAACATTGAAAAACACCAACAAATTCAACAAGAACCTCAACATTGAAAAACACCAACAAATTCAACAACAAACTCAAGATTGAAAAACACCAACAAATTCAACAACCTCAACATTGAAAAACAACAACAACCTCAACATTGAAAAACACCAACAAATTCAACAACAACCTCAACATTGAAAAACACCAACAAATTCAACAACAACCTCGAAATTGAAAAACACCAACAAATTCAACAACAACTTCAACATTGAAAAACACCAACAAATTCAACAACAACCTCAACATTGAAAAACAACAACAACCTCAACATTGAAAAACACCAACAAATTCAACAACAACCTCAACATTGAAAAACAACAACAAACTCAACATTGAAAAGCACCAACAAATTCAACAACAACCTCAACATTGAAAAACAACAACAACCTCAACATTGAAAAACACAAACAATTTCAACAATAACCACAACATTGAAAAACAACAACAACCTCAACATTGAAAAACACCAACAAATTCAACAATAACCTCAACATTGAAAAACACCAACAAATTCAACAACAACCTCAACATTGAAAAACACCAACAAATTCAACAACAACCTCAACATTGAAAAACAACAACAACCTCAACATTGAAAAAAACCAACAAATTCAACAACAACCTCAACATTGAAAAACAACAACAAACTCAACATTGAAAAACACCAACAAATTCAACAACAACCTCAACATTGAAAAACAACAACAACCTCAACATTGAAAAACACAAACAATTTCAACAATAACCTCAACATTGAAAAACATCAACAACCTCAACATTGAAAAACACCAACAAATTCAACAACAACCTCAACATTGAAAAACACCAACAAATTCAACAACAACCTCAACATTGAAAAACAACAACAACCTCAACATTGAAAAACACCAACAAATTCAACAACAACCTCAACATTGAAAAACAACAGCAACCTCAACATTGAAAAACACCAACAAATTCAACAACAACCTCAACATTGAAAAACACCAACAAATTCAACAACCTCAGCATTGAAAAACAACAACAACCTCAACATTGAAAAATACCAACAAATTCAACAACAACCTCAACATTGAAAAACAACAACAACCTCAACATTGAAAAAAACCAACAAATTCAACAACAACTTCAACATTGAAAAACACCAACAAATTCAACAACAACCTCGAAATTGAAAAACACCAACAAATTCAACAACAACCTCAACATTGAAAAACAACAACAACCTCAACATTGAAAAACACCAACAAATTCAACAACAACCTCAACATTTAAAAACACCAACAAATTCAACAACAACCTCAACATTGAAAAACAACAACAATCTCAAAATTGAAAAACACCAACAAATTCAACAACAACCTCGACATTGAAAAACAGCAACAACCTCAACATTGAAAAACACCAACAAATTCAACAACAACCTCAACATTGAAAAACACCAACAAATTCAACAACAACCTCAACATTGAAAAACACCAACAAATTCAACAACAAACTCAGCATTGAAAAACACCAACAAATTCAACAACAACCTCAACATTGAAAAACAACAACAACCTCAACATTGAAAAACACCAACAAATTCAACAACAACCTCAACATTGAAAAACAACAGCAAACTCAACATTGAAAAACACCAACAAATTCAACAACAACCTCAAAATTGAAAAACAACAACAACCTCAACATTGAAAAACACCAACAAATTCAACAACAACGTCAACATTGAAAAACACCAACAAATTCAACAACAACCTCAACATTGAAAAACAACAACAACCTCAACATTGAAAAACACCAACAAATTCAACAACAACCTCAACATTGAAAAACAACAACAACCTCAACATTGAAAAACACCAACAAATTCAACAACAACCTCAACATTGAAAAACAACAACAACCTCAACAGTGAAAAACACAAACAAATTCAACAGTAACCTCAACATTGAAAAACAACAACAACCTCAACATTGAAAAACACCAACAAATTCAACAACAACCTCAACATTGAAAAACACCAACAACTTCAACAACAACCCCAACATTGAAAAACACCAACAAATTCAACAACAACCTCAACTTTAAAAAACACCAACAAACTCAACAACAACCTCAACATTGAAAAACAACAACAACCTCAACATTGAAAAACACCAACAAATTCAACAAGAACCTCAACATTGAAAAACACCAACAAATTCAACAACAAACTCAAGATTGAAAAACACCAACAAATTCAACAACCTCAACATTGAAAAACAACAACAACCTCAACATTGAAAAACACCAACAAATTCAACAACAACCTCAACATTGAAAAACACCAACAAATTCAACAACAACCTCGAAATTGAAAAACACCAACAAATTCAACAACAACTTCAACATTGAAAAACACCAACAAATTCAACAACAACCTCGACATTGAAAAACACCATCAAATCCAACAACAACCTCAACATTGAAAAACACCAACAACCTCAAAATTGAAAAAACACCAACAAATTCAACAACACCCTCAACATTTAAAAGCAACAACATCCTCAACATTGAAAAACACCAACAAATTCAACAACAACCTCAACATTGAAAAACACCAACAAATTCAACAACAACCTCAACATTGAAAAACAACAACAACCTCAACATTGAAAAACACAAACAAATTCAACAATAACCTCAACATTGAAAAACAACAACAACCTCAACATTGAAAAAGACCAACAAATTCAACAACAACCTCAACATTGAAAAACACCAACAAATTCAACAACAACCTCAACATTGAAAAACAACAACAACCTCAACATTGAAAAACACCAACAAATTCAACAACAACCTCAACATTGAAAAACAACAACAACCTCAACATTGAAAAACACCAACAAATTCAACAAGAACCTCCACATTGAAAAACACCAACAAATTCAACAACAACCTCAGCATTGAAAAACAACAACAACCTCAACATTGAAAAATACCAACAAATTCAACAACAACCTCAACATTGAAAAACAACAACAACCTCAACATTGAAAAACACCAACAAATTCAACAACAACTTCAACATTGAAAAACACCAACAAATTAAACAACAACCTCGAAATTGAAAAACACCAACAAATTCAACAACAACCTCAACATTGAAAAACAACAACAACCTCAACATTGAAAAACACCAACAAATTCAACAACAACCTCAACATTGAAAAACAACAGCAACCTCAACATTGAAAAACACCAACAAATTCAACAACACCCTCAACATTTAAAAACAACAACAACCTCAACATTGAAAAACACCAACAAATTCAACAACAACCTCAAAATTGAAAAACACCAACAAATTCAACAACAACCTCAACATTGAAAAACACCAACAAACTCAACAACAACCTCAACATTGAAAAACAACAACAACCTCAACATTGAAAAACACCAACAAATTCAACAACAACCTCAACATTGAAAAACACCAACAAATTCAACAGCAAACTCAAGATTGAAAAACACCAACAAATTCAACAACCTCAACATTGAAAAACAAAAACAACCTCAACATTGAAAAACACCAACAAATTCAACAACAACCTCAACATTGAAAAACACCAACAAATTCAACAACAACCTCAACATTGAAAAACACCAACAAATTCAACAGCAAACTCAAGATTGAAAAACACCAACAAATTCAACAACCTCAACATTGAAAAACAACAACAACCTCAACATTGAAAAACACCAACAAATTCAACAACAACCTCAACATTGAAAAACACCAACAAATTCAACAACAACCTCAACATTGAAAAACAACAACAACCTCAACATTGAAAAACTCGAACAAATTCAACAACAACCTCAACATTGAAAAACAACAACAACCTCAACATTGAAAAACACCAACAAATTCAACAACAACCTCAACATTGAAAAACAACAACAAACTCAACATTGAAAAACACCAACAAATTCAACAACAACCTCAACATTGAAAAACAACAACAACCTCAACATTGAAAAACACGAACAATTTCAACAATAACCTCAACATTGAAAAACAACAACAACCTCAACATTGAAAAACACCAACAATTTCAACAACAACCTCAACATTGAAAAACACCAACAAATTCAACAACAACCTCAACATTGAAAAACACCAACAAATTCAACAACAACCTCAACATTGAAAAACAACAACAACCTCAACATTGAAAAAAACCAACAAATTCAACAACAACCTCAACATTGAAAAACAACAACAAACTCAACATTGAAAAACACCAACAAATTAAACAACAACCTCAACATTGAAAAACACCAACAAATTAAACAACAACCTCGAAATTGAAAAACACCAACAAATTCAACAACAACCTCAACATTGAAAAACAACAACAACCTCAACATTGAAAAACACCAACAAATTCAACAACAACCTCAACATTGAAAAACAACAGCAACCTCAACATTGAAAAACACAAGTTCAACAACACCCTCAACATTTAAAAACAACAACAACCTCAACATTGAAAAACACCAACAAATTCAACAACAACCTCAACATTGAAAAACACCAACAAATTCAACAACAACCTCAACATTGAAAAACACCAACAAACTCAACAACAACCTCAACATTGAAAAACAACAACAACCTCAACATTGAAAAACACCAACAAATTCAACAACAACCTCAACATTGAAAAACACCAACAAATTCAACAGCAAACTCAAGATTGAAAAACACCAACAAATTCAACAACCTCAACATTGAAAAACAAAAACAACCTCAACATTGAAAAACACCAACAAATTGAACAACAACCTCAACATTGAAAAACACCAACAAATTCAACAACAACCTCAACATTGAAAAACAACAACAACCTCAACATTGTAAAACTCGAACAAATTCAACAACAACCTCAACATTGAAAAACAACAACAACCTCAACATTGAAAAACACCAACAAATTCAACAACAACCTCAACATTGAAAAACAACAACAAACTCAACATTGAAAAACACCAACAAATTCAACAACAACCTCAACATTGAAAAACAACAACAACCTCAACATTGAAAAACACAAACAAATTCAACAAGAACCTCAACATTGAAAAACAACAACAACCTCAACATTGAAAAACACCAACAAATTCAACAACAACCTCAACATTGAAAAACACCAACAAATTCAACAACAACCTCAACATTGAAAAACACCAACAAATTCAACAACAACCTCAGCATTGAAAAACAACAACAACCTCAACATTGAAAAACACCAACAAATTCAACAACAACCTCAACATTGAAAAACAACAACAACCTCAACAGTGAAAAACACAAACAAATTCAACAATAACCTCAACATTGAAAAACAACAACAACCTCAACATTGAAATACACCAACAAATTCAACAACAACCTCAACATTGAAAAACACCAACAACTTCAACAACAACCCCAACATTGAAAAACACCAACAAATTCAACAACAACCTCAACTTTGAAAAACACCAACAAACTCAACAACAACCTCAACATTGAAAAACAACAACAACCTCAACATTGAAAAACACCAACAAATTCAACAAGAACCTCAACATTGAAAAACACCAACAAATTCAACAACAAACTCAAGATTGAAAAACACCAACAAATTCAACAACCTCAACATTGAAAAACAACAACAACCTCAACATTGAAAAACACCAACAAATTCAACAACAACCTCAACATTGAAAAACACCAACAAATTCAACAACCTCGAAATTGAAAAACACCAACAAATTTAACAACAACTTCAACATTGAAAAACACCAACAAATTCAACAACAACCTCGACATTGAAAAACATCATCTAATCCAACAACAACCTCAACATTGAAAAACACCAACAACCTCAAAATTGAAAAAACACCAACAAATTCAACAACACCCTCAACATTTAAAAGCAACAACAACCTCAAAATTGAAAAACACCAACAAATTCAACAACAACCTCAACATTGAAAAACAACAACAACCTCAACATTGAAAAACACAAACAACTTCAACAATAACCTCAACATTGAAAAACAACAACAACCTCAACATTGAAAAACACCAACAAATTCAACAACAACCTCAACATTGAAAAACACCAACAAATTCAACAACAACCTCAACATTGAAAAACAACAACAACCTCAACATTGAAAAACACCAACAAATTCAACAACAACCTCAACATTGAAAAACAACAACAACCTCAACATTGAAAAACACCAACAAATTCAACAAGAACCTCCACATTGAAAAACACCAACAAATTCAACAACAACCTCAGCATTGAAAAACAACAACAACCTCAACATTGAAAAATACCAACAAATTCAACAACAACCTCAACATTGAAAAACAACAACAACCTCAACATTGAAAAACACCAACAAATTCAACAACAACTTCAACATTGAAAAACACCAACAAATTAAACAACAACCTCGTAATTGAAAAACACCAACAAATTCAACAACAACCTCAACATTGAAAAACAACAACAACCTCAACATTGAAAAACACCAACAAATTCAACAACAACCTCAACATTGAAAAACAACAGCAACCTCAACATTGAATAACACCAACAAATTCAACAACACCCTCAACATTTAAAAACAACAACAACCTCAACATTGAAAAACACCAACAAATTCAACAACAACCTCAACATTGAAAAACACCAACAAATTCAACAACAACCTCAACATTGAAAAACACCAACAAACTCAACAACAACCTCAACATTGAAAAACAACAACAACCTCAACATTGAAAAACACCAACAAATTCAACAACAACCTCAACATTGAAAAACACCAACAAATTCAACAGCAAACTCAAGATTGAAAAACACCAACAAATTCAACAACCTCAACATTGAAAAACAAAAACAACCTCAACATTGAAAAACACCAACAAATTCAACAACAACCTCAACATTGAAAAACACCAACAAATTCAACAACAACCTCAACATTGAAAAACAAAAACAACCTCAACATTGTAAAACTCGAACAAATTCAACAACAACCTCAACATTGAAAAACAACAACAACCTCAACATTGAAAAACACCAACAAATTCAACAACAACCTCAACATTGAAAAACAACAACAAACTCAACATTGAAAAACACCAACAAATTCAACAACAACCTCAACATTGAAAAACAACAACAACCTCAACATTGAAAAACACAAACAAATTCAACAATAACCTCAACATTGAAAAACAACAACAACCTCAACATTGAAAAACACCAACAAATTCAACAACAACCTCAACATTGAAAAACACCAACAAATTCAACAACAACCTCAACATTGAAAAACACCAACAAATTCAACAACAACCTCAACATTGAAAAACAACAACAACCTCAACATTGAAAAACACCAACAAATTCAACAACAACCTCAACATTGAAAAACAACAACAACCTCAACATTGAAAAACACCAACAAATTCAACAACAACCTCAACATTGAAAAACACCAACAAATTCAACAACAACCTCAGCATTGACAAACAACAACAACCTCAACATTGAAAAATACCAACAAATTCAACAACAACCTCAACATTGAAAAACAACAACAACCTCAACATTGAAAAACACCAACAAATTCAACAACAACTTCAACATTGAAAAACACCAACAAATTCAACAACAACCTCGAAATTGAAAAACACCAACAAATTCAACAACAACCTCAAGATTGAAAAACAACAACAACCTCAACATTGAAAAACACCAACAAATTCAACAACAACCTCAACATTTAAGAACACCAACAAATCCAACAACAACCTCAACATTGAAAAACAACAACAATCTCAAAATTGAAAAACACCAACAAATTCAACAACAACCTCGACATTGAAAAACAGCAACAACCTCAACATTGAAAAACACCAACAAATTCAACAACAACCTCAACATTGAAAAACACCAACAAATTCAACAACAACCTCAACATTGAAAAACACCAACAAATTCAACAACAAACTCAGCATTGAAAAACACCAACAAATTCAACAACAACCTCAACATTGAAAAACAACAACAACCTCAACAGTGAAAAACACCAACAAATTCAACAACAACCTCAACATTGAAAAACAACAACAAACTCAACATTGAAAAACACCAACAAATTCAACAACAACCTCAAAATTGAAAAACAACAACAACCTCAACTTTGAAAAACACCAACAAATTCAACAACAACGTCAACATTGAAAAACACCAACAAATTCAACAACAACCTCAACATTGAAAAACAACAACAACCTCAACATTGAAAAACACCAACAAATTCAACAACAACCTCAGCATTGAAAAACAACAACAACCTCAACATTGAAAAACACCAACAAATTCAACAACAACCTCAACATTGAAAAACAACAACAACCTCAACAGTGAAAAACACAAACAAATTCAACAATAACCTCAACATTGATAAACAACAACAACCTCAACATTGAAAAACACCAACAAATTCAACAACAACCTCAACATTGAAAAACACCAACAACTTCAACAACATCCCCAACATTGAAAAACACCAACAAATTCAACAACAACCTCAACTTTGAAAAACACCAACAAACTCAACAACAACCTCAACATTGAAAAACAACAACAACCTCAACATTGAAAAACACCAACAATTTCAACAAGAACCTCAACATTGAAAAACACCAACAAATTCAACAACAAACTCAAGATTGAAAAACACCAACAAATTCATCAACCTCAACATTGAAAAACAACAACAACCTCAACATTGAAAAACACCAACAAATTCAACAACAACCTCAACATTGAAAAACACCAACAAATTCAACAACAACCTCGAAATTGAAAAACACCAACAAATTCAACAACAACTTCAACATTGAAAAACACCAACAAATTCAACAACAACCTCGACATTGAAAAACACCATCAAATTCAACAACAACCTCAACATTGAAAAACACCAACAACCTCAAAATTGAAAAAACACCAACAAATTCAACAACACCCTCAACATTTAAAAGCAACAACATCCTCAACATTGAAAAACACCAACAAATTCAACAACAACCTCAACATTGGAAAACACCAACAAATTCAACAACAACCTCAACATTGAAAAACAACAACAACCTCAACATTGAAAAACACAAACAAATTCAACAATAACCTCAACATTGAAAAACAACAACAACCTCAACATTGAAAAACACCAACAAATTCAACAACAACCTCAACATTGAAAAACAACAACAACCTCAACATTGAAAAACACCAGCAAATTCAACAACAACCTCAACATTGAAAAACAACAACAACCTCAACATTGAAAAACACCAACATATTCAACAAGAACCTCCACATTGAAAAACACCAACAAATTCAACAACAACCTCAGCATTGAAAAACAACAACAACCTCAACATTGAAAAATACCAACAAATTCAACAACAACCTCAACATTGAAAAACAACAACAACCTCAACATTGAAAAACACCAACAAATTCAACAACAACTTCAACATTGAAAAACACCAACAAATTAAACAACAACCTCGAAATTGAAAAACACCAACAAATTCAACAACAACCTCAACATTGAAAAACAACAACAACCTCAACATTGAAAAACACCAACAAATTCAACAACACCCTCAACATTTAAAAACAACAACAACCTCAACATTGAAAAACACCAACAAATTCAACAACAACCTCAACATTGAAAAACACCAACAAATTCAACAACAACCTCAACATTGAAAAACACCAACAAACTCAACAAAAACCTCAACATTGAAAAACAACAACAACCTCAACATTGAAAAACACCAACAAATTCAACAACAACCTCAACATTGAAAAACACCAACAAATTCAACAGCAAACTCAAGATTGAAAAACACCAACAAATTCAACAACCTCAACATTGAAAAACAAAAACAACCTCAACATTGAAAAACACCAACAAATTCAACAACAACCTCAACATTGAAAAACACCAACAAATTCAACAACAACCTCAACATTGAAAAACAACAACATCCTCAACATTGTAAAACTCGAACAAATTCAACAACAACCTCAACATTGAAAAACAACAACAACCTCAACATTGAAAAACACCAACAAATTCAACAACAACCTCAACATTGAAAAACAACAACAAACTCAACATTGAAAAACACCAACAAATTCAACAACAACCTCAACATTGAAAAACAACAACAACCTCAACATTGAAAAACACAAACAAATTCAACAATAACCTCAACATTGAAAAACAACAACAACCTCAACATTGAAAAACACCAACAAATTCAACAACAACCTCAACATTGAAAAACACCAACAAATTCAACAACAACCTCGAAATTGAAAAACACCAACAAATTCAACAACAACCTCAACATTGAAAAACAACAACAACCTCAACATTGAAAAACACCAACAAATTCAACAACAACCTCAACATTGAAAAACAACAACAAACTCAACATTGAAAAACACCAACAAATTCAACAACAACCTCAACATTGAAAAACAACAACAACCTCAACATTGAAAAACACAAACAAATTCAACAAGAACCTCAACATTGAAAAACAACAACAACCTCAACATTGAAAAACACCAACAAATTCAACAACAACCTCAACATTGAAAAACACCAACAAATTCAACAACAACCTCAACATTGAAAAACACCAACAAATTCAACAACAACCTCAGCATTGAAAAACAACAACAACCTCAACATTGAAAAACACCAACAAATTCAACAACAACCTCAACATTGAAAAACAACAACAACCTCAACAGTGAAAAACACAAACAAATTCAACAATAACCTCAACATTGAAAAACAACAACAACCTCAACATTGAAAAACACCAACAAATTCAACAACAACCTCAACATTGAAAAACACCAACAACTTCAACAACAACCCCAACATTGAAAAACACCAACAAATTCAACAACAACCTCAACTTTGAAAAACACCAACAAACTCAACAACAACCTCAACATTGAAAAACAACAACAACCTCAACATTGAAAAACACCAACAAATTCAACAAGAACCTCAACATTGAAAAACACCAACAAATTCAACAACAAACTCAAGATTGAAAAACACCAACAAATTCAACAACCTCAACATTGAAAAACAACAACAACCTCAACATTGAAAAACACCAACAAATTCAACAACAACCTCAACATTGAAAAACAACAACAACCTCAACATTGAAAAACACCAACAAATTCAACAACAACCTCAACATTGAAAAACAACAACAAACTCAACATTGAAAAACACCAACAAATTCAACAACAACCTCAACATTGAAAAACAACAACAACCTCAACATTGAAAAACACAAACAAATTCAACAAGAACCTCAACATTGAAAAACAACAACAACCTCAACATTGAAAAACACCAACAAATTCAACAACAACCTCAACATTGAAAAACACCAACAAATTCAACAACAACCTCAACATTGAAAAACACCAACAAATTCAACAACAACCTCAGCATTGAAAAACAACAACAACCTCAACATTGAAAAACACCAACAAATTCAACAACAACCTCAACATTGAAAAACAACAACAACCTCAACAGTGAAAAACACAAACAAATTCAACAATAACCTCAACATTGAAAAACAACAACAACCTCAACATTGAAAAACACCAACAAATTCAACAACAACCTCAACATTGAAAAACACCAACAACTTCAACAACAACCCCAACATTGAAAAACACCAACAAATTCAACAACAACCTCAACTTTGAAAAACACCAACAAACTCAACAACAACCTCAACATTGAAAAACAACAACAACCTCAACATTGAAAAACACCAACAAATTCAACAAGAACCTCAACATTGAAAAACACCAACAAATTCAACAACAAACTCAAGATTGAAAAACACCAACAAATTCAACAACCTCAACATTGAAAAACAACAACAACCTCAACATTGAAAAACACCAACAAATTCAACAACAACCTCAACATTGAAAAACACCAACAAATTCAACAACAACCTCGAAATTGAAAAACACCAACAAATTTAACAACAACTTCAACATTGAAAAACACCAACAAATTCAACAACAACCTCGACATTGAAAAACATCATCTAATCCAACAACAACCTCAACATTGAAAAACACCAACAACCTCAAAATTGAAAAAACACCAACAAATTCAACAACACCCTCAACATTTAAAAGCAACAACATCCTCAACATTGAAAAACACCAACAAATTCAACAACAACCTCAACATTGAAAAACACCAACAAATTCAACAACAACCTCAACATTGAAAAACAACAACAACCTCAACATTGAAAAACACAAACAACTTCAACAATAACCTCAACATTGAAAAACAACAACAACCTCAACATTGAAAAACACCAACAAATTCAACAACAACCTCAACATTGGAAAACACCAACAAATTCAACAACAACCTCAACATTGAAAAACAACAACAACCTCAACATTGAAAAACACCAACAAATTCAACAACAACCTCAACATTGAAAAACAACAACAACCTCAACATTGAAAAACACCAACAAATTCAACAAGAACCTCCACATTGAAAAACACCAACAAATTCAACAACAACCTCAGCATTGAAAAACAACAACAACCTCAACATTGAAAAATACCAACAAATTCAACAACAACCTCAACATTGAAAAACAACAACAACCTCAACATTGAAAAACACCAATAAATTCAACAACAACTTCAACATTGAAAAACACCAACAAATTAAACAACAACCTCGAAATTGAAAAACACAAACAAATTCAACAATAACCTCAACATTGATAAACAACAACAACCTCAACATTGAAAAACACCAACAAATTCAACAACAACCTCAACATTGAAAAACACCAACAACTTCAACAACATCCCCAACATTGAAAAACACCAACAAATTCAACAACAACCTCAACTTTGAAAAACACCAACAAACTCAACAACAACCTCAACATTGAAAAACAACAACAACCTCAACATTGAAAAACACCAACAATTTCAACAAGAACCTCAACATTGAAAAACACCAACAAATTCAACAACAAACTCAAGATTGAAAAACACCAACAAATTCATCAACCTCAACATTGAAAAACAACAACAACCTCAACATTGAAAAACACCAACAAATTCAACAACAACCTCAACATTGAAAAACACCAACAAATTCAACAACAACCTCGAAATTGAAAAACACCAACAAATTCAACAACAACTTCAACATTGAAAAACACCAACAAATTCAACAACAACCTCGACATTGAAAAACACCATCAAATTCAACAACAACCTCAACATTGAAAAACACCAACAACCTCAAAATTGAAAAAACACCAACAAATTCAACAACACCCTCAACATTTAAAAGCAACAACATCCTCAACATTGAAAAACACCAACAAATTCAACAACAACCTCAACATTGGAAAACACCAACAAATTCAACAACAACCTCAACATTGAAAAACAACAACAACCTCAACATTGAAAAACACAAACAAATTCAACAATAACCTCAACATTGAAAAACAACAACAACCTCAACATTGAAAAACACCAACAAATTCAACAACAACCTCAACATTGAAAAACAACAACAACCTCAACATTGAAAAACACCAGCAAATTCAACAACAACCTCAACATTGAAAAACAACAACAACCTCAACATTGAAAAACACCAACAAATTCAACAAGAACCTCCACATTGAAAAACACCAACAAATTCAACAACAACCTCAGCATTGAAAAACAACAACAACCTCAACATTGAAAAATACCAACAAATTCAACAACAACCTCAACATTGAAAAACAACAACAACCTCAACATTGAAAAACACCAACAAATTCAACAACAACTTCAACATTGAAAAACACCAACAAATTAAACAACAACCTCGAAATTGAAAAACACCAACAAATTCAACAACAACCTCAACATTGAAAAACAACAACAACCTCAACATTGAAAAACACCAACAAATTCAACAACACCCTCAACATTGAAAAACAACAACAACCTCAACATTGAAAAACACAAACAAATTCAACAAGAACCTCAACATTGAAAAACAACAACAACCTCAACATTGAAAAACACCAACAAATTCAACAACAACCTCAACATTGAAAAACACCAACAAATTCAACAACAACCTCAACATTGAAAAACACCAACAAATTCAACAACAACCTCAGCATTGAAAAACAACAACAACCTCAACATTGAAAAACACCAACAAATTCAACAACAACCTCAACATTGAAAAACAACAACAACCTCAACAGTGAAAAACACAAACAAATTCAACAATAACCTCAACATTGAAAAACAACAACAACCTCAACATTGAAAAACACCAACAAATTCAACAACAACCTCAACATTGAAAAACACCAACAACTTCAACAACAACCCCAACATTGAAAAACACCAACAAATTCAACAACAACCTCAACTTTGAAAAACACCAACAAACTCAACAACAACCTCAACATTGAAAAACAACAACAACCTCAACATTGAAAAACACCAACAAATTCAACAAGAACCTCAACATTGAAAAACACCAACAAATTCAACAACAAACTCAAGATTGAAAAACACCAACAAATTCAACAACCTCAACATTGAAAAACAACAACAACCTCAACATTGAAAAACACCAACAAATTCAACAACAACCTCAACATTGAAAAACACCAACAAATTCAACAACAACCTCGAAATTGAAAAACACCAACAAATTTAACAACAACTTCAACATTGAAAAACACCAACAAATTCAACAACAACCTCGACATTGAAAAACATCATCTAATCCAACAACAACCTCAACATTGAAAAACACCAACAACCTCAAAATTGAAAAAACACCAACAAATTCAACAACACCCTCAACATTTAAAAGCAACAACATCCTCAACATTGAAAAACACCAACAAATTCAACAACAACCTCAACATTGAAAAACACCAACAAATTCAACAACAACCTCAACATTGAAAAACAACAACAACCTCAACATTGAAAAACACAAACAACTTCAACAATAACCTCAACATTGAAAAACAACAACAACCTCAACATTGAAAAACACCAACAAATTCAACAACAACCTCAACATTGGAAAACACCAACAAATTCAACAACAACCTCAACATTGAAAAACAACAACAACCTCAACATTGAAAAACACCAACAAATTCAACAACAACCTCAACATTGAAAAACAACAACAACCTCAACATTGAAAAACACCAACAAATTCAACAAGAACCTCCACATTGAAAAACACCAACAAATTCAACAACAACCTCAGCATTGAAAAACAACAACAACCTCAACATTGAAAAATACCAACAAATTCAACAACAACCTCAACATTGAAAAACAACAACAACCTCAACATTGAAAAACACCAACAAATTCAACAACAACTTCAACATTGAAAAACACCAACAAATTAAACAACAACCTCGAAATTGAAAAACACAAACAAATTCAACAATAACCTCAACATTGATAAACAACAACAACCTCAACATTGAAAAACACCAACAAATTCAACAACAACCTCAACATTGAAAAACACCAACAACTTCAACAACATCCCCAACATTGAAAAACACCAACAAATTCAACAACAACCTCAACTTTGAAAAACACCAACAAACTCAACAACAACCTCAACATTGAAAAACAACAACAACCTCAACATTGAAAAACACCAACAATTTCAACAAGAACCTCAACATTGAAAAACACCAACAAATTCAACAACAAACTCAAGATTGAAAAACACCAACAAATTCATCAACCTCAACATTGAAAAACAACAACAACCTCAACATTGAAAAACACCAACAAATTCAACAACAACCTCAACATTGAAAAACACCAACAAATTCAACAACAACCTCGAAATTGAAAAACACCAACAAATTCAACAACAACTTCAACATTGAAAAACACCAACAAATTCAACAACAACCTCGACATTGAAAAACACCATCAAATTCAACAACAACCTCAACATTGAAAAACACCAACAACCTCAAAATTGAAAAAACACCAACAAATTCAACAACACCCTCAACATTTAAAAGCAACAACATCCTCAACATTGAAAAACACCAACAAATTCAACAACAACCTCAACATTGGAAAACACCAACAAATTCAACAACAACCTCAACATTGAAAAACAACAACAACCTCAACATTGAAAAACACAAACAAATTCAACAATAACCTCAACATTGAAAAACAACAACAACCTCAACATTGAAAAACACCAACAAATTCAACAACAACCTCAACATTGAAAAACAACAACAACCTCAACATTGAAAAACACCAGCAAATTCAACAACAACCTCAACATTGAAAAACAACAACAACCTCAACATTGAAAAACACCAACAAATTCAACAAGAACCTCCACATTGAAAAACACCAACAAATTCAACAACAACCTCAGCATTGAAAAACAACAACAACCTCAACATTGAAAAATACCAACAAATTCAACAACAACCTCAACATTGAAAAACAACAACAACCTCAACATTGAAAAACACCAACAAATTCAACAACAACTTCAACATTGAAAAACACCAACAAATTAAACAACAACCTCGAAATTGAAAAACACCAACAAATTCAACAACAACCTCAACATTGAAAAACAACAACAACCTCAACATTGAAAAACACCAACAAATTCAACAACACCCTCAACATTTAAAAACAACAACAACCTCAACATTGAAAAACACCAACAAATTCAACAACAACCTCAACATTGAAAAACACCAACAAATTCAACAACAACCTCAACATTGAAAAACACCAACAAACTCAACAAAAACCTCAACATTGAAAAACAACAACAACCTCAACATTGAAAAACACCAACAAATTCAACAACAACCTCAACATTGAAAAACACCAACAAATTCAACAGCAAACTCAAGATTGAAAAACACCAACAAATTCAACAACCTCAACATTGAAAAACAAAAACAACCTCAACATTGAAAAACACCAACAAATTCAACAACAACCTCAACATTGAAAAACACCAACAAATTCAACAACAACCTCAACATTGAAAAACAACAACAACCTCAACATTGTAAAACTCGAACAAATTCAACAACAACCTCAACATTGAAAAACAACAACAACCTCAACATTGAAAAACACCAACAAATTCAACAACAACCTCAACATTGAAAAACAACAACAAACTCAACATTGAAAAACACCAACAAATTCAACAACAACCTCAACATTGAAAAACAACAACAACCTCAACATTGAAAAACACAAACAAATTCAACAATAACCTCAACATTGAAAAACAACAACAACCTCAACATTGAAAAACACCAACAAATTCAACAACAACCTCAACATTGAAAAACACCAACAAATTCAACAACAACCTCGAAATTGAAAAACACCAACAAATTCAACAACAACCTCAACATTGAAAAACAACAACAACCTCAACATTGAAAAACACCAACAAATTCAACAACAACCGCAACATTGAAAAACAACAACAAACTCAACATTGAAAAACACCAACAAATTCAACAACAACCTCAACATTGAAAAACAACAACAACCTCAACATTGAAAAACACAAACAAATTCAACAAGAACCTCAACATTGAAAAACAACAACAACCTCAACATTGAAAAACACCAACAAATTCAACAACAACCTCAACATTGAAAAACACCAACAAATTCAACAACAACCTCAACATTGAAAAACACCAACAAATTCAACAACAACCTCAGCATTGAAAAACAACAACAACCTCAACATTGAAAAACACCAACAAATTCAACAACAACCTCAACATTGAAAAACAACAACAACCTCAACAGTGAAAAACACAAACAAATTCAACAATAACCTCAACATTGAAAAACAACAACAACCTCAACATTGAAAAACACCAACAAATTCAACAACAACCTCAACATTGAAAAACACCAACAACTTCAACAACAACCCCAACATTGAAAAACACCAACAAATTCAACAACAACCTCAACTTTGAAAAACACCAACAAACTCAACAACAACCTCAACATTGAAAAACAACAACAACCTCAACATTGAAAAACACCAACAAATTCAACAAGAACCTCAACATTGAAAAACACCAACAAATTCAACAACAAACTCAAGATTGAAAAACACCAACAAATTCAACAACCTCAACATTGAAAAACAACAACAACCTCAACATTGAAAAACACCAACAAATTCAACAACAACCTCAACATTGAAAAACAACAACAACCTCAACATTGAAAAACACCAACAAATTCAACAACAACCTCAACATTGAAAAACAACAACAAACTCAACATTGAAAAACACCAACAAATTCAACAACAACCTCAACATTGAAAAACAACAACAACCTCAACATTGAAAAACACAAACAAATTCAACAAGAACCTCAACATTGAAAAACAACAACAACCTCAACATTGAAAAACACCAACAAATTCAACAACAACCTCAACATTGAAAAACACCAACAAATTCAACAACAACCTCAACATTGAAAAACACCAACAAATTCAACAACAACCTCAGCATTGAAAAACAACAACAACCTCAACATTGAAAAACACCAACAAATTCAACAACAACCTCAACATTGAAAAACAACAACAACCTCAACAGTGAAAAACACAAACAAATTCAACAATAACCTCAACATTGAAAAACAACAACAACCTCAACATTGAAAAACACCAACAAATTCAACAACAACCTCAACATTGAAAAACACCAACAACTTCAACAACAACCCCAACATTGAAAAACACCAACAAATTCAACAACAACCTCAACTTTGAAAAACACCAACAAACTCAACAACAACCTCAACATTGAAAAACAACAAAAACCTCAACATTGAAAAACACCAACAAATTCAACAAGAACCTCAACATTGAAAAACACCAACAAATTCAACAACAAACTCAAGATTGAAAAACACCAACAAATTCAACAACCTCAACATTGAAAAACAACAACAACCTCAACATTGAAAAACACCAACAAATTCAACAACAACCTCAACATTGAAAAACACCAACAAATTCAACAACAACCTCGAAATTGAAAAACACCAACAAATTTAACAACAACTTCAACATTGAAAAACACCAACAAATTCAACAACAACCTCGACATTGAAAAACATCATCTAATCCAACAACAACCTCAACATTGAAAAACACCAACAACCTCAAAATTGAAAAAACACCAACAAATTCAACAACACCCTCAACATTTAAAAGCAACAACATCCTCAACATTGAAAAACACCAACAAATTCAACAACAACCTCAACATTGAAAAACACCAACAAATTCAACAACAACCTCAACATTGAAAAACAACAACAACCTCAACATTGAAAAACACAAACAACTTCAACAATAACCTCAACATTGAAAAACAACAACAACCTCAACATTGAAAAACACCAACAAATTCAACAACAACCTCAACATTGGAAAACACCAACAAATTCAACAACAACCTCAACATTGAAAAACAACAACAACCTCAACATTGAAAAACACCAACAAATTCAACAACAACCTCAACATTGAAAAACAACAACAACCTCAACATTGAAAAACACCAACAAATTCAACAAGAACCTCCACATTGAAAAACACCAACAAATTCAACAACAACCTCAGCATTGAAAAACAACAACAACCTCAACATTGAAAAATACCAACAAATTCAACAACAACCTCAACATTGAAAAACAACAACAACCTCAACATTGAAAAACACCAACAAATTCAACAACAACTTCAACATTGAAAAACACCAACAAATTAAACAACAACCTCGAAATTGAAAAACACCAACAAATTCAACAACAACCTCAACATTGAAAAACAACAACAACCTCAACATTGAAAAACACCAACAAATTCAACAACAACCTCAACATTGAAAAACAACAGCAACCTCAACATTGAATAACACCAACAAATTCAACAACACCCTCAACATTTAAAAACAACAACAACCTCAACATTGAAAAACACCAACAAATTCAACAACAACCTCAACATTGAAAAACACCAACAAATTCAACAACAACCTCAACATTGAAAAACACCAACAAACTCAACAACAACCTCAACATTGAAAAACAACAACAACCTCAACATTGAAAAACACCAACAAATTCAACAACAACCTCAACATTGAAAAACACCAACAAATTCAACAGCAAACTCAAGATTGAAAAACACCAACAAATTCAACAACCTCAACATTGAAAAACAAAAACAACCTCAACATTGAAAAACACCAACAAATTCAACAACAACCTCAACATTGAAAAACACCAACAAATTCAACAACAACCTCAACATTGAAAAACAAAAACAACCTCAACATTGTAAAACTCGAACAAATTCAACAACAACCTCAACATTGAAAAACAACAACAACCTCAACATTGAAAAACACCAACAAATTCAACAACAACCTCAACATTGAAAAACAACAACAAACTCAACATTGAAAAACACCAACAAATTCAACAACAACCTCAACATTGAAAAACAACAACAACCTCAACATTGAAAAACACAAACAAATTCAACAATAACCTCAACATTGAAAAACAACAACAACCTCAACATTGAAAAACACCAACAAATTCAACAACAACCTCAACATTGAAAAACACCAACAAATTCAACAACAACCTCAACATTGAAAAACACCAACAAATTCAACAACAACCTCAACATTGAAAAACAACAACAACCTCAACATTGAAAAACACCAACAAATTCAACAACAACCTCAACATTGAAAAACAACAACAACCTCAACATTGAAAAACACCAACAAATTCAACAACAACCTCAACATTGAAAAACACCAACAAATTCAACAACAACCTCAGCATTGACAAACAACAACAACCTCAACATTGAAAAATACCAACAAATTCAACAACAACCTCAACATTGAAAAACAACAACAACCTCAACATTGAAAAACACCAACAAATTCAACAACAACTTCAACATTGAAAAACACCAACAAATTCAACAACAACCTCGAAATTGAAAAACACCAACAAATTCAACAACAACCTCAAGATTGAAAAACAACAACAACCTCAACATTGAAAAACACCAACAAATTCAACAACAACCTCAACATTTAAAAACACCAACAAATCCAACAACAACCTCAACATTGAAAAACAACAACAATCTCAAAATTGAAAAACACCAACAAATTCAACAACAACCTCGACATTGAAAAACAGCAACAACCTCAACATTGAAAAACACCAACAAATTCAACAACAACCTCAACATTGAAAAACACCAACAAATTCAACAACAACCTCAACATTGAAAAACACCAACAAATTCAACAACAAACTCAGCATTGAAAAACACCAACAAATTCAACAACAACCTCAACATTGAAAAACAACAACAACCTCAACAGTGAAAAACACCAACAAATTCAACAACAACCTCAACATTGAAAAACAACAACAAACTCAACATTGAAAAACACCAACAAATTCAACAACAACCTCAACATTGAAAAACAACAACAACCTCAACATTGAAAAACACCAACAAATTCAACAACAACCTCAACATTGAAAAACACCAACAAATTCAACAACAACCTCAGCATTGACAAACAACAACAACCTCAACATTGAAAAATACCAACAAATTCAACAACAACCTCAACATTGAAAAACAACAACAACCTCAACATTGAAAAACACCAACAAATTCAACAACAACTTCAACATTGAAAAACACCAACAAATTCAACAACAACCTCGAAATTGAAAAACACCAACAAATTCAACAACAACCTCAAGATTGAAAAACAACAACAACCTCAACATTGAAAAACACCAACAAATTCAACAACAACCTCAACATTTAAAAACACCAACAAATCCAACAACAACCTCAACATTGAAAAACAACAACAATCTCAAAATTGAAAAACACCAACAAATTCAACAACAACCTCGACATTGAAAAACAGCAACAACCTCAACATTGAAAAACACCAACAAATTCAACAACAACCTCAACATTGAAAAACACCAACAAATTCAACAACAACCTCAACATTGAAAAACACCAACAAATTCAACAACAAACTCAGCATTGAAAAACACCAACAAATTCAACAACAACCTCAACATTGAAAAACAACAACAACCTCAACAGTGAAAAACACCAACAAATTCAACAACAACCTCAACATTGAAAAACAACAACAAACTCAACATTGAAAAACACCAACAAATTCAACAACAACCTCAAAATTGAAAAACAACAACAACCTCAACTTTGAAAAATACCAACAAATTCAACAACAACGTCAACATTGAAAAACACCAACAAATTCAACAACAACCTCAACATTGAAAAACAACAACAACCTCAACATTGAAAAACACCAACAAATTCAACAACAACCTCAGCATTGAAAAACAACAACAACCTCAACATTGAAAAACACCAACAAATTCAACAACAACCTCAACATTGAAAAACACCAACAACTTCAACAACAACCCCAACATTGAAAAACACCAACAAATTCAACAACAACCTCAACTTTGAAAAACACCAACAAACTCAACAACAACCTCAACATTGAAAAACAACAACAACCTCAACATTGAAAAACACCAACAAATTCAACAAGAACCTCAACATTGAAAAACACCAACAAATTCAACAACAAACTCAAGATTGAAAAACACCAACAAATTCATCAACCTCAACATTGAAAAACAACAACAACCTCAACATTGAAAAACACCAACAAATTCAACAACAACCTCAACATTGAAAAACACCAACAAATTCAACAACAACCTCGAAATTGAAAAACACCAACAAATTCAACAACAACTTCAACATTGAAAAACACCAACAAATTCAACAACAACCTCGACATTGAAAAACACCATCAAATTCAACAACAACCTCAACATTGAAAAACACCAACAACCTCAAAATTGAAAAAACACCAACAAATTCAACAACACCCTCAACATTTAAAAGCAACAACATCCTCAACATTGAAAAACACCAACAAATTCAACAACAACCTCAACATTGGAAAACACCAACAAATTCAACAACAACCTCAACATTGAAAAACAACAACAACCTCAACATTGAAAAACACAAACAAATTCAATAATAACCTCAACATTGAAAAACAACAACAACCTCAACATTGAAAAACACCAACAAATTCAACAACAACCTCAACATTGAAAAACACCAACAAATTCAACAACAACCTCAACATTGAAAAACAACAACAACCTCAACATTGAAAAACACCAGCAAATTCAACAACAACCTCAACATTGAAAAACAACAACAACCTCAACATTGAAAAACACCAACAAATTGAACAAGAACCTCCACATTGAAAAACACCAACAAATTCAACAACAACCTCAGCATTGAAAAACAACAACAACCTCAACATTGAAAAATACCAACAAATTCAACAACAACCTCAACATTGAAAAACAACAACAACCTCAACATTGAAAAACACCAACAAATTCAACAACAACTTCAACATTGAAAAACACCAACAAATTAAACAACAACCTCGAAATTGAAAAACACCAACAAATTCAACAACAACCTCAACATTGAAAAACAACAACAACCTCAACATTGAAAAACACCAACAAATTCAACAACAACCTCAACATTGAAAAACAACCGCAACCTCAACATTGAAAAACACCAACAAATTCAACAACACCCTCAACATTTAAAAACAACAACAACCTCAACATTGAAAAACACCAACAAATTCAACAACAACCTCAACATTGAAAAACACCAACAAATTCAACAACAACCTCAACATTGAAAAACACCAACAAACTCAACAAAAACCTCAACATTGAAAAACAACAACAACCTCAACATTGAAAAACACCAACAAATTCAACAACAACCTCAACATTGAAAAACACCAACAAATTCAACAGCAAACTCAAGATTGAAAAACACCAACAAATTCAACAACCTCAACATTGAAAAACAAAAACAACCTCAACATTGAAAAACACCAACAAATTCAACAACAACCTCAAAATTGAAAAACACCAACAAATTCAACAACAACCTCAACATTGAAAAACAACAACAACCTCAACATTGTAAAACTCGAACAAATTCAACAACAACCTCAACATTGAAAAACAACAACAACCTCAACATTGAAAAACACCAACAAATTCAACAACAACCTCAACATTGAAAAACAACAACAAACTCAACATTGAAAAACACCAACAAATTCAACAACAACCTCAACATTGAAAAACAACAACAACCTCAACATTGAAAAACACAAACAAATTCAACAATAACCTCAACATTGAAAAACAACAACAACCTCAACATTGAAAAACACCAACAAATTCAACAACAACCTCAACATTGAAAAACACCAACAAATTCAACAACAACCTCGAAATTGAAAAACACCAACAAATTCAACAACAACCTCAACATTGAAAAACAACAACAACCTCAACATTGAAAAAAACCAACAAATTCAACAACAACCTCAACATTGAAAAACAACAACAAACTCAACATTGAAAAACACCAACAAATTCAACAACAACCTCAACATTGAAAAGCAACTACAACCTCAACATTGAAAAACACAAACAATTTCAACAATAACTTCAACATTGAAAAACAACAACAACCTCAACATTGAAAAACACCAACAAATTCAACAACAACCTCAACATTGAAAAACACCAACAAATTCAACAACAACCTCAACATTGAACAACAACAACAACCTCAACATTGAAAAACACCAACAAATTCAACAACAACCTCAACATTGAAAAACAACCGCAACCTCAACATTGAAAAACACCAACAAATTCAACAACACCCTCAACATTTAAAAACAACAACAACCTCAACATTGAAAAACACCAACAAATTCAACAACAACCTCAACATTGAAAAACACCAACAAATTCAACAACAACCTCAACATTGAAAAACACCAACAAATTCAACAACAACCTCAACATTGAAAAACAACCGCAACCTCAACATTGAAAAACACCAACAAATTCAACAACAACCTCAACATTGAAAAACACCAACAAATTCAACAACAACCTCAGCATTGAAAAACAACAACAACCTCAACATTGAAAAATACCAACAAATTCAAAAACAACCTCAACATTGAAAAACAACAACAACCTCAACATTGAAAAACACCAACAAATTCAACAACAACTTCAACATTGAAAAACACCAACAAATTCAACAACAACCTCGAAATTGAAAAACACCAACAAATTCAACAACAACCTCAACATTGAAAAACAACAACAACCTCAACATTGAAAAACACCAACAAATTCAACAACAACCTCAACATTTAAAAACACCAACAAATTCAACAACAACCTCAACATTGAAAAACAACAACAATCTCAACATTGAAAAACACCAACAAATTCAACAACAACCTCAACATTGAAAAACAGCAACAACCTCAACATTGAAAAACACCAACAAATTCAACAACAACCTCAACATTGAAAAACACCAACAAATTCAACAACAACCTCAACATTGAAAAACACCAACAAATTCAACAACAAACTCAGCATTGAAAAACACCAACAAATTCAAAAACAACCTCAACATTGAAAAACAACAACAACCTCAACATTGAAAAACAACAACAAATTCAACAACAACCTCAACATTGAAAAACACCAACAAATTCATCAACAACCTCAACATTGAAAAACACCAACAACCTCAACATTGAAAAACACCAACAAATTCAACAACAACCTCAACATTGAAAAACAACAACAACCTCAACATTGAAAAACACCAACAAATTCAACAACAACCTCAACATTGAAAAACAACAACAAACTCAACATTGAAAAACACCAACAAATTCAACAACAACCTCAAAATTGAAAAACAACAACAACCTCAACATTGAAAAACACCAACAAATTCAACAACAACGTCAACATTGAAAAACACCAACAAATTCAACAACAACCTCAACATTGAAAAACAACAACAACCTCAACATTGAAAAACACCAACAAATTCAACAACAACCTCAGCATTGAAAAACAACAACAACCTCAACATTGAAAAACAGCAGCAAATTCAACAACAACCGTAACATTGAAAAACACCAACAAATTCAACAACAACCTCAGCATTGAAAAACAACAACAAACTCAACATTGAAAAACACCAACAAATTCAACAACAACCTCAACATTGAAAAACAACAACAACCTCAACATTGAAAAACACCAACAAATTCAACAAAAACTTCAACATTGAAAAACACCAACAAATTCAACAACAACCTCAAAATTGAAAAACACCAACAAATTCAACAACAACTTCAACATTGAAAAACACCAACAAATTCAACAACAACCTCGACATTGAAAAACACCATCAAATTCAACAACAACCTCAGCATTTAAAAAAAACAACAACCTCAACATTGAAAAACACCAACAAATTCAACAACAACCCCAACATTGAAAAACACCAACAAATTCAACAACAACCTCAACATTGAAAAACACCAACAAACTCAACAACAACCTCAACTTTGAAAAACAACAACAACCTCAACATTGAAAAACACCAACAAATTCAACAAGAACCTCAACATTGAACAACACCAACAAATTCAACAACAACCTCAACATTGAAAAACACCAACAAATTCAACAACAACCTCGAAATTGAAAAACACCAACAAATTCATCAACAACTTCAACATTGAAAAACACCAACAAATTCAACAACATCCTCAACATTGAAAAACACCATCAAATTCAACAACAACCTCAACATTGAAAAACACCAACAACCTCAAAATTGAAAAAACACCAACAAATTCAACAACACCCTCAACGTTTAAAAACAACAACAACCTCAACATTGAAAAACACCAACAAATTCAACAACAACCTCAAAATTGAAAAACACCAACAAATTCAACAACAACCTCAACATTGAAAAACACCAACAAACTCAACAACAACCTCAACATTGAAAAACAACAACAACCTCAACATTGAAAAACACCAACAAATTCAACAACAACCTCAACATTGAAAAACACCAACAAATTCAACCGCAAACTCAAGATTGAAAAACACCAACAAATTCAACAACCTCAACATTGAAAAACAACAACTACCTCAACATTGAAAAACACCAACAAATTCAACAACAACCTCAACATTGAAAAACACCAACAAATTCAACAACAACCTCAACATTGAAAAACAACAACAACCTCAACATTGAAAAACTCGAACAAATTCAACAGCAACCTCAACATTGAAAAACAACAACAACCTCAACATTGAAAAACAACAACAAACTCAACATTGAAAAACACCAACAAATTCAACAACAACCTCAACATTGAAAAACAACAACAACCTCAACATTGAAAAACACAAACAAATTCAACAATAACCTCAACATTGAAAAACAACAACAACCTCAACATTGAAAAACACCAACAAATTCAACAACAACCTCAACATTGAAAAACACCAACAAATTCAACAACAACCTCAACATTGAAAAATACCAACAAATTCAACAACAACCTCAACATTGAAAAACAACAACAACCTCAACATTGAAAAACACCAACAAATTCAACAACAACCTCAACATTGAAAAACAACAACAAACTCAACATTGAAAAACACCAACAAATTCAACAACAACCTCAACATTGAAAAACAACAACAACCTCAACATTGAAAAACACCAACAAATTCAACAACAACCTCAACATTGAAAAACAACAACAAACTCAACATTGAAAAACACCAACAAATTCAACAACAACCTCAAAATTGAAAAACAACAACAACCTCAACATTGAAAAACACCAACAAATTCAACAACAACGTCAACATTGAAAAACACCAACAAATTCAACAACAACCTCAACATTGAAAAACAACAACAACCTCAACATTGAAAAACACCAACAAATTCAACAACAACCTCAGCATTGAAAAACAACAACAACCTCAACATTGAAAAACAGCAGCAAATTCAACAACAACCTCAACATTGAAAAACACCAACAAATTCATCAACAACCTCAGCATTGAAAAACAACAACAACCTCAACATTGAAAAACACCAACAAATTCAACAACAACCTCAACATTGAAAAACAACAACAACCTCAACATTGAAAAACACCAACAAATTCAACAACAACCTCAACATTGAAAAACAACAACAAACTCAACATTGAAAAACACCAACAAATTCAACAACAACCTCAAAATTGAAAAACAACAACAACCTCAACATTGAAAAACACCAACAAATTCAACAACAACCTCGACATTGAAAAACACCATCAAATTCAACAACAAACTCAACATTGAAAAACACCAACTACCTCAAAATTGAAAAAACACCAACAACTTCAACAACAACCTCAACATTTAAAAAAAACAACAACCTCAACATTGAAAAACACCAACAAATTCAACAACAGCCCCAACATTGAAAAACACCAACAAATTCAAGAACAACCTCAACATTGAAAAACACCAACAAACTCAACAACAACCTCAACATTGAAAAACAACAACAACCTCAACATTGAAAAACACCAACAAATTCAACAAGAACCTCAACATTGAACAACACCAACAAATTCAACAACAACCTCAACATTGAAAAACACCAACAAATTCAACAACAACCTCGAAATTGAAAAACACCAACAAATTCAACAACAACTTCAACATTGAAAAACACCAACAAATTCAACAACAACCTCAACATTGAAAAACACCATCAAATTCAACAACAACCTCAACATTGAAAAACACCAACAACCTCAAAATTGAAAAAACACCAACAAATTCAACAACACCCTCAACGTTTAAAAACAACAACAACCTCAACATTGAAAAACACCAACAAATTCAACAACAACCTCAAAATTGAAAAACACCAACAAATTCAACAACAAACTCAACATTGAAAAACACCAACAAACTCAACAACAACCTCAACATTGAAAAACAACAACAACCTCAACATTGAAAAACACCAACAAATTCAACAACAACCTCAACATTGAAAAACACCAACAAATTCAACCGCAAACTCAAGATTGAAAAACACCAACAAATTCAACAACCTCAACATTGAAAAACAACAACTACCTCAACATTGAAAAACACCAACAAATTCAACAACAACCTCAACATTGAAAAACACCAACAAATTCAACAACAACCTCAACATTGAAAAACACCAACAACCTCAAAATTGAAAAAACACCAACAAATTCAACAACACCCTCAACATTTAAAAACAACAACAACCTCAACATTGAAAAACACCAACAAATTCAACAACAACCTCAACATTGAAAAACACCAACAAATTCAACAACAACCTCAACATTGAAAAACAACAACAAGCTCAACATTGAAAAACACCAAAAAATTCAACAGCAACCTCAACATTGAAAAACACCAACAAATTCAACAACCTCAACATTGAAAAACAACAACAACCTCAACATTGAAAAACACCAACAAAATCAACAACAACCTCAACATTGAAAAACACCAACAAATTCAACAACAACCTCAACATTGAAAAACAACAACAACCTCAACATTGAAAAACTCGAACAAATTCAACAACAACCTCAACATTGAAAAACAACAACAACCGCAACATTGAAAAACACCAACAAATTCAACAACAACCTCAACATTGAAAAACAACAACAAACTCAACATTGAAAAACACCAACAAATTCAACAACAACCTCAACATTGAAAAACAACAACAACCTCAACATTGAAAAACACCAACAAATTCAACAACAACCTCAACATTGAAAAACAACAACAAACTCAACATTGAAAAACACCAACAAATTCAACAACAACCTCAAAATTGAAAAACAACAACAACCTCAACATTGAAAAACACCAACAAATTCAACAACAACGTCAACATTGAAAAACACCAACAAATTCAACAACAACCTCAACATTGAAAAACAACAACAACCTCAACATTGAAAAACACCAACAAATTCAACAACAACCTCAGCATTGAAAAACAACAACAACCTCAACATTGAAAAACAGCAGCAAATTCAACAACAACCTCAACATTGAAAAACACCAACAAATTCAACAACAACCTCAGCATTGAAAAACAACAACAACCTCAACATTGAAAAACACCAACAAATTCAACAACAACCTCAACATTGAAAAACAACAACAATCTCAACATTGAAAAACAACAACAAATTCAACAAAAACTTCAACATTGAAAAGCACCAACAAATTCAACAACAACCTCGAAATTGAAAAACACCAACAAATTCAACAACAACTTCAACATTGAAAAACACCAACAAATTCAACAACAACCTCGACATTGAAAAACACCATCAAATTCAACAACAACCTCAACATTGAAAAACACCAACTACCTCAAAATTGAAAAAACACCAACAAATTCAACAACAACCTCAACATTTAAAAAAAACAACAACCTCAACATTGAAAAACACCAACAAATTCAACAACAACCCCAACATTGAAAAACACCAACAAATTCAACAACAACCTCAACATTGAAAAACACCAACAAACTCAACAACAACCTCAACATTGAAAAACAACAACAACCTCAACATTGAAAAACACCAACAAATTCAACAAGAACCTCAACATTGAACAACACCAACAAATTCAACAACAACCTCAACATTGAAAAACACCAACAAATTCAACAACAACCTCGAAATTGAAAAACACCAACAAATTCAACAACAACTTCAACATTGAAAAACACCAACAAATTCAACAACAACCTCAACATTGAAAAACACCATCAAATTCAACAACAACCTCAACATTGAAAAACACCAACAACCTCAAAATTGAAAAAACACCAACAAATTCAACAACACCCTCAACGTTTAAAAACAACAACAACCTCAACATTGAAAAACACCAACAAATTCAACAACAACCTCAAAATTGAAAAACACCAACAAATTCAACAACAACCTCAACATTGAAAAACACCAACAAACTCAACAACAACCTCAACATTGAAAAACAACAACAACCTCAACATTGAAAAACACCAACAAATTCAACAACAACCTCAACATTGAAAAACACCAACAAATTCAACCGCAAACTCAAGATTGAAAAACACCAACAAATTCAACAACCTCAACATTGAAAAACAACAACTACCTCAACATTGAAAAACACCAACAAATTCAACAACAACCTCAACATTGAAAAACACCAACAAATTCAACAACAACCTCAAAATTGAAAAACAACAACAACCTCAACATTGAAAAACTCGAACAAATTCAACAACAACCTCAACATTGAAAAACAACAACAACCTCAACATTGAAAAACAACAACAAACTCAACATTGAAAAACACCAACAAATTCAACAGCAACCTCAACATTGAAAAACAACAACAACCTCAACATTGAAAAACACAAACAAATTCAACAATAACCTCAACATTGAAAAACAACAACAACCTCAACATTGAAAAACACCAACAAATTCAACAACAACCTCAACATTGAAAAACACCAACAAATTCAACAACAACCTCAACATTGAAAAACACCAACAAATTCAACAACAACCTCAACATTGAAAAACAACAACAACCTCAACATTGAAAAACACCAACAAATTCAACAACAACCTCAACATTGAAAAACAACAACAAACTCAACATTGAAAAACACCAACAAATTCAACAACAACCTCAACATTGAAAAACAACAACAACATCAACAGTGAAAAACACAAACAAATTCAACAATAACCTCAACATTGAAAAACAACAACAACCTCAACATTGAAAAACACCAACAAATTCAACAACAACCTCAACATTGAAAAACACCAACAAATTCAACAACAACCTCAGCATTGAAAAACACCAAGTACCTCAAAATTGAAAAAACACCAACAAATTCAACAACAACCTCAACATTTAAAAAAACAACAACCTCAACATTGAAAAACACCAACAAATTCAACAACAACCCCAACATTGAAAAACAGCAGCAAATTCAACAACAACCTCAACATTGAAAAACACCAACAAATTCAACAACAACCTCAACATTGAAAAACAACAACAACCTCAACATTGAAAAACACCAACAAATTCAACAAGAACCTCAACATTGAAAAACACCAACAAATTCAACAACAAACTCAAGATTGAAAAACACCAACAAATTCAACAACCTCAACATTGAAAAACAACAACAACCTCAACATTGAAAAACACCAACAAATTCAACAACAACCTCAACATTGAAAAACACCAACAAATTCAACAACAACCTCGAAATTGAAAAACACCAACAAATTCAACAACAACTTCAACATTGAAAAACACCAACAAATTCAACAACAACCTCGACATTGAAAAACACCATCAAATTCAACAACAACCTCAACATTGAAAAACACCAACAACCTCAAAATTGAAAAAACACCATCAAATTCAACAACACCCTCAACATTTAAAAACAACAACATCCTCAACATTGAAAAACACCAACAAATTCAACAACAACCTCAACATTGAAAAACAACAACAACCTCAACATTGAAAAACACCAACAAATTCAACAACAACCTCAACATTGAAAAACACCAACAAATTCAACCGCAAACTCAAGATTGAAAAACACCAACAAATTCAACAACCTCAACATTGAAAAACAACAACTACCTCAACATTGAAAAACACCAACAAATTCAACAACAACCTCAACATTGAAAAACACCAACAAATTCAACAACAACCTCAACATTGAAAAACAACAACAACCTCAACATTGAAAAACTCGAACAAATTCAACAACAACCTCAACATTGAAAAACAACAACAACCTCAACATTGAAAAACAACAACAAACTCAACATTGAAAAACACCAACAAATTCAACAGCAACCTCAACATTGAAAAACAACAACAACCTCAACATTGAAAAACACAAACAAATTCAACAATAACCTCAACATTGAAAAACAACAACAACCTCAACATTGAAAAACACCAACAAATTCAACAACAACCTCAACATTGAAAAACACCAACAAATTCAACAACAACCTCAACATTGAAAAACACCAACAAATTCAACAACAACCTCAACATTGAAAAACAACAACAACCTCAACATTGAAAAACACCAACAAATTCAACAACAACCTCAACATTGAAAAACAACAACAAACTCAACATTGAAAAACACCAACAAATTCAACAACAACCTCAACATTGAAAAACAACAACAACATCAACAGTGAAAAACACAAACAAATTCAACAATAACCTCAACATTGAAAAACAACAACAACCTCAACATTGAAAAACACCAACAAATTCAACAACAACCTCAACATTGAAAAACACCAACAAATTCAACAACAACCTCAGCATTGAAAAACACCAAGTACCTCAAAATTGAAAAAACACCAACAAATTCAACAACAACCTCAACATTTAAAAAAACAACAACCTCAACATTGAAAAACACCAACAAATTCAACAACAACCCCAACATTGAAAAACAGCAGCAAATTCAACAACAACCTCAACATTGAAAAACACCAACAAATTCAACAACAACCTCAACATTGAAAAACAACAACAACCTCAACATTGAAAAACACCAACAAATTCAACAAGAACCTCAACATTGAAAAACACCAACAAATTCAACAACAAACTCAAGATTGAAAAACACCAACAAATTCAACAACCTCAACATTGAAAAACAACAACAACCTCAACATTGAAAAACACCAACAAATTCAACAACAACCTCAACATTGAAAAACACCAACAAATTCAACAACAACCTCGAAATTGAAAAACACCAACAAATTCAACAACAACTTCAACATTGAAAAACACCAACAAATTCAACAACAACCTCGACATTGAAAAACACCATCAAATTCAACAACAACCTCAACATTGAAAAACACCAACAACCTCAAAATTGAAAAAACACCATCAAATTCAACAACACCCTCAACATTTAAAAACAACAACATCCTCAACATTGAAAAACACCAACAAATTCAAACAACAACCTCAACATTGAAAAACACCAACAAATTCAACAACTACCTCAACATTGAAAAACAACAACAACCTCAACATTGAAAAACACAAACAAATTCAACAATAACCTCAACATTGAAAAACAACAACAACCTCAACATTGAAAAACACCAACAAATTCAACAACAACCTCAACATTGAAAAACAACAACAAATTCAACAACAACCTCAACATTGAAAAACAACAACAACCTCAACATTGAAAAACACCAACAAATTCAACAACAACCTCAACATTGAAAAACAACAACAACCTCAACATTGAAAAACACCAACAAATTCAACAAGAACCTCAACATTGAAAAACACCAACAAATTCAAAAACAACCTCAGCATTGAAAAACAACAACAACCTCAACATTGAAAAATACCAACAAATTCAACAACAACCTCAACATTGAAAAACAACAACAACCTCAACATTGAAAAACACCGACAAATTCAACAACAACTTCAACATTGAAAAACACCAACAAATTCAACAACAACCTCGAAATTGAAAAACACCAACAAATTCAACAACAACCTCAACATTGAAAAACAACAACAACCTCAACATTGAAAAACACCAACAAATTCAACAACAACCTCAACATTGAAAAACAACAGCAACCTCAACATTGAAAAACACCAACAAATTCAACAACAACCTCAACATTTAAAAACACCAACAAATTCAACAACAACCTCAACATTGAAAAACAACAACAATCTCAACATTGAAAAACACCAACAAATTCAACAACAACATCAACATTGAAAAACAGCAACAAGCTCAACATTGAAAAACACCAACAAATCCAACAACAACCTCAACATTGAAAAACACCAACAAATTCAACAACAACCTCAACATTGAAAAACACCAACAAATTCAACAACAAACTCAGCATTGAAAAACACCAACAAATTCAACAACAACCTCAACATTGAAAAACAACAACAACCTCAACATTGAAAAACAACAACAAATTCAACAACAACCTCAACATTGAAAAACACCAACAACCTCAACATTGAAAAACACCAACAAATTCAACATTGAAAAACACCAACAAATTCAACAACAACCTCAACATTGAAAAACAACAACAACCTCAACATTGAAAAACACCAACAAAGTCAACAACAACCTCAACATTGAAAAACAACAACAAAATCAACATTGAAAAACACCAACAAATTCAACAACAACCTCAAAATTGAAAAACAACAACAACCTCAACATTGAAAAACACCAACAAATTCAACAACAACGTCAACATTGGAAAACACCAACAAATTCAACAACAACCTCAACATTGAAAAAAAACAACAACCTCAACATTGAAAAACACCAACAAATTCAACAACAACCTCAGCATTGAAAAACAACAACAACCTCAACATTGAAAAACAGCAGCAAATTCAACAACAACCTCAACATTGAAAAACACCAACAAATTCAACAACAACCTCAGCATTGAAAAACAACAACAACCTCAACATTGAAAAACACCAACAAATTCAACAACAACCTCAACATTGAAAAACAACAACAACCTCAATATTGAAAAACACCAACAAATTCAACAAAAACTTCAACATTGAAAAACACCAACAAATTCAACAACAACCTCGAAATTGAAAAACACCAACAAACTCAACAACAACTTCAACATTGAAAAACACCAACAAATTCAACAACAACCTCGACATTGAAAAACACCATCAAATTCAACAACAACCTCAACATTGAAAAACACCAACTACCTCAAAATGGAAAAAACACCAACAAATTCAACAACAACCTCAACATTTAAAAAAAACAACAACCTCAACATTGAAAAACACCAACAATTTCAACAACAACCCCAACATTGAAAAACACCAACAAATTCAACAACAACCTCAACATTGAAAAACACCAACAAACTCAACAACAACCTCAACATTGAAAAACAACAACAACCTCAACATTGAAAAACACCAACAAATTCAACAAGAACCTCAACATTGAACAACACCAACAAATTCAACAACAAACTCAAGATTGAAAAACACCAACAAATTCAACAACCTCAACATTGAAAAACAACAACAACCTCAACATTGAAAAACACCAACAAATTCAACAACAACCTCAACATTGAAAAACACCAACAAATTCAACAACAACCTCGAAATTGAAAAACACCAACAAATTCAACAACAACTTCAACATTGAAAAACACCAACAAATTCAACAACAACCTCGACATTGAAAAACACCATCAAATTCAACAACAACCTCAACATTGAAAAACCCCAACAACCTCAAAATTGAAAAAACACCAACAAATTCAACAACACCCTCAACATTTAAAAACAACAACAACCTCAACATTGAAAAACACCAACAAATTCAACAACAACTTCAACATTGAAAAACACCAACAAATTCAACAACAACCTCAACATTGAAAAACACCAACAAACTCAACAACAACCTCAACATTGAAAAACAACAACAACCTCAACATTGAAAAACACCAACAAATTCAACAACAACCTCAACATTGAAAAACACCAACAAATTCAACAACAACCTCAACATTGAAAAACAACAACAACCTCAACATTGAAAAACACCAACAAATTAAACAACAACCTCAACATTGAAAAACAACAACAAACTCAACATTGAAAAACACCAACAAATTCAACAACAACCTCAACATTGAAAAACAACAACAACCTCAACATTGAAAAACACAAACAAATTCAACAATAACCTCAACATTGAAAAACAACAACAACCTCAACATTGAAAAACACCAGCAAATTCAACAACAACCTCAACATTGAAAAACACCAACAAATTCAACAACAACCTCAACATTGAAAAACAACAACAAATTCAACAACAACCTCAACTTTGAAAAACAACAACAACCTCAACATTGAAAAACACCAACAAATTCAACAACAACCTCAACATTGAAAAACAACAACAAACTCAACATTGAAAAACACCAACAAATTCAACAACAACCTCAACATTGAAAAACAACAACAACCTCAACATTGAAAAACACATACAAATTCAACAATAACCTCAACATTGAAAAACAACAACAACCTCAACATTGAAAAACACCAACAAATTCAACAACAACCTCAACATTGAAAAACACCAACAAATTCAACAACAACCTCAGCATTGAAAATCACCAAATACCTCAAAATTGAAAAAACACCAACACATTCAACAACAACCTCAACATTTAAAAAAAACAACAACCTCAACATTGAAAAACACCAACAAATTCAACAACAACCCCAACATTGAAAAACACCAACAAATTCAACAACAACCTCAACATTGAAAAACACCAACAAATTCAACAAGAACCTCAACATTGAAAAACACCAACAAATTCAACAACAAACTCAAGATTGAAAAACACCAACAAATTCAACAACCTCAACATTGTAAAACAACAACAACCTCAACATTGAAAAACACCAACATATTCAACAACAACCTCAACATTGAAAAACACCAACAAATTCAACAACAACCTCGAAATTGAAAAACACCAACAAATTCAACAACAACTTCAACATTGAAAAACACCAACAAATTCAACAACAACCTCGACATTGAAAAACACCATCAAATTCAACAACAACCTCAACATTGAAAAACACCAACAACCTCAAAATTGAAAAAACACCAACAAATTCAACAACACCCTCAACATTTAAAAACAACAACAACATCAACATTGAAAAACACCAACAAATTCAACAACAACCTCAACATTGAAAAACACCAACAAATTCAAAAACAACCTCAACATTGAAAAACACCAACAAACTCAACAACAACCTCAACATTGAAAAACAACAACAACCTCAACATTGAAAAACACCAACAAATTCAACAACAACTTCAACATTGAAAGACACCAACAAATTCAACAGCAAACTCAAGATTGAAAAACACCAACAAATTCAACAACCTCAACATTGAAAAACAACAACAACCTCAACATTGAAAAACACCAACAAATTCAACAACAACCTCAACATTGAAAAACACCAACAAATTCAACAACAACCTCAACATTGAAAAACAACAACAACCTCAACATTGAAAAACTCGAACAAATTCAACAACAACCTCAACATTGAAAAACAACAACAACCTCAACATTGAAAAACACCAACAAATGAAACAACAACCTCAACATTGAAAAACAACAACAAACTCAACATTGAAAAACACCAACAAATTCAACAACAACCTCAACATTGAAAAACAACAACAACCTCAACATTGAAAAACACAAACAAATTCAACAATAACCTCAACATTGAAAAACAACAACAACCTCAACATTGAAAAACACCAGCAAATTCAACAACAACCTCAACATTGAAAAACACCAACAAATTCAACAACAACCTCAACATTGAAAAACACCAACAAATTCAACAACAACCTCAACATTGAAAAACAACAACAACCTCAACATTGAAAAACACCAACAAATTCAACAACAACCTCAACATTGAAAAACAACAACAAACTCAACATTGAAAAACACCAACAAATTCAACAACAACCTCAACATTGAAAAACAACAACAACCTCAACATTGAAAAACACAAACAAATTCAACAATAACCTCAACATTGAAAAACAACAACAACCTCAACATTGAATAACACCAACAAATTCAACAACAACCTCAACATTGAAAAACACCAACAAATTCAACAACAACCTCAGCATTGAAAAACACCAAATACCTCAAAATTGAAAAAACATCAACAAATTCAACAACAACCTCAACATTTAAAAAAAACAACAACCTCAACATTGAAAAACACCAACAAATTCAACAACAACCCCAACATTGAAAAACACCAACAAATTCAACAACAACCTCAACATTGAAAAACACCAACAAACTCAACAACAACCTCAACATTGAAAAACAACAACAACCTCAACATTGAAAAACACCAACAAATTCAACAAGAACCTCAACATTGAAAAACACCAACAAATTCAACAACAACCTCAACATTGAAAAACACCAACAAATTCAACAACAACCTCGAAATTGAAAAACACCAACAAATTCAACAACAACTTCAACATTGAAAAACACCAACAAATTCAACAACAACCTCGACATTGAAAAACACCATCAAATTCAACAACAACCTCAACATTGAAAAACACCAACAACCTCAAAATTGAAAAAACACCAACAAATTCAACAACACCCTCAACATTTAAAAACAACAACATCCTCAACATTGAAAAACACCAACATATTCAACAACAACCTCAACATTGAAAAACACCAACAAATTCAACAACAACCTCAAAATTGAAAAACACCAACAAACTCAAAAACAACCTCAACATTGAAAAACAACAACAACCTCAACATTGAAAAACACCAACAAATTCAACAACAACCTCAACATTGAAAAACACCAACAAATTCAACAGAAAACTCAAGATTGAAAAACACCAACAAATTCAACAACCTCAACATTGAAAAACAACAACAACCTCAACATTGAAAAACACCAACAAATTCAACAACAACCTCAACATTGAAAAACACCAACAAATTCAACAACAACCTCAACATTGAAAAACAACAACAACCTCAAAATTGAAAAACTCGAACAAATTCAACAACAACTTCAACATTGAAAAACAACAACAACCTCAACATTGAAAAACACCAACAAATTCAACAACAACCTCAACATTGAAAAACAACAACAAACTCAACATTGAAAAACACCAACAAATTCAACAACAACCTCAACATTGAAAAACACCAACAAATTCAACAATAACCTCAACATTGAAAAACAACAACGTCAACATTGAAAAACACCAACAAATTCAACAACAACCTCAACATTGAAAAACACCAACAAATTCAACAACAACCTCAACATTGAAAAACACCAACAAATTCAACAACAACCTCAACATTAAAAAACAACAACAACCTCAACATTGAAAAACATCAACAAATTCAACAACAACCTCAACATTGAAAAACAACAACAAACTCAACATTGAAAAACACCAACAAATTCAACAACAACCTCAACATTGAAAAACAACAACAACCTCAACATTGAAAAACACAAACAAATTCAACAATAACCTCAACTTTGAAAAACAACAACAACCTCAACATTGAAAAACACCAACAAATTCAACAACAACCTCAACATTGAAAAACACCAACAAATTCAACAACAACCTCAACATTGAAAAACAACAACAACCTCAACATTGAAAAACACCAACAAATTCAACAACAACATCAACATTGAAAAACAACCACAACCTCAACATTGAAAAACACCAACAAATTCAACAACAACCTCGAAATTGAAAAACACCAACAAATTCAACAACAACCTCAACATTGAAAAACAACAACAACCTCAACATTGAAAAACACCAACAAATTCAACAACAACCTCAACATTGAAAAACAACAACAACCTCAACATTGAAAAACACCAACAAATTCAACAACAAACTCAACAGTTAAAAACACCAACAAATTCAACAAGAACCTCAACATTGAAAAACAACAACAATCTCAACTTTGAAAAACACCAACAAATTCAACAACAACCTCAACATTGAAAAACAGCAACAACCTCAACATTGAAAAACACCAACAAATTCAACAACAACCTCAACATTGAAAAACACCAACAAATTCAACAACAACCTCAACATTGAAAAACACCAACAAATTCAACAACAAACTCAGCATTGAAAAACACCAACAAATTCAACAACAACCTCAACATTGAAAAACAACAACAACCTCAACATTGAAAAACACCAACAAATTCAACAACAACCTCAACATTGAAAAACACCAACAAATTCAACAACAACCTCAACATTGAAAAACACCAACAACCTCAACATTGAAAAACACCAACAAATTCAACAACAACCTCAACATTGAAAAACAGCAACAACCTCAACATTGAAAAACACCAACAAATTCAACAACAACCTCAACATTGAAAAACAACAACAAACTCAACATTGAAAAACACCAACAAATTCAACAACAACCTCAACATTGAAAAACAACAACAAACTCAACATTGAAAAACACCAACAAATTCAACAACAACCTCAACATTGAAAAACACCAACAAATTCAACAATAACCTCAACATTGAAAAACAACAACGTCAACATTTTAAAACACCAACAAATTCAACAACAACCTCAACATTGAAAAACACCAACAAATTCAACAACAACCTCAACATTGAAAAACACCAACAAATTCAACAACAACCTCAACATTAAAAAACAACAACAACCTCAACATTGAAAAACATCAACAAATTCAACAACAACCTCAACATTGAAAAACAACAACAAACTCAACATTGAAAAACACCAACAAATTCAACAACAACCTCAACATTGAAAAACAACAACAACCTCAACATTGAAAAACACAAACAAATTCAACAATAACCTCAACTTTGAAAAACAACAACAACCTCAACATTGAAAAACACCAACAAATTCAACAACAACCTCAACATTGAAAAACACCAACAAATTCAACAACAACCTCAACATTGAAAAACAACAACAACCTCAACATTGAAAAACACCAACAAATTCAACAACAACATCAACATTGAAAAACAACCACAACCTCAACATTGAAAAACACCAACAAATTCAACAACAACCTCGAAATTGAAAAACACCAACAAATTCAACAACAACCTCAACATTGAAAAACAACAACAACCTCAACATTGAAAAACACCAACAAATTCAACAACAACCTCAACATTGAAAAACAACAACAACCTCAACATTGAAAAACACCAACAAATACAACAACAAACTCAACAGTTAAAAACACCAACAAATTCAACAAGAACCTCAACATTGAAAAACAACAACAATCTCAACATTGAAAAACACCAACAAATTCAACAACAACCTCAACATTGAAAAACAGCAACAACCTCAACATTGAAAAACACCAACAAATTCAACAACAACCTCAACATTGAAAAACACCAACAAATTCAACAACAACCTCAACATTGAAAAACACCAACAAATTCAACAACAAACTCAGCATTGAAAAACACCAACAAATTCAACAACAACCTCAACATTGAAAAACAACAACAACCTCAACATTGAAAAACACCAACAAATTCAACAACAACCTCAACATTGAAAAACACCAACAAATTCAACAACAACCTCAACATTGAAAAACACCAACAACCTCAACATTGAAAAACACCAACAAATTCAACAACAACCTCAACATTGAAAAACAGCAACAACCTCAACATTGAAAAACACCAACAAATTCAACAACAACCTCAACATTGAAAAACAACAACAAACTCAACATTGAAAAACACCAACAAATTCAACAACAACCTCAACATTGAAAAACAACAACAACCTCAACATTGAAAAACACCAACAAATTCAACAACAACTTCAACATTGAAAAACACCAACAAATTCAACAACAACCTCAACATTGAAAAACAACAACAACCTCAACATTGAAAAACACAAACAAATTCAACAATAACCTCAACATTGAAAAACAACAACAACCTCAACATTGAATAACACCAACAAATTCAACAACAACCTCAACATTGAAAAACACCAACAAATTCAACAACAACCTCAGCATTGAAAAACACCAAATACCTCAAAATTGAAAAAACATCAACAAATTCAACAACAACCTCAACATTTAAAAAAAACAACAACCTCAACATTGAAAAACAACAACAAATTCAACAACAACCCCAACATTGAAAAACACCAACAAATTCAACAACAACCTCAACATTGAAAAACACCAACAAACTCAACAACAACCTCAACATTGAAAAACAACAACAACCTCAACATTGAAAAACACCAACAAATTCAACAAGAACCTCAACATTGAAAAACACCAACAAAATCAACAACAAACTCAAAATTGAAAAACACCAACAAATTCAACAACCTCAACATTGAAAAACAACAACAACCTCAACATTGAAAAACACCAACAAATTCAACAGAAAACTCAAGATTGAAAAACACCAACAAATTCAACAACCTCAACATTGAAAAACAACAACAACCTCAACATTGAAAAACACCAACAAATTCAACAACAACCTCAACATTGAAAAACACCAACAAATTCAACAACAACCTCAACATTGAAAAACAACAACAACCTCAAAATTGAAAAACTCGAACAAATTCAACAACAACTTCAACATTGAAAAACAACAACAACCTCAACATTGAAAAACACCAACAAATTCAACAACAACCTCAACATTGAAAAACAACAACAAACTCAACATTGAAAAACACCAACAAATTCAACAACAACCTCAACATTGAAAAACACCAACAAATTCAACAATAACCTCAACATTGAAAAACAACAACGTCAACATTGAAAAACACCAACAAATTCAACAACAACCTCAACATTGAAAAACACCAACAAATTCAACAACAACCTCAACATTGAAAAACACCAACAAATTCAACAACAACCTCAACATTAAAAAACAACAACAACCTCAACATTGAAAAACATCAACAAATTCAACAACAACCTCAACATTGAAAAACAACAACAAACTCAACATTGAAAAACACCAACAAATTCAACAACAACCTCAACATTGAAAAACAACAACAACCTCAACATTGAAAAACACAAACAAATTCAACAATAACCTCAACTTTGAAAAACAACAACAACCTCAACATTGAAAAACACCAACAAATTCAACAACAACCTCAACATTGAAAAACACCAACAAATTCAACAACAACCTCAACATTGAAAAACAACAACAACCTCAACATTGAAAAACACCAACAAATTCAACAACAACATCAACATTGAAAAACAACCACAACCTCAACATTGAAAAACACCAACAAATTCAACAACAACCTCGAAATTGAAAAACACCAACAAATTCAACAACAACCTCAACATTGAAAAACAACAACAACCTCAACATTGAAAAACACCAACAAATTCAACAACAACCTCAACATTGAAAAACAACAACAACCTCAACATTGAAAAACACCAACAAATTCAACAACAAACTCAACAGTTAAAAACACCAACAAATTCAACAAGAACCTCAACATTGAAAAACAACAACAATCTCAACATTGAAAAACACCAACAAATTCAACAACAACCTCAACATTGAAAAACAGCAACAACCTCAACATTGAAAAACACCAACAAATTCAACAACAACCTCAACATTGAAAAACACCAACAAATTCAACAACAACCTCAACATTGAAAAACACCAACAAATTCAACAACAAACTCAGCATTGAAAAACACCAACAAATTCAACAACAACCTCAACATTGAAAAACAACAACAACCTCAACATTGAAAAACACCAACAAATTCAACAACAACCTCAACATTGAAAAACACCAACAAATTCAACAACAACCTCAACACTGAAAAACACCAACAACCTCAACATTGAAAAACACCAACAAATTCAACAACAACCTCAACATTGAAAAACAGCAACAACCTCAACATTGAAAAACACCAACAAATTCAACAACAACCTCAACATTGAAAAACAACAACAAACTCAACATTGAAAAACACCAACAAATTCAACAACAACCTCAACATTGAAAAACAACAACAACCTCAACATTGAAAAACACCAACAAATTCAACAACAACTTCAACATTGAAAAACACCAACAAATTCAACAACAACCTCAACATTGAAAAACAACAACAACCTCAACATTGAAAAACACAAACAAATTCAACAATAACCTCAACATTGAAAAACAACAACAACCTCAACATTGAATAACACCAACAAATTCAACAACAACCTCAACATTGAAAAACACCAACAAATTCAACAACAACCTCAGCATTGAAAAACACCAAATACCTCAAAATTGAAAAAACATCAACAAATTCAACAACAACCTCAACATTTAAAAAAAACAACAACCTCAACATTGAAAAACACCAACAAATTCAACAACAACCCCAACATTGAAAAACACCAACAAATTCAACAACAACCTCAACATTGAAAAACACCAACAAACTCAACAACAACCTCAACATTGAAAAACAACAACAACCTCAACATTGAAAAACACCAACAAATTCAACAAGAACCTCAACATTGAAAAACACCAACAAATTCAACAACAAACTCAAAATTGAAAAACACCAACAAATTCAACAACCTCAACATTGAAAAACAACAACAACCTCAACATTGAAAAACACCAACAAATTCAACAACAACCTCAACATTGAAAAACACCAACAAATTCAACAACAACCTCGAAATTGAAAAACACCAACAAATTCAACAACAACTTCAACATTGAAAAACACCAACAAATTCAACAACAACCTCGACATTGAAAAACACCATCAAATTCAACAACAACCTCAACATTGAAAAACACCAACAACCTCAAAATTGAAAAAACACCAACAAATTCAACAACACCCTCAACATTTAAAAACAACAACATCCTCAACATTGAAAAACACCAATATATTCAACAACAACCTCAACATTGAAAAACACCAACAAATTCAACAACAACCTCAACATTGAAAAACACCAACAAACTCAAAAACAACCTCAACATTGAAAAACAACAACAACCTCAACATTGAAAAACACCAACAAATTCAACAACAACCTCAACATTGAAAAACACCAACAAATTCAACAGCAAACTCAAGATTGAAAAACACCAACAAATTCAACAACCTCAACATTGAAAAACAACAACAACCTCAACATTGAAAAACACCAACAAATTCAACAACAACCTCAACATTGAAAAACACCAACAAATTCAACAACAACCTCAACATTGAAAAACAACAACAACCTCAACATTGAAAAACTCGAACAAATTCAACAACAACCTCAACATTGAAAAACAACAACAACCTCAACATTGAAAAACACCAACAAATTCAACAACAACCTCAACATTGAAAAACAACAACAAACTCAACATTGAAAAACACCAACAAATTCAACAACAACCTCAACATTGAAAAACACCAACAAATTCAACAATAACCTCAACATTGAAAAACAACAACGTCAACATTGAAAAACACCAACAAATTCAACAACAACCTCAACATTGAAAAACACCAACAAATTCAACAACAACCTCAACATTGAAAAACACCAACAAATTCAACAACAACCTCAACATTAAAAAACAACAACAACCTCAACATTGAAAAACATCAACAAATTCAACAACAACCTCAACATTGAAAAACAACAACAAACTCAACATTGAAAAACACCAACAAATTCAACAACAACCTCAACATTGAAAAACAACAACAACCTCAACATTGAAAAACACAAACAAATTCAACAATAACCTCAACTTTGAAAAACAACAACAACCTCAACATTGAAAAACACCAACAAATTCAACAACAACCTCAACATTGAAAAACACCAACAAATTCAACAACAACCTCAACATTGAAAAACAACAACAACCTCAACATTGAAAAACACCAACAAATTCAACAACAACATCAACATTGAAAAACAACCACAACCTCAACATTGAAAAACACCAACAAATTCAACAACAACCTCGAAATTGAAAAACACCAACAAATTCAACAACAACCTCAACATTGAAAAACAACAACAACCTCAACATTGAAAAACACCAACAAATTCAACAACAACCTCAACATTGAAAAACAACAACAACCTCAACATTGAAAAACACCAACAAATTCAACAACAAACTCAACAGTTAAAAACACCAACAAATTCAACAAGAACCTCAACATTGAAAAACAACAACAATCTCAACATTGAAAAACACCAACAAATTCAACAACAACCTCAACATTGAAAAACAGCAACAACATCAACATTGAAAAACACCAACAAATTCAACAACAACCTCAACATTGAAAAACACCAACAAATTCAACAACAACCTCAACATTGAAAAACACCAACAAATTCAACAACAAACTCAGCATTGAAAAACACCAACAAATTCAACAACAACCTCAACATTGAAAAACAACAACAACCTCAACATTGAAAAACACCAACAAATTCAACAACAACCTCAACATTGAAAAACACCAACAAATTCAACAACAACCTCAACATTGAAAAACACAAACAACCTCAACATTGAAAAACACCAACAAATTCAACAACAACCTCAACATTGAAAAACAGCAACAACCTCAACATTGAAAAACACCAACAAATTCAACAACAACCTCAACATTGAAAAACAACAACAAACTCAACATTGAAAAACACCAACAAATTCAACAACAACCTCAACATTGAAAAACAACAACAACCTCAACATTGAAAAACACCAACAAATTCAACAACAACTTCAACATTGAAAAACACCAACAAATTCAACAACAACCTCAACATTGAAAAACAACAACAACCTCAACATTGAAAAACACCAACAAATTCAACAACAACCTCAGCATTGAAAAACAACAACAACCTCAACATTGAAAAACACCAACAAATTCAACAACAACCTCAACATTGAAAAATACCAACAAATTCAACAACAACCTCAGCATTGAAAAACAACAATAACCTCAACATTGAAAAACACCAACCAATTCAACAACAACCTCAACATTGAAAAACAACAACAACCTCAACATTGAAAAACACCAACAAATTCAACAAAAACTTCAACATTGAAAAACACCAACAAATTCAACAACAACCTCGAAATTGAAAAACACCAACAAATTCAACAACAACTTCAACATTGAAAAACACCAACAAATTCAACAACAACCTCGACATTGAAAAACACGATCAAATTCAACAACAACCTCAACATTGAAAAACACCAACTACCTCAAAATTGAAAAAACACCAACAAATTCAACAACAACCTCAACATTTAAAAAAAACAACAACCTCAACATTGAAAAACACCAACAAATTCAGCAACAACCCCAACATTGAAAAACACCAACAAATTCAACAACAACCTCCACATTGAAAAACAAAAACAAACTCAACAACAACCTCAACATTGAAAAACAACAACAACCTCAACATTGAAAAACACCAACAAATTCAACAAGAACCTCAACATTGAAAAACACCAAGAAATTCAACAACAAACTCAAGATTGAAAAACACCAACAAATTCAACAACCTCAACAGTGAAAAAGAACAACAACCTCAACATTGAAAAACACCAACAAATTCAACAACAACCTCAACATTGAAAAACACCAACAAATTCAACAACAACCTCAACATTGAAAAACAACAACAACCTCAACATTGAAAAACACCAACAAATTCAACAACAACCTCAACATTGAAAAACAACAACAACCTCAACATTGAAAAACACCAACAAATTCAACAACAACCTCAACATTGAAAAACAACAACAAACTCAACATTGAAAAACACCAACAAATTCAACAACAACCTCAACATTGAAAAACAACAACAACCTCAACATTGAAAAACGCCAACAAATTCAACAATAACCTCAACATTGAAAAACAACAACAACCTCAACATTGAAAAACACCAAATTCAACAACAACCTCAACATTGAAAAACACCAACAAATTCAACAACAACATCAACATTGAAAAACAACAACAACCTCAACATTGAAAAACACCAACAAATTCAACAACAACCTCAACATTGAAAAACAACAACAACCTCAACATTGAAAAACACCAACAAATTCAACAACAACCTCAACATTGAAAAACACCAACCAATACAACAACTACCTCAGCATTGAAAAACAACAACAACCTCAACATTGAAAAACACCAACAAATTCAACAACAACCTCAACATTGAAAAACAACAACAACCTCAACATTGAAAAACACCAACAAATTCAACAACAACTTCAACATTGAAAAACACCAACAAATTCAACAACAACCTCGAAATTGAAAAACACCAACAAATTCAACAACAACCTCAACATTGAAAAACAACAACAACGTCAACATTGGAAAACACCAACAAATTCAACAACAACCTCAACATTGAAAAACAACAACAATCTCAACATTGAAAAACACCAACAAATTCAACAACAACCTCAACATTTAAAAACACCAACAAATTCAACAACAACCTCATCATTGAAAAACAACAACAATCTCAACATTGAAAAATACCAACAAATTCAACAACAACCTCAACATTGAAAAACAGCAACAACCTCAACATTGAAAAACACCAAAAAATTCAACAAAAACCTCAACATTGAAAAACACCAACAAATTCAACAACAACCTCAACATTGAAAAACACCAACAAATTCAACAACAAACTCAACATTGGAAAACACCAACAAATTCAACAACAACCTCAACATTGAAAAACAACAACAGCCTCAAAATTGAAAAACACCAACAAATTCAACAACAACCTCAACATTGAAAAGCACCAACAAATTCAACAACAACCTCAACATTGAAAAACAACAACAACCTCAACATTGAAAAACACCAACAAATTCAACAACAACCTCAACATTGAAAAACAACAACAACCTCAACATTGAAAAACACCAACAAATTCAACAACAACCTCAACATAGAAAAACAAGAACAAACTCAGCATTGAAAAACACCAACAAATTCAACAACAACCTCAACATTGAAAAACAACGACAACCTCAACATTGAAAAACACCTACAAATTCAACAACAACCTCAACATTGAAAAACACCCACAAATTCAACAACAACCTCAACATTGAAAAACAACAACAACCTAAACATTGAAAAACACCAACAAATTCAACAACAACATCAATATTGAAAAACAACAACAACCTCATCATTGAAAAACACCAACAAATTCAACAACAACCTCAACATTGAAAAACACCAACAAATTCAACAACAACCTCAGCATTGAAAAACCACAACAACCTCAACATTGAAAAACACCAACAAATTCAACAACAACCTCAACATTGAAAAACAACAACAACCTCAACATTGAAAAACACCAACAAATTCAACAACAACTCAACATTGAAAAACAACAACAACCTCAACATTGCAAAACACCAGCAAATTCAACAACAACCTCAACATTGAAAAACAACAACAACCTCAACATTGAAAAACACAAACAAATTCAACAATAACCTCAACATTGAAAAACAACAACAACCTCAACATTGAATAACACCAACAAATTCAACAACAACCTCAACATTGAAAAACACCAACAAATTCAACAACAACCTCAGCATTGAAAAACACCAAATACCTCAAAATTGAAAAAACATCAACAAATTCAACAACAACCTCAACATTTAAAAAAAACAACAACCTCAACATTGAAAAACACCAACAAATTCAACAACAACCCCAACATTGAAAAACACCAACAAACTCAACAACAACCTCAACATTGAAAAACAACAACAACCTCAACATTGAAAAACACCAACAAATTCAACAAGAACCTCAACATTGAAAAACACCAACAAATTCAACAACAAACTCAAAATTGAAAAAAAACCAACAAATTCAACAACCTCAACATTGAAAAACAACAACAACCTCAACATTGAAAAACACCAACAAATTCAACAACAACCTCAACATTGAAAAACACCAACAAATTCAACAACAACCTCGAAATTGAAAAACACCAACAAATTCAACAACAACTTCAACATTGAAAAACACCAACAAATTCAACAACAACCTCGACATTGAAAAACACCATCAAATTCAACAACAACCTCAACATGGAAAAACACCAACAACCTCAAAATTGAAAAAACACCAACAAATTCAACCACACCCTCAACATTTAAAAACAACAACATCCTCAACATTGAAAAACACCAACATATTCAACAACAACCTCAACATTGAAAAACACCAACAAATTCAACAACAACCTCAACATTGAAAAACACCAACAAACTCAAAAACAACCTCAACATTGAAAACTAAAACAACAACCTCAACATTGAAAAAACACCAACAAATTCAACAACAACCTCAACATTGAAAAACACCAACAAATTCAACAACAACCTCAACATTGAAAAACACCAACAAATTCAACAACAACCTCAACATTGAAAAACAACAACAACCTCAACATTGAAAAACTCGAACAAATTCAACAACAACCTCAACATTGAAAAACAACAACAACCTCAACATTGAAAAACACCAACAAATTCAACAACAACCTCAACATTGAAAAACAACAACAAACTCAACATTGAAAAACACCAACAAATTCAACAACAACCTCAACATTGAAAAACACCAACAAATTCAACAATAACCTCAACATTGAAAAACAACAACGTCAACATTGAAAAACACCAACAAATTCAACAACAACCTCAACATTGAAAAACACCAACAAATTCAACAACAACCTCAACATTGAAAAACACCAACAAATTCAACAACAACCTCAACATTAAAAAACAACAACAACCTCAACATTGAAAAACATCAACAAATTCAACAACAACCTCAACATTGAAAAACAACAACAAACTCAACATTGAAAAACACCAACAAATTCAACAACAACCTCAACATTGAAAAACAACAACAACCTCAACATTGAAAAACACAAACAAATTCAACAATAACCTTAACTTTGAAAAACAACAACAACCTCAACATTGAAAAACACCAACAAATTCAACAACAACCTCAACATTGAAAAACACCAACAAATTCAACAACAACCTCAACATTGAAAAACAACAACAACCTCAACATTGAAAAACACCAACAAATTCAACAACAACATCAACATTGAAAAACAACCACAACCTCAACATTGAAAAACACCAACAAATTCAACAACAACCTCGAAATTGAAAAACACCAACAAATTCAACAACAACCTCAACATTGAAAAACAACAACCTCAACATTGAAAAACACCAACAAATTCAACAACAACCTCAACATTGAAAAACAACAACAACCTCAACATTGAAAAACACCAACAAATTCAACAACAAACTCAACAGTTAAAAACACCAACAAATTCAACAAGAACCTCAACATTGAAAAACAACAACAATCTCAACATTGAAAAACACCAACAAATTCAACAACAACCTCAACATTGAAAAACAGCAACAACCTCAACATTGAAAAACACCAACAAATTCAACAACATCCTCAACATTGAAAAACACCAACAAATTCAACAACAACCTCAACATTGAAAAACACCAACAAATTCAACAACAAACTCAGCATTGAAAAACACCAACAAATTCAACAACAACCTCAACATTGAAAAACAACAACAACCTCAACATTGAAAAACACCAACAAATTCAACAACAACCTCAACATTGAAAAACACCAACAAATTCAACAACAACCTCAACATTGAAAAAGACCAACAACCTCAACATTGAAAAACACCAACAAATTCAACAACAACCTCAACATTGAAAAACAGCAACAACCTCAACATTGAAAAACACCAACAACCTCAACATTGAAAAACACAAACAAATTCAACAATAACCTCAACATTGAAAAACAACAACAACCTCAACATTGAATAACACCAACAAATTCAACAACAACCTCAACATTGAAAAACACCAACAAATTCAACAACAACCTCAGCATTGAAAAACACCAAATACCTCAAAATTGAAAAAACATCAACAAATTCAACAACAACCTCAACATTTAAAAAAAACAACAACCTCAACATTGAAAAACACCAACAAATTCAACAACAACCTCAACATTGAAAAACACCAACAAATTCAACAACAACCTCAACATTGAAAAACACCAACAAACTCAACAACAACCTCAACATTGAAAAACAACAACAACCTCAACATTGAAAAACACCAACAAATTCAACAAGAACCTCAACATTGAAAAACACCAACAAATTCAACAACAAACTCAAAATTGAAAAACACCAACAAATTCAACAACCTCAACATTGAAAAACAACAACAACCTCAACATTGAAAAACACCAACAAAATCAACAACAACCTCAACATTGAAAAACACCAACAAATTCAACAAGAACCTCGAAATTGAAAAACACCAACAAATTCAACAACAACTTCAACATTGAAAAACACCAACAAATTCAACAACAACCTCGACATTGAAAAACACCATCAAATTCAACAACAACCTCAACATTGAAAAACACCAACAACCTCAAAATTGAAAAAACACCAACAAATTCAACAACACCCTCAACATTTAAAAACAACAACATCCTCAACATTGAAAAACACCAACATATTCAACAACAACCTCAACATTGAAAAACACCAACAAATTCAACAACAACCTCAACATTGAAAAACACCAACAAACTCAAAAACAACCTCAACATTGAAAAACCACAACAACCTCAACATTGAAAAACACCAACAAATTCAACAACAACCTCAACATTGAAAAACACCAATAAATTCAACAGCAAACTCAAGATTGAAAAACACCAACAAATTCAACAACCTCAACATTGAAAAACAACAACAAACTCAACATTGAAAAACACCAACAAATTCAACAACAACCTCAACATTGAAAAACACCAACAAATTCAACAACAACCTCAACATTGAAAAACAACAACAACCTCAACATTGAAAAACTCGAACAAATTCAACAACAACCTCAACATTGAAAAACAACAACAACCTCAACATTGAAAAACACCAACAAATTCAACAACAACCTCAACATTGAAAAACAACAACAAACTCAACATTGAAAAACACCAACAAATTCAACAACAACCTCAACATTGAAAAACACCAACAAATTCAACAATAACCTCAACATTGAAAAACAACAACGTCAACATTGAAAAACACCAACAAATTCAACAACAACCTCAACATTGAAAAACACCAACAAATTCAACAACAACCTCAACATTGAAAAACACCAACAAATTCAACAACAACCTCAACATTAAAAAACAACAACAACCTCAACATTGAAAAACATCAACAAATTCAACAACAACCTCAACATTGAAAAACAACAACAAACTCAACATTGAAAAACACCAACAAATTCAACAACAACCTCAACATTGAAAAACAACAACAACCTCAACATTGAAAAACACAAACAAATTCAAGAATAACCTCAACTTTGAAAAACAACAACAACCTCAACATTGAAAAACACCAACAAATTCAACAACAACCTCAACATTGAAAAACACCAACAAATTCAACAACAACCTCAACATTGAAAAACAACAACAACCTCAACATTGAAAAACACCAACAAATTCAACAACAACATCAACATTGAAAAACAACCACAACCTCAACATTGAAAAACACCAACAAATTCAACAACAACCTCCACATTGAAAAACAAAAACAAACTCAACAACAACCTCAACATTGAAAAACAACAATAACCTCAACATTGAAAAACACCAACAAATTCAACAAGAACCTCAACATTGAAAAACACCAAGAAATTCAACAACAAACTCAAGATTGAAAAACACCAACAAATTCAACAACCTCAACATTGAAAAACAACAACAACCTCAACATTGAAAAACACCAACAAATTCAACAACAACCTCAACATTGAAAAACACCAACAAATTCAACAACAACCTCAACATTGAAAAACAACAACAACCTCAACATTGAAAAACACCAACAAATTCAACAACAACCTCAACATTGAAAAACAACAACAACCTCAACATTGAAAAACACCAACAAATTCAACAACAACCTCAACATTGAAAAACAATAACAAACTCAACATTGAAAAACACCAACAAATTCAACAACAACCTCAACATTGAAAAACAACAACAACCTCAACTTTGAAAAACACCAACAAATTCAACAATAACCTCAACATTGAAACACAACAACAACCTCAACATTGAAAAACACCAAATTCAACAACAACCTCAACATTGAAAAACACCAACAAATTCAACAACGACCTCAGCATTGAAAAACAACAACAACCTCAACATTGAAAAACACCAACAAATTCAACAACAACCTCAACATTGAAAAACAACAACAACCTCAACATTGAAAAACACCAACAAATTCAACAACAACTTCAACATTGAAAAACACCAACAAATTCAACAACAACCTCGAAATTGAAAAACACCAACAAATTCAACAACAACCTCAACATTGAAAAACAACAACAACGTCAACATTGAAAAACCTCAACAAATTCAACAACAACCTCAACATTGAAAAACAACAGCAACCTCAACATTGAAAAACACCAACAAATTCAACAACAACCTCAACATTTAAAAACACCAACAAATTCAACAACAACCTCATCATTGAAAAACAACAACAATCTCAACATTGAAAAATACCAACAAATTCAACAACAACCTCAACATTGAAAAACAGCAACAACCTCAACATTGAAAAACACCAAAAAATTCAACAAAAACCTCAACATTGAAAAACACCAACAAATTCAACAACAATCTCAACATTGAAAAACACCAACAAATTCAACAACAAACTCAACATTGAAAAACACCAACAAATTCAACAACAACCTCAACATTGAAAAACAACAACAGCCTCAAAATTGGAAAACACCAACAAATTCAACAACAACCTCAACATTGAAAAACAACAACAACCTCAACATTGAAAAACACCAACAAATTCAACAACAACCTCAACATTGAAAAACAACAACAACCTCAACATTGAAAAACACCAACAAATTCAACAACAACCTCAACATAGAAAAACAAGAACAAACTCAGCATTGAAAAACACCAACAAATTCAACAACAACCTCAACATTGAAAAACAACAACAACCTCAACATTGAAAAACACCTACAAATTCAACAACAACCTCAACATTGAAAAACACCCACAAATTCAACAACAACCTCAACATTGAAAAACAACAACAACCTAAACATTGAAAAACACCAACAAATTCAACAACAACATCAACATTGAAAAACAACAACAACCTCATCATTGAAAAACACCAACAAATTCAACAACAACCTCAACATTGAAAAACACCAACAAATTCAACAACAACCTCAGCATTGAAAAACCACAACAACCTCAACATTGAAAAACACCAACAAATTCAACAACAACATCAACATTGAAAAACAACAACAACCTCATCATTGAAAAACACCAACAAATTCAACAACAACCTCAACATTGAAAAACACCAACAAATTCAACAACAACCTCAGCATTGAAAAACCACAACAACCTCAACATTGAAAAACACCAACAAATTCAACAACAACCTCAACATTGAAAAACAACAACAACCTCAACATTGAAAAACTCCAACAAATTCAACAACAACTCAACATTGAAAAACAACAACAACCTCAACATTGCAAAACACCAGCAAATTCAACAACAACCTCAACATTTAAAAACACCAACAAATTCAACAACAACCTCAACATTGAAAAACACCAACAAATTCAACAACAACCTCAACATTGAAAAACACCAACAAATTCAACAACAACTTCAACATTGAAAAACAACAACCTCAACATTGAAAAACACCAACAAATTCAACAAAAAATTCAACATTGAAAAACACCAACAAATTCAACAACAACTTCAACATTGAAAAACACCAACAAATTCAACAACAACCTCGACATTGAAAAACACCATCAAATTCAACAAAAACCTCAACATTGAAAAACAACAACAACCTAAACATTGAAAAACACCAACAAATTCAACAACAACATCAACATTGAAAAACAACAACAACCTCATCATTGAAAAACACCAACAAATTCAACAACAACCTCAACATTGAAAAACACCAACAAATTCAACAACAACCTCAGCATTGAAAAACCACAACAACCTCAACATTGAAAAACACCAACAAATTCAACAACAACCCCAACATTGAAAAACAACAACAGCCTCAAAATTGAAAAACACCAACAAATTCAACAACAACCTCAACATTGAAAAGCACCAACAAATTCAACAACAACCTCAACATTGAAAAACAACAACAACCTCAACATTGAAAAACACCAACAAATTCAACAACAACCTCAACATTGAAAAACAACAACAACCTCAACATTGAAAAAAACCAACAAATTCAACAACAACCTCAACATTGAAAAACAACAACAACCTCAACATTGAAAAACACCAACAAATTCAACAACAACCTCAACATAGAAAAACAAGAACAAACTCAGCATTGAAAAACACCAACAAATTCAACAACAACCTCAACATTGAAAAACAACAACAACTTCAACATTGAAAAACACCTACTAATTCAACAACAACCTCAACATTGAAAAACACCCACAAATTCAACAACAACCTCAACATTGAAAAACAACAACAACCTAAACATTGAAAAACACCAACAAATTCAACAACAACATCAACATTGAAAAACAACAACAACCTCATCATTGAAAAACACCAACAAATTCAACAACAACCTCAACATTGAAAAACACCAACAAATTCAACAACAACCTCAGCATTGAAAAACCACAACAACCTCAACATTGAAAAACACCAACAAATTCAACAACAACCTCAACATTGAAAAACAACAACAACCTCAACATTGAAAAACACCAACAAATTCAACAACAACTCAACATTGAAAGACAACAACAACCTCAACATTGCAAAACACCAGCAAATTCAACAACAACCTCAACATTTAAAAACACCAACAAATTCAACAACAACCTCAACATTGAAAAACACCAACAAATTCAACAACAACCTCAACATTGAAAAACACCAACAAATTCAACAACAACTTCAACATTGAAAAACAACAACCTCAACATTGAAAAACACCAACAAATTCAACAAAAAATTCAACATTGAAAAACACCAACAAATTCAACAACAACTTCAACATTGAAAAACACCAACAAATTCAACAACAACCTCGACATTGAAAAACACCATCAAATTCAACAACAACCTCAACATTGAAAAACACCAACTACCTCAAAATTGAAAAAACACCAACAAATTCAACAACAACCTCAACATTGAAAAACAACAACAACCTCAACATTGAAAAACACCTACAAATTCAACAACAACCTCAACATTGAAAAACACCCACAAATTCAACAACAACCTCAACATTGAAAAACAACAACAACCTAAACATTGAAAAACACCAACAAATTCAACAACAACATCAACATTGAAAAACAACAACAACCTCATCATTGAAAAACACCAACAAATTCAACAACAACCTCAACATTGAAAAACACCAACAAATTCAACAACAACCTCAGCATTGAAAAACCACAACAACCTCAACATTGAAAAACACCAACAAATTCAACAACAACATCAACATTGAAAAACAACAACAACCTCATCATTGAAAAACACCAACAAATTCAACAACAACCTCAACATTGAAAAACACCAACAAATTCAACAACAACCTCAGCATTGAAAAACCACAACAACCTCAACATTGAAAAACACCAACAAATTCAACAACAACCTCAACATTGAAAAACAACAACAACCTCAACATTGAAAAACTCCAACAAATTCAACAACAACTCAACATTGAAAAACAACAACAACCTCAACATTGCAAAACACCAGCAAATTCAACAACAACCTCAACATTTAAAAACACCAACAAATTCAACAACAACCTCAACATTGAAAAACACCAACAAATTCAACAACAACCTCAACATTGAAAAACACCAACAAATTCAACAACAACTTCAACATTGAAAAACAACAACCTCAACATTGAAAAACACCAACAAATTCAACCAAAAATTCAACATTGAAAAACACCAACAAATTCAACAACAACTTCAACATTGAAAAACACCAACAAATTCAACAACAACCTCGACATTGAAAAACACCATCAAATTCAACAAAAACCTCAACATTGAAAAACAACAACAACCTAAACATTGAAAAACACCAACAAATTCAACAACAACATCAACATTGAAAAACAACAACAACCTCATCATTGAAAAACACCAACAAATTCAACAACAACCTCAACATTGAAAAACACCAACAAATTCAACAACAACCTCAGCATTGAAAAACCACAACAACCTCAACATTGAAAAACACCAACAAATTCAACAACAACCCCAACATTGAAAAACAACAACAGCCTCAAAATTGAAAAACACCAACAAATTCAACAACAACCTCAACATTGAAAAGCACCAACAAATTCAACAACAACCTCAACATTGAAAAACAACAACAACCTCAACATTGAAAAACACCAACAAATTCAACAACAACCTCAACATTGAAAAACAACAACAACCTCAACATTGAAAAACACCAACAAATTCAACAACAACCTCAGCATTGAAAAACCACAACAACCTCAACATTGAAAAACACCAACAAATTCAACAACAACCTCAACATTGAAAAACAACAACAACCTCAACATTGAAAAACACCAACAAATTCAACAACAACTCAACATTGAAAGACAACAACAACCTCAACATTGCAAAACACCAGCAAATTCAACAACAACCTCAACATTTAAAAACACCAACAAATTCAACAACAACCTCAACATTGAAAAACACCAACAAATTCAACAACAACCTCAACATTGAAAAACACCAACAAATTCAACAACAACTTCAACATTGAAAAACAACAACCTCAACATTGAAAAACACCAACAAATTCAACAAAAAATTCAACATTGAAAAACACCAACAAATTCAACAACAACTTCAACATTGAAAAACACCAACAAATTCAACAACAACCTCGACATTGAAAAACACCATCAAATTCAACAACAACCTCAACATTGAAAAACACCAACTACCTCAAAATTGAAAAAACACCAACAAATTCAACAACAACCTCAACATTTAAAAAAAACAACAACCTCAACATTGAAAAACACCAACAAATTCAACAAAAACGTCAACATTGAAAAAAAACAACAAATTCAACAACAACCTCGAAATTGAAAAACACCAACAAACTCAACAACAACTTCAACATTGAAAAACACCAACAAATTCAACAACAACCTCGACATTGAAAAACACCATCAAATTCAACAACAACCTGAACATTGAAAAACACCAACTACCTCAAAATGGAAAAAACACCAACAAATTCAACAACAACCTCAACATTGAAAAACAACAACAACGTCAACATTGAAAAGCACCAACAAATTCAACAACAACCTCAACATTGAAAAACAACAACAACCTCAACATTGAAAAACACCAACAAATTCAACAACAACCTCAACATTTAAAAACACCAACAAATTCAACAACAACCTCATCATTGAAAAACAACAACAATCTCAACATTGAAAAATACCAACAAATTCAACAACAACCTCAACATTGAAAAACAGCAACAACCTCAACATTGAAAAACACCAAAAAATTCAACAAAAACCTCAACATTGAAAAACACCAACAAATTCATCAACAACCTCAACATTGAAAAACACCAACAAATTCAACAACAAACTCAACATTGAAAAACACCAACAAATTCAACAACAACCTCAACATTGAAAAACAACAACAGCCTCAAAATTGAAAAACACCAACAAATTCAACAACAACCTCAACATTGAAAAACAACAACAACCTCAACATTGAAAAACACCAACAAATTCAACAACAACCTCAACATTGAAAAACAACAACAACCTCAACATTGAAAAACACCAACAAATTCAACAACAACCTCAACATAGAAAAACAAGAACAAACTCAGCATTGAAAAACACCAACAAATTCAACAACAACCTCAACATTGAAAAACAACAACAACCTCAACATTGAAAAACACCTACAAATTCAACAACAACCTCAACATTGAAAAACACCCACAAATTCAACAACAACCTCAACATTGAAAAACAACAACAACCTAAACATTGAAAAACACCAACAAATTCAACAACAACATCAACATTGAAAAACAACAACAACCTCATCATTGAAAAACACCAACAAATTCAACAACAACCTCAACATTGAAAAACACCAACAAATTCAACAACAACCTCAGCATTGAAAAACCACAACAACCTCAACATTGAAAAACACCAACAAATTCAACAACAACATCAACATTGAAAAACAACAACAACCTCATCATTGAAAAACACCAACAAATTCAACAACAACCTCAACATTGAAAAACACCAACAAATTCAACAACAACCTCAGCATTGAAAAACCACAACAACCTCAACATTGAAAAACACCAACAAATTCAACAACAACCTCAACATTGAAAAACAACAACAACCTCAACATTGAAAAACTCCAACAAATTCAACAACAACTCAACATTGAAAAACAACAACAACCTCAACATTGCAAAACACCAGCAAATTCAACAACAACCTCAACATTTAAAAACACCAACAAATTCAACAACAACCTCAACATTGAAAAACACCAACAAATTCAACAACAACCTCAACATTGAAAAACACCAACAAATTCAACAACAACCTCGACATTGAAAAACACCATCAAATTCAACAAAAACCTCAACATTGAAAAACAACAACAACCTAAACATTGAAAAACACCAACAAATTCAACAACAACATCAACATTGAAAAACAACAACAACCTCATCATTGAAAAACACCAACAAATTCAACAACAACCTCAACATTGAAAAACACCAACAAATTCAACAACAACCTCAGCATTGAAAAACCACAACAACCTCAACATTGAAAAACACCAACAAATTCAACAACAACCCCAACATTGAAAAACAACAACAGCCTCAAAATTGAAAAACACCAACAAATTCAACAACAACCTCAACATTGAAAAGCACCAACAAATTCAACAACAACCTCAACATTGAAAAACAACAACAACCTCAACATTGAAAAACACCAACAAATTCAACAACAACCTCAACATTGAAAAACAACAACAACCTCAACATTGAAAAAAACCAACAAATTCAACAACAACCTCAACATTGAAAAACAACAACAACCTCAACATTGAAAAACACCAACAAATTCAACAACAACCTCAACATAGAAAAACAAGAACAAACTCAGCCTTGAAAAACACCAACAAATTCAACAACAACCTCAACATTGAAAAACAACAACAACTTCAACATTGAAAAACACCTACTAATTCAACAACAACCTCAACATTGAAAAACACCCACAAATTCAACAACAACCTCAACATTGAAAAACAACAACAACCTAAACATTGAAAAACACCAACAAATTCAACAACAACATCAACATTGAAAAACAACAACAACCTCATCATTGAAAAACACCAACAAATTCAACAACAACCTCAACATTGAAAAACACCAACAAATTCAACAACAACCTCAGCATTGAAAAACCACAACAACCTCAACATTGAAAAACACCAACAAATTCAACAACAACCTCAACATTGAAAAACAACAACAACCTCAACATTGAAAAACAGCAACAAATTCAACAACAACTCAACATTGAAAGACAACAACAACCTCAACATTGCAAAACACCAGCAAATTCAACAACAACCTCAACATTTAAAAACACCAACAAATTCAACAACAACCTCAACATTGAAAAACACCAACAAATTCAACAACAACCTCAACATTGAAAAACACCAACAAATTCAACAACAACTTCAACATTGAAAAACAACAACCTCAACATTGAAAAACACCAACAAATTCAACAAAAAATTCAACATTGAAAAACACCAACAAATTCAACAACAACTTCAACATTGAAAAACACCAACAAATTCAACAACAACCTCGACATTGAAAAACACCATCAAATTCAACAACAACCTCAACATTGAAAAACACCAACTACCTCAAAATTGAAAAAACACCAACAAATTCAACAACAACCTCAACATTTAAAAAAAACAACAACCTCAACATTGAAAAACACCAACAAATTCAACAAAACGTCAACATTGAAAAAAAACAACAAATTCAACAACAACCTCGAAATTGAAAAACACCAACAAACTCAACAACAACTTCAACATTGAAAAACACCAACAAATTCAACAACAACCTCGACATTGAAAAACACCATCAAATTCAACAACAACCTGAACATTGAAAAACACCAACTACCTCAAAATGGAAAAAACACCAACAAATTCAACAACAACCTCAACATTGAAAAACAACAACAACGTCAACATTGAAAAGCACCAACAAATTCAACAACAACCTCAACATTGAAAAACAACAACAACCTCAACATTGAAAAACACCAACAAATTCAACAACAACCTCAACATTTAAAAACACCAACAAATTCAACAACAACCTCATCATTGAAAAACAACAACAATCTCAACATTGAAAAATACCAACAAATTCAACAACAACCTCAACATTGAAAAACAGCAACAACCTCAACATTGAAAAACACCAAAAAATTCAACAAAAACCTCAACATTGAAAAACACCAACAAATTCATCAACAACCTCAACATTGAAAAACACCAACAAATTCAACAACAAACTCAACATTGAAAAACACCAACAAATTCAACAACAACCTCAACATTGAAAAACAACAACAGCCTCAAAATTGAAAAACACCAACAAATTCAACAACAACCTCAACATTGAAAAACAACAACAACCTCAACATTGAAAAACACCAACAAATTCAACAACAACCTCAACATTGAAAAACAACAACAACCTCAACATTGAAAAACACCAACAAATTCAACAACAACCTCAACATAGAAAAACAAGAACAAACTCAGCATTGAAAAACACCAACAAATTCAACAACAACCTCAACATTGAAAAACAACAACAACCTCAACATTGAAAAACACCTACAAATTCAACAACAACCTCAACATTGAAAAACACCCACAAATTCAACAACAACCTCAACATTGAAAAACAACAACAACCTAAACATTGAAAAACACCAACAAATTCAACAACAACATCAACATTGAAAAACAACAACAACCTCATCATTGAAAAACACCAACAAATTCAACAACAACCTCAACATTGAAAAACACCAACAAATTCAACAACAACCTCAGCATTGAAAAACCACAACAACCTCAACATTGAAAAACACCAACAAATTCAACAACAACATCAACATTGAAAAACAACAACAACCTCATCATTGAAAAACACCAACAAATTCAACAACAACCTCAACATTGAAAAACACCAACAAATTCAACAACAACCTCAGCATTGAAAAACCACAACAACCTCAACATTGAAAAACACCAACAAATTCAACAACAACCTCAACATTGAAAAACAACAACAACCTCAACATTGAAAAACTCCAACAAATTCAACAACAACTCAACATTGAAAAACAACAACAACCTCAACATTGCAAAACACCAGCAAATTCAACAACAACCTCAACATTTAAAAACACCAACAAATTCAACAACAACCTCAACATTGAAAGACACCAACAAATTCAACAACAACATCAACATTGAAAAACACCAACAAATTCAACAACAACTTCAACATTGAAAAACAACAACCTCAACATTGAAAAACACCAACAAATTCAACAAAAAATTCAACATTGAAAAACACCAACAAATTCAACAACAACTTCAACATTGAAAAACACCAACAAATTCAACAACAACCTCGACATTGAAAAACACCATCAAATTCAACAACAACCTCAACATTGAAAAACACCAACTACCTCAAAATTGAAAAAACTCCAACAAATTCAACAACAACCTCAACATTTAAAAAAAAGTACAACCTCAACATTGAAAAACACCAACAAATTCAACAAAAACTTCAACATTGAAAAACACCAACAAATTCAACAACAACCTCGAAATTGAAAAACACCAACAAACTCAACAACAACTTCAACATTGAAAAACACCAACAAATTCAACAACAACCTCGACATTGAAAAACACCATCAAATTCAACAACAATCTGAACATTGAAAAACACCAACTACCTCAAAATGGAAAAAACACCAACAAATTCAACAACAACCTCAACATTGAAAAACAACAACAACGTCAACATTGAAAAACACCAACAAATTCAACAACAACCTCAACATTGAAAAACAACAACAACCTCAACATTGAAAAACACCAACAAATTCAACAACAACCTCAACATTTAAAAACACCAACAAATTCAACAACAACCTCATCATTGAAAAACAACAACAATCTCAACATTGAAAAATACCAACAAATTCAACAACAACCTCAACATTGAAAAACAGCAACAACCTCAACATTGAAAAACACCAAAAAATTCAACAAAAACCTCAACATTGAAAAGCACCAACAAATTCAACAACAACCTCAACATTGAAAAACACCAACAAATTCAACAACAAACTCAACATTGAAAAACACCAACAAATTCAACAACAACCTCAACATTGAAAAACAACAACAGCCTCAAAATTGAAAAACACCAACAAATTCAACAACAACCTCAACATTGAAAAGCACCAACAAATTCAACAACAACCTCAACATTGAAAAACAACAACAACCTCAACATTGAAAAACACGAACAAATTCAACAACAACCTCAACATTGAAAAACAACAACAACCTCAACATTGAAAAACACCAACAAATTCATCAACAGCCTCAACATAGAAAAACAAGAACAAACTCAGCATTGAAAAACACCAACAAATTCAACAACAACCTCAACATTGAAAAACAACAACAACCTCAACATTGAAAACCACCTACAAATTCAACAACAACCTCAACATTGAAAAACACCCACAAATTCAACAACAACCTCAACATTGAAAAACAACAACAACCTAAACATTGAAAAACACCAACAAATTCAACAACAACATCAACATTGAAAAACAACAACAACCTCATCATTGAAAAACACCAACAAATTCAACAACAACCTCAACATTGAAAAACACCAACAAATTCAACAACAACCTCAGCATTGAAAAACCACAACAACCTCAACATTGAAAAACACCAACAAATTCAACAACAACCTCAACATTGAAAAACAACAACAACCTCAACATTGAAAAACACCAACAAATTCAACAACAACTCAACATTGAAAAACAACAACAACCTCAACATTGCAAAACAACAGCAAATTCAGCAACAACCTCAACATTTAAAAACACCAACAAATTCAACAACAACCTCAACATTGAAAAACACCAACAAATTCAACAACAACCTCAACATTGAAAAACACCAACAAATTCAACAACAACTTCAACATTGAAAAACAACAACCTCAACATTGAAAAACACCAACAAATTCAACAAAAAATTCAACATTGAAAAACACCAACAAATTCAACAACAACTTCAACATTGAAAAACACCAACAAATTCAACAACAACCTCGACATTGAAAAACACCATCAAATTCAACAACAACCTCAACATTGAAAAACACCAACTACCTCAAAATTGAAAAAACACCAACAAATTCAACAACAACCTCAACATTTAAAAAAAACAACAACCTCAACATTGAAAAACACCAACAAATTCAACAAAAACTTCAACATTGAAAAACACCAACAAATTCAACAACAACCTCGAAATTGAAAAACACCAACAAACTCAACAACAACTTCAACATTGAAAAACACCAACAAATTCAACAACAACCTCGACATTGAAAAACACCATCAAATTCAACAACAACCTCAACATTGAAAAACACCAACTACCTCAAAATGGAAAAAACACCAACAAATTCAACAACAACCTCAACATTTAAAAAAAGCAACAACCTCAACATTGAAAAACACCAACAATTTCAACAACAACCCCAACATTGAAAAACACCAACAAATTCAACAACAACCTCAACATTGAAAAACACCAACAAACTCAACAACAACCTCAACATTGAAAAACAACAACAACCTCAACATTGAAAAACACCAACAAATTCAACAAGAACCTCAACATTGAACAACACCAACAAATTCAACAACAAACTCAAGATTGAAAAACACCAACAAATTCAACAACCTCAACATTGAAAAACAACAACAACCTCAACATTGAAAAACACCAACAAATTCAACAACAACCTCAACATTGAAAAACACCAACAAATTCAACAACAACCTCGAAATTGAAAAACACCAACAAATTCAACAACAACTTCAACATTGAAAAACACCAACAAATTCAACAACAACCTCGACATTGAAAAACACCATCAAATTCAACAACAACCTCAACATTGAGAAACACCAACAACCTCAAAATTGAAAAAACACCAACAAATTCAACAACACCCTCAACATTTAAAAACAACAACAACCTCAACATTGAAAAACACCAACAAATTCAACAACAACTTCAACATTGAAAAACACCAACAAATTCAACAACAACCTCAACATTGAAAAACACCAACAAACTCAACAACAACCTCAACATTGAAAAACAACAACAACCTCAACATTGAAAAACACCAACAAATTCAACAACAACTTCAACATTGAAAAACACCAACAAATTCAACAGCAAACTCAAGATTGAAAAACACCAACAAATTGAACAACCTCAACATTGAAAAACAACAACAACCTCAACATTGAAAAACACCAACAAATTCAACAACAACCTCAACATTGAAAAACACCAACAAATTCAACAACAACCTCTGCATTGAAAAACAACAACAACCTCAACATTGAAAAACACCAACAAATTCAACAACAACGTCAACATTGAAAAACACCAACAAATTCAACAACAACCTCAACATTGAAAAACACCAACAAATTCAACAACAAACTCAGCATTGAAAAACACCAACAAATTCAACAACAACCTCAACATTGAAAAACAACAACAACCTCAACATTGAAAAACACCAACAAATTCAACAACAACCTGAACATTGAAAAGCACCAACAAATTCAACAACAACTTTAACATTGAAAAACACCAACAAATTCAACAACAACCTCAACATTGAAAAACACCAACAAATACAACAACAACCTCAACTTTGAAAAACAACAACAACCTCAACATTGAAAAACACCAACAAATTCAACAACAACCTCAACATTGAAAAACAACAAAAACCTCAACATTGCAAAACACCAGCAAATTCAAAAACAACCTCAACATTGAAAAACACCAACAAATTAAACAACAACCTCAACATTGAAAAACAGCAACAAACTCAACATTGAAAAACACCAACAAATTCAACAACAACCTCAACATTGAAAAACAACAACAACCTCAAAATTGAAAAACACAAACAAATTCAACAATAACCTCAACATTGAAAAACAACAACAACCTCAACATTGAAAAACACCAGCAAATTCAACAACAGCCTCAACATTGAAAAACACCAACAAATTCAACAACAACCTCAACATTGAAAAACACCAACAAATTCAACAACAACCTCAACTTTGAAAAACAACAACAACCTCAACATTGAAAAACACCAACAAATTCAACAACAACCTCAACATTGAAAAACAACAACAAACTCAACATTGAAAAACACCAACAAATTCAACAACAACCTCAACATTGAAAAACAACAACAACCTCAACATTGAAAAACACATACAAATTCAACAATAACCTCAACATTGAAAAACAACAACAACCTCAACATTGAAAAACACCAACAAATTCAACAACAACCTCAACATTGAAAAACAACAACAAATTCAACAACAACCTCAGCATTGAAAAACACCAAATACCTCAAAATTGAAAAAACACCAACAAATTCAACAACAACCTCAACATTTAAAAAAAACAACAACCTCAACATTGAAAAACACCAACAAATTCAACAACAACCCCAACATTGAAAAACACCAACAAATTCAACAACAACCTCAACATTGAAAAACACCAACAAACTCAACAACAACCTCAACATTGAAAAACAACAACAACCTCAACATTGAAAAACACCAACAAATTCAACAAGAACCTCAACATTGAAAAACACCAACAAATTCAACAACAAACTCAAGATTGAAAAACACCAACAAATTCAACAACCTCAACATTGAAAAACAACAACAACCTCAACATTGAAAAACACCAACAAATTCAACAACAACCTCAACATTGAATAACACCAACAAATTCAACAACAACCTCGAAATTGAAAAACACCAACAAATTCAACAACAACTTCAACTTTGAAAAACACCAACAAATTCAACAACAACCTCGACATTGAAAAACACCATCAAATTCAACAACAACCTCAACATTGAAAAACACCAACAACCTCAAAATTGAAAAAACACCAACAAATTCAACAACACCCTCAACATTTAAAAACAACAACAACCTCAACATTGAAAAACACCAACAAATTCAACAACAACTTCAACATTGAAAAACACCAACAAATTCAACAACAACCTCAACATTGAAAAACAGCAACAAACTCAACAACAACCTCAACATTGAAAAACAACAACAACCTCAACATTGAAAAACACCAACAAATTCAACAACAACTTCAACATTGAAAAACACCAACAAATTCAAGAGCAAACTCAAGATTGAAAAACACCAACAAATTGAACAACCTCAACATTGAAAAACAACAACAACCTCAACATTGAAAAACACCAACAAATTCAACAACAACCTCAACATTGAAAAACACCAACAAATTCAACAACAACCTCAACATTGAAAAACAACAACAACCTCAACATTGAAAAACTCGAACAAATTCAACAACAACCTCAACATTGAAAAACAACAACAACCTCAACATTGAAAAACACCAACAAATTAAACAACAACCTCAACATTGAAAAACAACAACAAACTCAACATTGAAAAACACCAACAAATTCAACAACAACCTCAACATTGAAAAACAACAACAACCTCAAAATTGAAAAACACAAACAAATTCAACAATAACCTCAACATTGAAAAACAACAACAAACTCAACATTGAAAAACACCAGCAAATTCAACAACAGCCTCAACATTGAAAAACACCAACAAATTCAACAACAACCTCAAGATTGAAAAACACCAACAAATTCAACAACAACCTCAACTTTGAAAAACAACAACAACCTCAACATTGAAAAACACCAACAAATTCAACAACAACCTCAACATTGAAAAACAACAACAAACTCAACATTGAAAAACACCAACAAATTCAACAACAACCTCAACATTGAAAAACAACAACAACCTCAACATTGAAAAACACATACAAATTCAACAATAACCTCAACATTGAAAAACAACAACAACCTCAACATTGAAAAACACCAACAAATTCAACAACAACCTCAACATTGAAAAACACCAACAAATTCAACAACAACCTCAGCATTGAAAAACACCAAATACCTCAAAATTGAAAAATCACCAACAAATTCAACAACAATCTCAACATTTAAAAAAAACAACAACCTCAACATTGAAAAACACCAACAAATTCAACAACAGCCCCAACATTGAAAAACACCAACAAATTCAACAACAACCTCAACATTGAAAAACACCAACAAACTCAACAACAACCTCAACATTGAAAAACAACAGCAACCTCAACATTGAAAAACACCAACAAATTCAACAAGAACCTCAACATTGAAAAACACCAACAAATTCAACAACAAACTCAAGATTGAAAAACACCAACAAATTCAACAACCTCAACATTGAAAAACAACAACAACCTCAACATTGAAAAACACCAACAAATTCAACAACAACCTCAACATTGAAAAACACCAACAAATTCAACAACAACCTCGAAATTGAAAAACACCAACAAATTCAACAACAACTTCAACATTGAAAAACACCAACAAATTCAACAACAACCTCGACATTGAAAAACACCATCAAATTCAACAACAACCTCAACATTGAAAAACACCAACAACCTCAAAATTGAAAAAACACCAACAAATTCAACAACACCCTCAACATTTAAAAACAACAACAACATCAACATTGAAAAACACCAACAAATTCAACAACAACCTCAACATTGAAAAACACCAACAAATTCAACAACAACCTCAACATTGAAAAACACCAACAAACTCAACAACAACCTCAACATTGAAAAACAACAACAACCTCAACATTGAAAAACACCAACAAATTCAACAACAACCTCAACATTGAAAAACACCAACAAATTCAACAACAACCTCAACATTGAAAAACAACAACCTCAACATTGAAAAACTCGAACAAATTCAATAACAACCTCAACATTGAAAAACAACAACAACCTCAACATTGAAAAACACCAACAAATTAAACAACAACCTCAACATTGAAAAACAACAACAAACTCAACATTGAAAAACACCAACAAATTCAACAACAACCTCAACATTGAAAAACAACAACAACCTCAACATTGAAAAACACAAACAAATTCAACAATAACCTCAACATTGAAAACAACAACAACCTCAACATTGAAAAACACCAGCAAATTCAACAACAACCTCAACATTGAAAAACACCAACAAATTCAACAACAACCTCAACATTGAAAAACACCAACAAATTCAACAACAACCTCAACATTGAAAAACAACAACAACTTCAAAATTGAAAAACACCAACAAATTCAACAACAACCTCAACATTGAAAAACAACAACAAACTCAACATTGAAAAACACCAACAAATTCAACAACAACCTCAACATTGAAAAACAACAACAACCTCAACATTGAAAAACACAAACAAATTCAACAATAACCTCAACATTGAAAAACAACAACAACCTCAACATTGAATAACACCAACAAATTCAACAACAACCTCAACATTGAAAAACACCAACAAATTCAACAACAACCTCAGCATTGAAAAACACCAAATACCTCAAAATTGAAAAAACACCAACAAATTCAACAACAACCTCAACATTTAAAAAAAACAACAACCTCAACATTGAAAAACACCAACAAATTCAACAACAACCCCAACATTGAAAAACACCAACAAATTCAACAACAACCTCAACATTGAAAAACACCAACAAACTCAACAACAACCTCAACATTGAAAAACAACAACAACCTCAACATTGAAAAACACCAACAAATTCAACAAGAACCTCAACATTGAAAAACACCAACAAATTCAACAACAAACTCAAAATTGAAAAACACCAACAAATTCAACAACCTCAACATTGAAAAACAACAACAACCTCAACATTGAAAAACACCAACAAATTCAACAACAACCTCAACATTGAAAAACACCAACAAATTCAACAACAACCTCGAAATTGAAAAACACCAACAAATTCAATAACAACTTCAACATTGAAAAACACCAACAAATTCAACAACAACCCCGACATTGAAAAACACCATCAAATTCAGCAACAACTTCAACATTGAAAAACACCAACAACCTCAAAATTGAAAAAACACCAACAAATTCAACAACACCCTCAACATTTAAAAACAACAACATCCTCAACATTGAAAAACAACAACAAATTCAACAACAACCTCAACATTGAAAAACACCAACAAACTCAACAACAACCTCAACATTGAAAAACAACAACAACCTCAACATTGAAAAACACCAACAAATTCAACAAGAACCTCAACATTGAAAAACACCAACAAATTCAACAACAAACTCAAAATTGAAAAACACCAACAAATTCAACAACCTCAACATTGAAAAACAACAACAACCTCAACATTGAAAAACACCAACAAATTCAACAACAACCTCAACATTGAAAAACAACAACAAATTCAACAACAACCTCGAAATTGAAAAACACCAACAAATTCAACAACAACTTCAACATTGAAAAACACCAACAAATTCAACAACAACCTCGACATTGAAAAACACCATCAAATTCAACAACAACCTCAACATTGAAAAACACCAACAACCTCAAAATTGAAAAAACACCAACAAATTCAACAACACCCTCAACATTTAAAAACAACAACATCCTCAACATTGAAAAACACCAACATATTCAACAACAACCTCAACATTGAAAAACACCAACAAATTCAACAACAACCTCAACATTGAAAAACACCAACAAACTCAAAAACAACCTCAACATTGAAAAACAACAACAACCTCAACATTGAAAAACACCAACAAATTCAACAACAACCTCAACATTGAAAAACACCAACAAATTCAACAGCAAACTCAAGATTGAAAAACACCAACAAATTCAACAACCTCAACATTGAAAAACAACAACAACCTCAACATTGAAAAACACCAACAAATTCAACAACAACCTCAACATTGAAAAACACCAACAAATTCAACAACAACCTCAACATTGAAAAACAACAACAACCTCAACATTGAAAAACTCGAACAAATTCAACAACAACTTCAACATTGAAAAACAACAACAACCTCAACATTGAAAAACACCAACAAATTCAACAACAACCTCAACATTGAAAAACAACAACAAACTCAACATTGAAAAACACCAACAAATTCAACAACAACCTCAACATTGAAAAACACCAACAAATTCAACAATAACCTCAACATTGAAAAACAACAAAAACGTCAACATTGAAAAACACCAACAAATTCAACAACAACCTCAACATTGAAAAACACCAACAAATTCAACAACAACCACAACATTGAAAAACACCAACAAATTCAACAACAACCTCAACATTAAAAAACAACAACAACCTCAACATTGAAAAACATCAACAAAATCAACAACAACCTCAACATTGAAAAACAACAACAAGCTCAACATTGAAAAACACCAACAAATTCAACAACAACCCCAACATTGAAAAACACCAACAAATTCAACAACAACCTCAACATTGAAAAACACCAACAAACTCAACAACAACCTCAACATTGAAAAACAACAACAACCTCAACATTGAAAAACACCAACAAATTCAACAAGAACCTCAACATTGAAAAACACCAACAAATTCAACAACAAACTCAAAATTGAAAAACACCAACAAATTCAACAACCTCAACATTGAAAAACAACAACAACCTCAACATTGAAAAACACCAACAAATTCAACAACAACCTCAACATTGAAAAACACCAACAAATTCAACAACAACCTCGAAATTGAAAAACACCAACAAATTCAATAACAACTTCAACATTGAAAAACACCAACAAATTCAACAACAACCCCGACATTGAAAAACACCAACAAATTCAGCAACAACTTCAACATTGAAAAACACCAACAACCTCAAAATTGAAAAAACACCAACAAATTCAACAACACCCTCAACATTTAAAAACAACAACATCCTCAACATTGAAAAACACCAGCAAATTCAACAACAGCCTCAACATTGAAAAACACCAACAAATTCAACAACAACCTCAAGATTGAAAAACACCAACAAATTCAACAACAACCGCAACTTTGAAAAACAACAACAACCTCAACATTGAAAAACACCAACAAATTCAACAACAACCTCAACATTGAAAAACAACAACAAACTCAACATTGAAAAACACCAACAAATTCAACAACAACCTCAACATTGAAAAACAACAACAACCTCAACATTGAAAAACACATACAAATTCAACAATAACCTCAACATTGAAAAACAACAACAACCTCAACATTGAAAAACACCAACAAATTCAACAACAACCTCAACATTGAAAAACACCAACAAATTCAACAACAACCTCAGCATTGAAAAACACCAAATACCTCAAAATTGAAAAATCACCAACAAATTCAACAACAATCTCAACATTTAAAAAAAACAACAACCTCAACATTGAAAAACACCAACAAATTCAACAACAGCCCCAACATTGAAAAACACCAACAAATTCAACAACAACCTCAACATTGAAAAACACCAACAAACTCAACAACAACCTCAACATTGAAAAACAACAGCAACCTCAACATTGAAAAACACCAACAAATTCAACAAGAACCTCAACATTGAAAAACACCAACAAATTCAACAACAAACTCAAGATTGAAAAACACCAACAAATTCAACAACCTCAACATTGAAAAACAACAACAACCTCAACATTGAAAAACACCAACAAATTCAACAACAACCTCAACATTGAAAAACACCAACAAATTCAACAACAACCTCGAAATTGAAAAACACCAACAAATTCAACAACAACTTCAACATTGAAAAACACCAACAAATTCAACAACAACCTCGACATTGAAAAACACCATCAAATTCAACAACAACCTCAACATTGAAAAACACCAACAACCTCAAAATTGAAAAAACACCAACAAATTCAACAACACCCTCAACATTTAAAAACAACAACAACATCAACATTGAAAAACACCAACAAATTCAACAACAACCTCAACATTGAAAAACACCAACAAATTCAACAACAACCTCAACATTGAAAAACACCAACAAACTCAACAACAACCTCAACATTGAAAAACAACAACAACCTCAACATTGAAAAACACCAACAAATTCAACAACAACCTCAACATTGAAAAACACCAACAAATTCAACAACAACCTCAACATTGAAAAACAACAACCTCAACATTGAAAAACTCGAACAAATTCAATAACAACCTCAACATTGAAAAACAACAACAACCTCAACATTGAAAAACACCAACAAATTAAACAACAACCTCAACATTGAAAAACAACAACAAACTCAACATTGAAAAACACCAACAAATTCAACAACAACCTCAACATTGAAAAACAACAACAACCTCAACATTGAAAAACACAAACAAATTCAACAATAACCTCAACATTGAAAACAACAACAACCTCAACATTGAAAAACACCAGCAAATTCAACAACAACCTCAACATTGAAAAACACCAACAAATTCAACAACAACCTCAACATTGAAAAACACCAACAAATTCAACAACAACCTCAACATTGAAAAACAACAACAACTTCAAAATTGAAAAACACCAACAAATTCAACAACAACCTCAACATTGAAAAACAACAACAAACTCAACATTGAAAAACACCAACAAATTCAACAACAACCTCAACATTGAAAAACAACAACAACCTCAACATTGAAAAACACAAACAAATTCAACAATAACCTCAACATTGAAAAACAACAACAACCTCAACATTGAATAACACCAACAAATTCAACAACAACCTCAACATTGAAAAACACCAACAAATTCAACAACAACCTCAGCATTGAAAAACACCAAATACCTCAAAATTGAAAAAACACCAACAAATTCAACAACAACCTCAACATTTAAAAAAAACAACAACCTCAACATTGAAAAACACCAACAAATTCAACAACAACCCCAACATTGAAAAACACCAACAAATTCAACAACAACCTCAACATTGAAAAACACCAACAAACTCAACAACAACCTCAACATTGAAAAACAACAACAACCTCAACATTGAAAAACACCAACAAATTCAACAAGAACCTCAACATTGAAAAACACCAACAAATTCAACAACAAACTCAAAATTGAAAAACACCAACAAATTCAACAACCTCAACATTGAAAAACAACAACAACCTCAACATTGAAAAACACCAACAAATTCAACAACAACCTCAACATTGAAAAACACCAACAAATTCAACAACAACCTCGAAATTGAAAAACACCAACAAATTCAATAACAACTTCAACATTGAAAAACACCAACAAATTCAACAACAACCCCGACATTGAAAAACACCATCAAATTCAGCAACAACTTCAACATTGAAAAACACCAACAACCTCAAAATTGAAAAAACACCAACAAATTCAACAACACCCTCAACATTTAAAAACAACAACATCCTCAACATTGAAAAACAACAACAAATTCAACAACAACCTCAACATTGAAAAACACCAACAAACTCAACAACAACCTCAACATTGAAAAACAACAACAACCTCAACATTGAAAAACACCAACAAATTCAACAAGAACCTCAACATTGAAAAACACCAACAAATTCAACAACAAACTCAAAATTGAAAAACACCAACAAATTCAACAACCTCAACATTGAAAAACAACAACAACCTCAACATTGAAAAACACCAACAAATTCAACAACAACCTCAACATTGAAAAACAACAACAAATTCAACAACAACCTCGAAATTGAAAAATACCAACAAATTCAACAACAACTTCAACATTGAAAAACACCAACAAATTCAACAACAACCTCGACATTGAAAAACACCATCAAATTCAACAACAACCTCAACATTGAAAAACACCAACAACCTCAAAATTGAAAAAACACCAACAAATTCAACAACACCCTCAACATTTAAAAACAACAACATCCTCAACATTGAAAAACACCAACATATTCAACAACAACCTCAACATTGAAAAACACCAACAAATTCAACAACAACCTCAACATTGAAAAACACCAACAAACTCAAAAACAACCTCAACATTGAAAAACAACAACAACCTCAACATTGAAAAACACCAACAAATTCAACAACAACCTCAACATTGAAAAACACCAACAAATTCAACAGCAAACTCAAGATTGAAAAACACCAACAAATTCAACAACCTCAACATTGAAAAACAACAACAACCTCAACATTGAAAAACACCAACAAATTCAACAACAACCTCAACATTGAAAAACACCAACAAATTCAACAACAACCTCAACATTGAAAAACAACAACAACCTCAACATTGAAAAACTCGAACAAATTCAACAACAACTTCAACATTGAAAAACAACAACAACCTCAACATTGAAAAACACCAACAAATTCAACAACAACCTCAACATTGAAAAACAACAACAAACTCAACATTGAAAAACACCAACAAATTCAACAACAACCTCAACATTGAAAAACACCAACAAATTCAACAATAACCTCAACATTGAAAAACAACAAAAACGTCAACATTGAAAAACACCAACAAATTCAACAACAACCTCAACATTGAAAAACACCAACAAATTCAACAACAACCACAACATTGAAAAACACCAACAAATTCAACAACAACCTCAACATTAAAAAACAACAACAACCTCAACATTGAAAAACATCAACAAAATCAACAACAACCTCAACATTGAAAAACAACAACAAGCTCAACATTGAAAAACACCAACAAATTCAACAACAACCCCAACATTGAAAAACACCAACAAATTCAACAACAACCTCAACATTGAAAAACACCAACAAACTCAACAACAACCTCAACATTGAAAAACAACAACAACCTCAACATTGAAAAACACCAACAAATTCAACAAGAACCTCAACATTGAAAAACACCAACAAATTCAACAACAAACTCAAAATTGAAAAACACCAACAAATTCAACAACCTCAACATTGAAAAACAACAACAACCTCAACATTGAAAAACACCAACAAATTCAACAACAACCTCAACATTGAAAAACACCAACAAATTCAACAACAACCTCGAAATTGAAAAACACCAACAAATTCAATAACAACTTCAACATTGAAAAACACCAACAAATTCAACAACAACCCCGACATTGAAAAACACCATCAAATTCAGCAACAACTTCAACATTGAAAAACACCAACAACCTCAAAATTGAAAAAACACCAACAAATTCAACAACACCCTCAACATTTAAAAACAACAACATCCTCAACATTGAAAAACACCAACAAATTCAACAACAACCTCAACATTGAAAAACACCAACAAACTCAACAACAACCTCAACATTGAAAAACAACAACAACCTCAACATTGAAAAACACCAACAAATTCAACAAGAACCTCAACATTGAAAAACACCAACAAATTCAACAACAAACTCAAAATTGAAAAACACCAACAAATTCAACAACCTCAACATTGAAAAACAACAACAACCTCAACATTGAAAAACACCAACAAATTCAACAACAACCTCAACATTGAAAAACAACAACAAATTCAACAACAACCTCGAAATTGAAAAACACCAACAAATTCAACAACAACTTCAACATTGAAAAACACCAACAAATTCAACAACAACCTCGACATTGAAAAACACCATCAAATTCAACAACAACCTCAACATTGAAAAACACCAACAACCTCAAAATTGAAAAAACACCAACAAATTCAACAACACCCTCAACATTTAAAAACAACAACATCCTCAACATTGAAAAACACCAACATATTCAACAACAACCTCAACATTGAAAAACACCAACAAATTCAACAACAACCTCAACATTGAAAAACACCAACAAACTCAAAAACAACCTCAACATTGAAAAACAACAACAACCTCAACATTGAAAAACACCAACAAATTCAACAACAACCTCAACATTGAAAAACACCAACAAATTCAACAGCAAACTCAAGATTGAAAAACACCAACAAATTCAACAACCTCAACATTGAAAAACAACAACAACCTCAACATTGAAAAACACCAACAAATTCAACAACAACCTCAACATTGAAAAACACCAACAAATTCAACAACAACCTCAACATTGAAAAACAACAACAACCTCAACATTGAAAAACTCGAACAAATTCAACAACAACCTCAACATTGAAAAACAACAACAACCTCAACATTGAAAAACACCAACAAATTCAACAACAACCTCAACATTGAAAAACAACAACAAACTCAACATTGAAAAACACCAACAAATTCAACAACAACCTCAACATTGAAAAACACCAACAAATTCAACAATAACCTCAACATTGAAAAACAACAAAAACGTCAACATTGAAAAACACCAACAAATTCAACAACAACCTCAACATTGAAAAACACCAACAAATTCAACAACAACCACAACATTGAAAAACACCAACAAATTCAACAACAACCTCAACATTAAAAAACAACAACAACCTCAACATTGAAAAACATCAACAAAATCAACAACAACCTCAACATTGAAAAACAACAACAAGCTCAACATTGAAAAACACCAACAAATTCAACAACAACCTCAACATTGAAAAACAACAACAACCTCAACATTGAAAAACACAAACAAATTCAACAATAACCTCAACTTTGAAAAACAACAACAACCTCAACATTGAAAAACACCAACAAATTCAACAACAACCTCAACATTGAAAAACACCAACAAATTCAACAACAACCTCAACATTGAAAAACAACAACAACCTCAACATTGAAAAACACCAACAAATTCAACAACAACAACAACATTGAAAAACAACCACAACCTCAACATTGAAAAACACCAACAAATTCAACAACAACCTCGAAATTGAAAAACACGAACAAATTCAACAACAACCTCAACATTGAAAAACAACAACAACCTCAACATTGAAAAACACCAACAAATTCAACAACAACCTCAACATTGAAAAACAACAACAACCTCAACATTGAAAAACACCAACAAATTCAACAACAACCTCAACAGTTAAAAACACCAACAAATTCAACAAGAACCTCAACATTGAAAAACAACAACAATCTCAACATTGAAAAACACCAACAAATTCAACAACAACCTCAACATTGAAAAACAGCAACAACCTCAACATTGAAAAACACCAACAAATTCAACAACAACCTCAACATTGAAAAACACCAACAAATTCAACAACAACCTCAACATTGAAAAAGACGAACAAATTCAACAACAAACTCAGCATTGAAAAACACCAACAAATTCAACAACAACCTCAACATTGAAAAACAACAACAACCTCAACATTGAAAAACACCAACAAATTCAACAACAACCTCAACATTGAAAAACACCCACAAATTCAACAACAACCTCAACATTGAAAAACACCAACAACCTCAACATTGAAAAACACCAACAAATTCAACAACAACCTCAACATTGAAAAACAACAACAACCTCAACATTGAAAAACACCAACAAATTCAACAACAACCTCAACATTGAAAAACAACAACAAACTCAACATTGAAAAACACCAACAAATTCAACAACAACCTCAACATTGAAAAACAACAACAACCTCAACATTGAAAAACACCAACAAATTCAACAACAACTTCAACATTGAAAAACACCAACAAATTCAACAACAACCTCAACATTGAAAAACAACAACAACCTCAACATTGAAAAACACCAACAAATTCAACAACAACCTCAGCATTGAAAAACAACAACAACCTCAACATTGAAAAACACCAACAAATTCAACAACAACCTCAACATTGAAAAATACCAACAAATTCAACAACAACCTCAGCATTGAAAAACAACAACAACCTCAACATTGAAAAACACCAACCAATTCAACAACAACCTCAACATTGAAAAACAACAACAACCTCAACATTGAAAAACACCAACAAATTCAACAAAAACTTCAACATTGAAAAACACCAACAAATTCAACAACAACCTCGAAATTGAAAAACACCAACAAATTCAACAACAACTTCAACATTGAAAAACACCAACAAATTCAACAACAACCTCGACATTGAAAAACACCATCAAATTCAACAACAACCTCAACATTGAAAAACACCAACTACCTCAAAATTGAAAAAACACCAACAAATTCAACAACAACCTCAAGATTTAAAAAAAACAACAACCTCAACATTGAAAAACACCAAAAATTCAACAACAACCCCAACATTGAAAAACACCAACAAATTCAACAACAACCTCCACATTGAAAAACACCAACAAACTCAACAACAACCTCAACATTGAAAAACAACAACAACCTCAACATTGAAAAACACCAACAAATTCAACAAGAACCTCAACATTGAAAAACACCAAGAAATTCAACAACAAACTCAAGATTGAAAAACACCAACAAATTCAACAACCTCAACATTGAAAAACAACAACAACCTCAACATTGAAAAACACCAACAAATTCAACAACAACCTCAACATTGAAAAACACCAACAAATTCAACAACAACCTCAACATTGAAAAACAACAACAACCTCAACATTGAAAAACACCAACAAATTCAACAACAACCTCAACATTGAAAAACAACAACAACCTCAACATTGAAAAACACCAACAAATTCAACAACAACCTCAACATTGAAAAACAACAACAAACTCAACATTGAAAAACACCAACAAATTCAACAACAACCTCAACATTGAAAAACAACAACAACCTCAACATTGAAAAACACCAACAAATTCAACAATAACCTCAACATTGAAAAACAACAACAACCTCAACATTGAAAAACACCAAATTCAACAACAACCTCAACATTGAAAAACACCAACAAATTCAACAACAATATCAACATTGAAAAACAACAACAACCTCAACATTGAAAAACACCAACAAATTCAACAACAACCTCAACATTGAAAAACAACAACAACCTCAACATTGAAAAACACCAACAAATTCAACAACAACCTCAACATTGAAAAACACCAACCAATACAACAACTACCTCAGCATTGAAAAACAACAACAACCTCAACATTGAAAAACACCAACAAATTCAACAACAACCTCAACATTGAAAAACAACAACAACCTCAACATTGAAAAACACCAACAAATTCAACAACAACTTCAACATTGAAAAACACCAACAAATTCAACAACAACCTCGAAATTGAAAAACACCAACAAATTCAACAACAACCTCAACATTGAAAAACAACAGCAACGTCAACATTGAAAAACACCAACAAATTCAACAACAACCTCAACATTGAAAAACAACAACAACCTCAACATTGAAAAACACCAACAAATTCAACAACAACCTCAACATTTAAAAACACCAACAAATTCAACAACAACCTCATCATTGAAAAACAACAACAATCTCAACATTGAAAAATACCAACAAATTCAACAACAACCTCAACATTGAAAAAGAGCAACAACCTCAACATTGAAAAACACCAAAAAATTCAACAAAAACCTCAACATTGAAAAACACCAACAAATTCAACAACAACCTCAACATTGAAAAACACCAACAAATTCAACAACAAACTCAACATTGAAAAACACCAACAAATTCAACAACAACCCCAACATTGAAAAACAGCAACAGCCTCAAAATTGAAAAACACCAACAAATTCAACAACAACCTCAACATTGAAAAGCACCAACAAATTCAACAACAACCTCAACATTGAAAAACAACAACAACCTCAACATTGAAAAACACCAACAAATTCAACAACAACCTCAACATTGAAAAACAACAACAACCTCAACATTGAAAAACACCAACAAATTCAACAACAACCTCAACATAGAAAAACAAGAACAAACTCAGCATTGAAAAACACCAACAAATTCAACAACAACCTCAACATTGAAAAACAACAATAACTTCAACATTGAAAAACACCTACTAATTCAACAAAAACCTCAACATTGAAAAACACCCACAAATTCAACAACAACCTCAACATTGAAAAACAACAACAACCTAAACATTGAAAAACACCAACAAATTCAACAACAACATCAACATTGAAAAACAACAACAACCTCATCATTGAAAAACACCAACAAATTCAACAACAACCTCAACATTGAAAAACACCAACAAATTCAACAACAACCTCAGCATTGAAAAACCACAACAACCTCAACATTGAAAAACACCAACAAATTCAACAACAACCTCAACATTGAAAAACAACAACAACCTCAACATTGAAAAACACCAACAAATTCAACAACAACTCAACATTGAAAGACAACAACCACCTCAACATTGCAAAACACCAGCAAATTCAACAACAACCTCAACATTTAAAAACACCAACAAATTCAACAACAACCTCAACATTGAAAAACACCAACAAATTCAACAACAACCTCAACATTGAAAAACACCAACAAATTCAACAACAACTTCAACATTGAAAAACAACAACCTCAACATTGAAAAACACCAACAAATTCAACAAAAAATTCAACATTGAAAAACACCAACAAATTCAACAACAACTTCAACATTGAAAAACACCAACAAATTCAACAACAACCTCGACATTGAAAAACACCATCAAATTCAACAACAACCTCAACATTGAAAAACACCAACTACCGCAAAATTGAAAAAACACCAACAAATTCAACAACAACCTCAACATTTAAAAAAAACAACAACCTCAACATTGAAAAACACCAACAAATTCAACAACAACCCCAACATTGAAAAACACCAACAAATTCAACAACAACCTCAACATTGAAAAACACCAACAAGCTCAACAACAACCTCAACATTGAAAAACAACAACAACCTCAACTTTGAAAAACAACAACAAATTCAACAAGAACCTCAACATTGAAAAACACCAACAAATTCAACAACAACCTCGAAATTGAAAAACACCAACAAATTCAACAACAACCTCAACATTGAAAAACAACAACAACCTCAACATTGAAAAACACCAACAAATTCAACAACAACCTCAACATTGAAAAACAACAACAACCTCAACATTGAAAAACACCAACAAATTCAACAACAACCTCAACATTGAAAAACAACAACAACCTCAACATTGAAAAACACCAACAAATTCAACAACAACTTCAACATTGAAAAACACCAACAAATTCAACAACAACCTCGAAATTGAAAAACACCAACAAATTCAACAACAACCTCAACATTGAAAAACAACAACAACGTCAACATTGAAAAACACCAACAAATTCAACAACAACCTCAACATTGAAAAACAACAACAACCTCAACATTGAAAAACACCAACAAATTCAACAACAACCTCAACATTTAAAAACACCAACAAATTCAACAACAACCTCATCATTGAAAAACAACAACAATCTCAACATTGAAAAATACCAACAAATTCAACAACAACCTCAACATTGAAAAAGAGCAACAACCTCTACATTGAAAAACACCAAAAAATTCAACAAAAACCTCAACATTGAAAAACACCAACAAATTCAACAACAACCTCAACATTGAAAAACACCAACAAATTCAACAACAAACTCAACATTGAAAAACACCAACAAATTCAACAACAACCCCAACATTGAAAAACAACAACAGCCTCAAAATTGAAAAACACCAACAAATTCAACAACAACCTCAACATTGAAAAGCACCAACAAATTCAACAACAACCTCAACATAGAAAAACAACAACAACCTCAACATTGAAAAACACCAACAAATTCAACAACAACCTCAACATTGAAAAACAACAACAACCTCAACATTGAAAAACACCAACAAATTCAACAACAACCTCAACATAGAAAAACAAGAACAAACTCAGCATTGAAAAACACCAACAAATTCAACAACAACCTCAACATTGAAAAACAACAACAACTTCAACATTGAAAAACACCTACTAATTCAACAACAACCTCAACATTGAAAAACACCCACAAATTCAACAACAACCTCAACATTGAAAAACAACAACAACCTAAACATTGAAAAACACCAACAAATTCAACAGCAACATCAACATTGAAAAACAACAACAACCTCATCATTGAAAAACACCAACAAATTCAACAACAACCTCAACATTGAAAAACACCAACAAATTCAACAACAACCTCAGCATTGAAAAACCACAACAACCTCAACATTGAAAAACACCAACAAATTCAACAACAACCTCAACATTGAAAAACAACAACAACCTCAACATTGAAAAACACCAACAAATTCAACAACAACTCAACATCGAAAGACAACAACAACCTCAACATTGCAAAACACCAGCAAATTCAACAACAACCTCAACATTTAAAAACACCAACAAATTCAACAACAACCTCAACATTGAAAAACACCAACAAATTCAACAACAACCTCAACATTGAAAAACACCAACAAATTCAACAACAACTTCAACATTGAAAAACAACAACCTCAACATTGAAAAACACCAACAAATTCAACAAAAAATTCAACATTGAAAAACACCAACAAATTCAACAACAACTTCAACATTGAAAAACACCAACAAATTCAACAACAACCTCGACATTGAAAAACACCATCAAATTCAACAACAACCTCAACATTGAAAAACACCAACTACCTCAAAATTGAAAAAACACCAACAAATTCAACAACAACCTCAACATTTAAAAAAAACAACAACCTCAACATTGAAAAACACCAACAAATTCAACAACAACCCCAACATTGAAAAACACCAACAAATTCAACAACAACCTCAACATTGAAAAACACCAACAAGCTCAACAACAACCTCAACATTGAAAAACAACAACAACCTCAACTTTGAAAAACAACAACAAATTCAACAAGAACCTCAACATTGAAAAACACCAACAAATTCAACAACAACCTCGAAATTGAAAAACACCAACAAATTCAACAACAACCTCAACATTGAAAAACAACAACAACCTCAACATTGAAAAACACCAACAAATTCAACAACAACCTCAACATTGAAAAACAACAACAACCTCAACATTGAAAAACACCAACAAATTCAACAACAACCTCAACATTTAAAAACACCAACAAATTCAACAACAACCTCATCATTGAAAAACAACAACAATCTCAACATTGAAAAATACCAACAAATTCAACAACAACCTCAACATTGAAAAACAGCAACAACCTCAACATTGAAAAACACCAACAAATTCAACAAAAACCTCAACATTGAAAAACACCAACAAATTCAACAACAACCTCAACATTGAAAAACACCAACAAATTCAACAACAAACTCAACATTGAAAAAAACCCACAAATTCAACAACAACCTCAACATTGAAAAACAACAACAACCTCAAAATTGAAAAGCACCAACAAATTCAACAACAACCTCAACATTGAAAAACAACAACAACCTCAACATTGAAAAACACCACCAAATTCAACAACAACCTCAACATTGAAAAACAACAACAACCTCAACATTGAAAAACACCAACAAATTCAACAACAACCTCAACATTGAAAAACAACAACAAACTCAACATTGAAAAACACCAACAAATTCAACAACAACCTCAACATTGAAAAACAACAACAACCTCAACATTGAAAAACACCAACAAATTCAACAACAACCTCAACATTTAAAAACACCAACAAATTCAACAACAACCTCATCATTGAAAAACAACAACAATCTCAACATTGAAAAATACCAACAAATTCAACAACAACCTCAACATTGAAAAACAGCAACAACCTCAACATTGAAAAACACCAACAAATTCAACAAAAACCTCAACATTGAAAAACACCAACAAATTCAACAACAAACTCAACATTGAAAAACACCAACAAATTCAACAACAACCTCAACATTGAAAAACAACAACAACCTCAAAATTGAAAAACACCAACAAATCCAACAACAACCTCAACTTTGAAAAGCACCAACAAATTCAACAACAACCTCAACATTGAAAAACAACAACAACCTCAACATTGAAAAACACCACCAAATTCAACAACAACCTCAACATTGAAAAACAACAACAACCTCAACATTGAAAAACACCAACAAATTCAACAACAACCTCAACATTGAAAAACAACAACAAACTCAACATTGAAAAACACCAACAAATTCAACAACAACCTCAACATTGAAAAACAACAACCTCAACATTGAAAAACACCAACAAATTCAACAAAAACCTCAACATTGAAAAACACCAACAAATTCAACAACAACCTCAACATTGAAAAACACCAACAAATTCAACAACAAACTCAACATTGAAAAACACCAACAAATTCAACAACAACCTCAACATTGAAAAACAACAACAACCTCAAAATTGAAAAGCACCAACAAATTCAACAACAACCTCAACATTGAAAAACAACAACAACCTCAACATTGAAAAACACCACCAAATTCAACAACAACCTCAACATTGAAAAACAACAACAACCTCAACATTGAAAAACACCAACAAATTCAACAACAACCTCAACATTGAAAAACAACAACAAACTCAACATTGAAAAACACCAACAAATTCAACAACAACCTCAACATTGAAAAACAACAACAACCTCAACATTGAAAAACACCAACAAATTCAACAACAACCTCAACATTTAAAAACACCAACAAATTCAACAACAACCTCATCATTGAAAAACAACAACAATCTCAACATTGAAAAATACCAACAAATTCAACAACAACCTCAACATTGAAAAACAGCAACAACCTCAACATTGAAAAACACCAACAAATTCAACAAAAACCTCAACATTGAAAAACACCAACAAATTCAACAACAAACTCAACATTGAAAAACACCAACAAATTCAACAACAACCTCAACATTGAAAAACAACAACAACCTCAAAATTGAAAAACACCAACAAATCCAACAACAACCTCAACTTTGAAAAGCACCAACAAATTCAACAACAACCTCAACATTGAAAAACAACAACAACCTCAACATTGAAAAACACCACCAAATTCAACAACAACCTCAACATTGAAAAACAACAACAACCTCAACATTGAAAAACACCAACAAATTCAACAACAACCTCAACATTGAAAAACAACAACAAACTCAACATTGAAAAACACCAACAAATTCAACAACAACCTCAACATTGAAAAACAACAACCTCAACATTGAAAAACACCAACAAATTCAACAATAACCTCAACATTGAAAAACAACAACAACCTCAACATTGAAAAACACCAAATTCAACAACAACCTCAACATTGAAAAACACCATAAAAATTCAACAACAACATCAACATTGAAAAACAACAACAACCTCAACATTGAAAAACACCAACAAATTCAACAACAACCTCAACATTGAAAAACAACAACAACCTCAACATTGAAAAACACCAACAAATTCAACAACAACCTCAACATTGAAAAACACCAACCAATACAACAACCACCTCAGAATTGAAAAACAACAACAACCTCAACATTGAAAAACACCAACAAATTCAACAACAACCTCAACATTGAAAAACAACAACAACCTCAACATTGAAAAACACCAACAAATTCAACAACAACTTCAACATTGAAAAACACCAACAAATTCAACAAGAACCTCGAAATTGAAAAACACCAACAAATTCAACAACAACCTCAACATTGAAAAACAACAACAACGTCAACATTGAAAAACACCAACAAATTCAACAACAACCTCAACATTGAAAAACAACAACAACCTCAACATTGAAAAACACCAACAAATTCAACAACAACCTCAACATTTAAAAACACCAACTAATTCAACAACAACCTCATCATGGAAAAACAACAACAATCTCAACATTGAAAAATACCAACAAATTCAACAACAACCTCAACATTGAAAAACAGCAACAACCTCAACATTGAAAAACACCAACAAATTCAACAAAAACCTCAACATTGAAAAACACCAACAAATTCAACAACAACCTCAACATTGAAAAACACCAACAAATTCAACAACAAACTCAACATTGAAAAACACCAACAAATTCAACAACAACCTCAACATTGAAAAACAACAACAACCTCAAAATTGAAAAACACCAACAAATTCAACAACAACTTCAACTTTGAAAAGCACCAACAAATTCAACAACAACCTCAACATTGAAAAACAACAACAACCTCAACATTGAAAAACACCAACAAATTCAACAACAACCTCAACATTGAAAAACAACAACAACCTCAACATTGAAAAACACCAACAAATTCAACAACAACCTCAACATAGAAAAACAACAAACTCAGCATTGAAAAACACCAACAAATTCAACAACAACCTCAACATTGAAAAACAACAACAACCTCAACATTGAAAAACACCTACAAATTCAACAACAACTTCAACATTGAAAAACACCCACAAATTCAACAACAACCTCAACATTGAAAAACAACAACAACCTAAACATTGATAAACACCAACAAATTCAACAACAACCTCAACATTGAAAAACAACAACAACCTCATCATTGAAAAACACCAACAAATTCAACAACAACCTCAGCATTGAAAAACACCAACAAATTCAACAACAACCTCAGCATTGAAAAACCACAACAACCTCCATATTGAAAAACACCAACAAATTCAACAACAACCTCAACATTGAAAAACAACAACAACCTCAACATTGAAAAACACCAACAAATTCAACAACAACTCAACATTGAAAAACAACAACAACCTCAACATTGCAAAACACCAGCAAATTCAACAACAACCTCAACATTTAAAAACACCAACAAATTCAACAACAACCTCAACATTGAAAAACACCAACAAATTCAACAACAACCTCAACATTGAAAAACACCAACAAATTCAACAACAACCTCAACATTGAAAAACAACAACCTCAACATTGAAAAACACCAACAAATTCAACAAAAAATTCAACATTTGAAAAACACCAACAAATTCAACAACAACTTCAACATTGAAAAACACCAACAAATTCAACAACAACCTCGACATTGAAAAACACCATCAAATTCAACAACAACCTCAACATTGAAAAACACCAACTACCTCAAAATTGAAAAAACACCAACAAATTCAACAACAACCTCAACATTTAAAAAAAACAACAACCTCAACATTGAAAAACACCAACAAATTCAACAACAACCCCAACATTGAAAAACACCAACAAATTCAACAACAACCTCAACATTGAAAAACACCAACAAACTCAAAAACAACCTCAACATTGAAAAAGAACAACAACCTCAACATTGAAAAACACCAATAAATTCAACAACAACCTCAACATTGAAAAACAACAACAACCTCAACATTGAAAAACACCAACAAATTCAACAACAACCTCAACATTGAAAAACAGCAACAACCTCAACATTGAAAAACACCAACAAATTCAACAAAAACCTCAACATTGAAAAACACCAACAAATTCAACAACAACCTCAACATTGAAAAACAACAACAAATTCAACAACAAACTCAACATTGAAAAACACCAACAAATTCAACAACAACCTCAACATTGAAAAACAATAACAACCTCAAAATTGAAAAACACCAACAAATTCAACAACAACCTCAACTTTGAAAAGCACCAACAAATTCAACAACAACCTCAACATTGAAAAACAACAACAACCTCAACATTGAAAAACACCAACAAATTCAACAACAACCTCAACATAGAAAAACAAGAACAAACTCAGCATTGAAAAACACCAACAAATTCAACAACAACCTCAACATTGAAAAACAACAACAACCTCAACATTGAAAAACACCTACAAATTCAACAACAACCTCAACATTGAAAAACACCCTCAAATTCAACAACAACCTCAACATTGAAAAACAACAACAACCTAAACATTGAAAAACACCAACAAATTCAACAACAACATCAACATTGAAAAACAACAACAACCTCATCATTGAAAAACACCAACAAATTCAACAACAACCTCAACATTGAAAAACACCAACAAATTCAACAACAACCTCAGCATTGAAAAACCACAACAACCTCAACATTGAAAAACACCAACAAATTCAACAACAACCTCAACATTGAAAAACAACAACAACCTCAACATTGAAAAACACCAACAAATTCAACAACAACTCATCATTGAAAAACAACAACAACCTCAACATTGCAAAACACCAGCAAATTCAACAACAACCTCAACATTTAAAAACACCAACAAATTCAACAACAACCTCAACATTGAAAAACACCAACAAATTCAACAACAACCTCAACATTGAAAAACACCAACAAATTCAACAACAACTTCAACATTGAAAAACAACAACCTCAACATTGAAAAACACCAACAAATTCAACAAAAAATTCAACATTGAAAAACACCAACAAATTCAACAACAACTTCAACATTGAAAAACACCAACAAATTCAACAACAACCTCGACATTGAAAAACACCATCAAATTCAACAACAACCTCAACATTGAAAAACACCAACTACCTCAAAATTGAAAAAACACCAACAAATTCAACAACAACCTCAACATTGAAAAACACCAACAAACTCAACAACAACCTCAACATTGAAAAACAACAACAACCTCAACTTTGAAAAACAACAACAAATTCAACAAGAACCTCAACATTGAAAAACACCAACAAATTCAACAACAACCTCGAAATTGAAAAACACCAACAAATTCAACAACAACCTCAACATTGAAAAACAACAACAACCTCAACATTGAAAAACACCAACAAATTCAACAACAACCTCAACATTGAAAAACAACAACAACCTCAACATTGAAAAACACCAACAAATTCAACAACAACCTCAACATTTAAAAACACCAACAAATTCAACAACAACCTCATCATTGAAAAACAGCAACAACCTCAACATTGAAAAACACCAACAAATTCAACATAAACCTCAACATTGAAAAACACCAACAAATTCAACAACAACCTCAACATTGAAAAACACCAACAAATTCAACAACAAACTCAACATTGAAAAACACCAACAAATTCAACAACAACCTCAACATTGAAAAACAACAACAACCTCAAAATTGAAAAACACCAACAAATTCAACAACAACCTCAACTTTGAAAAGCACCAACAAATTCAACAACAACCTCAACATTGAAAAACAACAACAACCTCAGCATTGAAAAACACCAACAAATTCAACAACAACCTCAACATTGAAAAACAACAACAACCTGAACATTGAAAAACACCAACAAATTCAACAACAACCTCAACATTGAAAAACAACAACAAACTCAACATTGAAAAACACCAACAAATTCAACAACAACCTCAACATTGAAAAACAACAACAAATTCAACAACAAACTCAACATTGAAAAACACCAACAAATTCAACAACAACCTCAACATTGAAAAACAATAACAACCTCAAAATTGAAAAACACCAACAAATTCAACAACAACCTCAACTTTGAAAAGCACCAACAAATTCAACAACAACGTCAACATTGAAAAACAACAACAACCTCAACATTGAAAAACACCAACAAATTCAACAACAACCTCAACATAGAAAAACAAGAACAAACTCAGCATTGAAAAACACCAACAAATTCAACAACAACCTCAACATTGAAAAACAACAACAACCTCAACATTGAAAAACACCAACAAATTCAACAAAAACCTCAACATTGAAAAACACCAACAAATTCAACAACAACCTCAACATTGAAAAACACCAACAAATTCAACAACAAACTCAACATTGAAAAACACCAACAAATTCAACAACAACCTCAACATTGAAAAACAACAACAACCTCAAAATTGAAAAACACCAACAAATTCAACAACAACTTCAACTTTGAAAAGCACCAACAAATTCAACAACAACCTCAACATTGAAAAACAACAACAACCTCAACATTGAAAAACACCAACAAATTCAACAACAACCTCAACATTGAAAAACAACAACAACCTCAACATTGAAAAACACCAACAAATTCAACAACAACCTCAACATAGAAAAACAACAAACTCAGCATTGAAAAACACCAACAAATTCAACAACAACCTCAACATTGAAAAACAACAACAACCTCAACATTGAAAAACACCTACAAATTCAACAACAACTTCAACATTGAAAAACACCCACAAATTCAACAACAACCTCAACATTGAAAAACAACAACAACCTAAACATTGATAAACACCAACAAATTCAACAACAACCTCAACATTGAAAAACAACAACAACCTCATCATTGAAAAACACCAACAAATTCAACAACAACCTCAGCATTGAAAAACACCAACAAATTCAACAACAACCTCAGCATTGAAAAACCACAACAACCTCAATATTGAAAAACACCAACAAATTCAACAACAACCTCAACATTGAAAAACAACAACAACCTCAACATTGAAAAACACCAACAAATTCAACAACAACTCAACATTGAAAAACAACAACAACCTCAACATTGCAAAACACCAGCAAATTCAACAACAACCTCAACATTTAAAAACACCAACAAATTCAACAACAACCTCAACATTGAAAAACACCAACAAATTCAACAACAACCTCAACATTGAAAAACACCAACAAATTCAACAACAACCTCAACATTGAAAAACAACAACCTCAACATTGAAAAACACCAACAAATTCAACAAAAAATTCAACATTTGAAAAACACCAACAAATTCAACAACAACTTCAACATTGAAAAACACCAACAAATTCAACAACAACCTCGACATTGAAAAACACCATCAAATTCAACAACAACCTCAACATTGAAAAACACCAACTACCTCAAAATTGAAAAAACACCAACAAATTCAACAACAACCTCAACATTTAAAAAAAACAACAACCTCAACATTGAAAAACACCAACAAATTCAACAACAACCCCAACATTGAAAAACACCAACAAATTCAACAACAACCTCAACATTGAAAAACACCAACAAACTCAAAAACAACCTCAACATTGAAAAAGAACAACAACCTCAACATTGAAAAACACCAATAAATTCAACAACAACCTCAACATTGAAAAACAACAACAACCTCAACATTGAAAAACACCAACAAATTCAACAACAACCTCAACATTGAAAAACAGCAACAACCTCAACATTGAAAAACACCAACAAATTCAACAAAAACCTCAACATTGAAAAACACCAACAAATTCAACAACAACCTCAACATTGAAAAACAACAACAAATTCAACAACAAACTCAACATTGAAAAACACCAACAAATTCAACAACAACCTCAACATTGAAAAACAATAACAACCTCAAAATTGAAAAACACCAACAAATTCAACAACAACCTCAACTTTGAAAAGCACCAACAAATTCAACAACAACCTCAACATTGAAAAACAACAACAACCTCAACATTGAAAAACACCAACAAATTCAACAACAACCTCAACATAGAAAAACAAGAACAAACTCAGCATTGAAAAACACCAACAAATTCAACAACAACCTCAACATTGAAAAACAACAACAACCTCAACATTGAAAAACACCTACAAATTCAACAACAACCTCAACATTGAAAAACACCCTCAAATTCAACAACAACCTCAACATTGAAAAACAACAACAACCTAAACATTGAAAAACACCAACAAATTCAACAACAACATCAACATTGAAAAACAACAACAACCTCATCATTGAAAAACACCAACAAATTCAACAACAACCTCAACATTGAAAAACACCAACAAATTCAACAACAACCTCAGCATTGAAAAACCACAACAACCTCAACATTGAAAAACACCAACAAATTCAACAACAACCTCAACATTGAAAAACAACAACAACCTCAACATTGAAAAACACCAACAAATTCAACAACAACTCATCATTGAAAAACAACAACAACCTCAACATTGCAAAACACCAGCAAATTCAACAACAACCTCAACATTTAAAAACACCAACAAATTCAACAACAACCTCAACATTGAAAAACACCAACAAATTCAACAACAACCTCAACATTGAAAAACACCAACAAATTCAACAACAACTTCAACATTGAAAAACAACAACCTCAACATTGAAAAACACCAACAAATTCAACAAAAAATTCAACATTGAAAAACACCAACAAATTCAACAACAACTTCAACATTGAAAAACACCAACAAATTCAACAACAACCTCGACATTGAAAAACACCATCAAATTCAACAACAACCTCAACATTGAAAAACACCAACTACCTCAAAATTGAAAAAACACCAACAAATTCAACAACAACCTCAACATTGAAAAACACCAACAAACTCAACAACAACCTCAACATTGAAAAACAACAACAACCTCAACTTTGAAAAACAACAACAAATTCAACAAGAACCTCAACATTGAAAAACACCAACAAATTCAACAACAACCTCGAAATTGAAAAACACCAACAAATTCAACAACAACCTCAACATTGAAAAACAACAACAACCTCAACATTGAAAAACACCAACAAATTCAACAACAACCTCAACATTGAAAAACAACAACAACCTCAACATTGAAAAACACCAACAAATTCAACAACAACCTCAACATTTAAAAACACCAACAAATTCAACAACAACCTCATCATTGAAAAACAGCAACAACCTCAACATTGAAAAACACCAACAAATTCAACATAAACCTCAACATTGAAAAACACCAACAAATTCAACAACAACCTCAACATTGAAAAACACCAACAAATTCAACAACAAACTCAACATTGAAAAACACCAACAAATTCAACAACAACCTCAACATTGAAAAACAACAACAACCTCAAAATTGAAAAACACCAACAAATTCAACAACAACCTCAACTTTGAAAAGCACCAACAAATTCAACAACAACCTCAACATTGAAAAACAACAACAACCTCAGCATTGAAAAACACCAACAAATTCAACAACAACCTCAACATTGAAAAACAACAACAACCTGAACATTGAAAAACACCAACAAATTCAACAACAACCTCAACATTGAAAAACAACAACAAACTCAACATTGAAAAACACCAACAAATTCAACAACAACCTCAACATTGAAAAACAACAACAAATTCAACAACAAACTCAACATTGAAAAACACCAACAAATTCAACAACAACCTCAACATTGAAAAACAATAACAACCTCAAAATTGAAAAACACCAACAAATTCAACAACAACCTCAACTTTGAAAAGCACCAACAAATTCAACAACAACGTCAACATTGAAAAACAACAACAACCTCAACATTGAAAAACACCAACAAATTCAACAACAACCTCAACATAGAAAAACAAGAACAAACTCAGCATTGAAAAACACCAACAAATTCAACAACAACCTCAACATTGAAAAACAACAACAACCTCAACATTGAAAAACACCTACAAATTCAACAACAACCTCAACATTGAAAAACACCCACAAATTCAACAACAACCTCAACATTGAAAAACAACAACAACCTAAACATTGAAAAACACCAATAAATTCAACAACAACATCAACATTGAAAAACAACAACAACCTCATCATTGAAAAACACCAACAAATTCAACAACAACCTCAACATTGAAAAACACCAACAAATTCAACAACAACCTCAGCATTGAAAAACCACAACAACCTCAACATTGAAAAACACCAACAAATTCAACAACAACCTCAACATTGAAAAACAACAACAACCTCAACATTGAAAAACACCAACAAATTCAACAACAACTCATCATTGAAAAACAACAACAACCTCAACATTGCAAAACACCAGCAAATTCAACAACAACCTCAACATTTAAAAACACCAACAAATTCAACAACAACCTCAACATTGAAAAACACCAACAAATTCAACAACAACCTCAACATTGAAAAACACCAACAAATTCAACAACAACTTCAACATTGAAAAACAACAACCTCAACATTGAAAAACACCAACAAATTCAACAAAAAATTCAACATTGAAAAACACCAACAAATTCAACAACAACTTCAACATTGAAAAACACCAACAAATTCAACAACAACCTCGACATTGAAAAACACCATCAAATTCAACAACAACCTCAACATTGAAAAACACCAACTACCTCAAAATTGAAAAAACACCAACAAATTCAACAACAACCTCAACATTTAAAAAAAACAACAACCTCAACATTGAAAAACACCAACAAATTCAACAACAACCCCAACATTGAAAAACACCAACAAATTCAACAACAACCTCAACATTGAAAAACACCAACAAACTCAACAACAACCTCAACATTGAAAAACAACAACAACCTCAACTTTGAAAAACAACAACAAATTCAACAAGAACCTCAACATTGAAAAACACCAACAAATTCAACAACAACCTCGAAATTGAAAAACACCAACAAATTCAACAACAACCTCAACATTGAAAAACAACAACAACCTCAACATTGAAAAACACCAACAAATTCAACAACAACCTCAACATTGAAAAACAACAACAACCTCAACATTGAAAAACACCAACAAATTCAACAACAACCTCAACATTTAAAAACACCAACAAATTCAACAACAACCTCATCATTGAAAAACAGCAACAACCTCAACATTGAAAAACACCAACAAATTCAACAAAAACCTCAACATTGAAAAACACCAACAAATTCAACAACAACCTCAACATTGAAAAACACCAACAAATTCAACAACAAACTCAACATTGAAAAACACCAACAAATTCAACAACAACCTCAACATTGAAAAACAACAACAACCTCAAAATTGAAAAACACCAACAAATTCAACAACAACCTCAACTTTGAAAAGCACCAACAAATTCAACAACAACCTCAACATTGAAAAACAACAACAACCTCAACATTGAAAAACACCAACAAATTCAACAACAACCTCAACATTGAAAAACAACAACAACCTCAACATTGAAAAACACCAACAAATTCAACAACAACCTCAACATTGAAAAACAACAACAAACTCAACATTGAAAAACACCAACAAATTCAACAACAACCTCAACATTGAAAAACAACAACAACCTCAACATTGAAAAACACCAACAAATTCAACAATAACCTCAACATTGAAAAACAACAACAACCTCAACATTGAAAAACACCAACAAATTCAACAACAACCTCAACATTGAAAAACAACAACAACCTCAACATTGAAAAACACCAACAAATTCAACAACAACCTCAACATTGAAAAACACCAACCAATACAACAACCACCTCAGCATTGAAAAACAACAACAACCTCAACATTGAAAAACACCAGCAAATTCAACAACAACCTCAACATTGAAAAACAACAACAACCTCAGCATTGAAAAACACCAACAAATTCAACAACAACTTCAACATTGAAAAACACCAACAAATTCAACAAGAACCTCGAAATTGAAAAACACCAACAAATTCAACAACAACCTCAACATTGAAAAACAACAACAACGTCAACATTGAAAAACACCAACAAATTCAACAACAACCTCAAAATTGAAAAACAACAACAACCTCAACATTGAAAAACACCAACAAATTCAACAACAACCTCAACATTTAAAAACACCAACAAATTCAACAACAACCTAATCATGGAAAAACAATAACAATCTCAACATTGAAAAATACCAACAAATTCAACAACAACCTCAACATTGAAAAACAGCAACAACCTCAACATTGAAAAACACCAACAAATTCAACAAAAACCTCAACATTGAAAAACACCAACAAATTCAACAACAACCTCAACATTGAAAAACACCAACAAATTCAACAACAAACTCAACATTGAAAAACACCAATAAATTCAACAACAACCTCAACATTGAAAAACAACAACAACCTCAAAATTGAAAAACACCAACAAATTCAACAACAACCTCAACATTGAAAAGCACCAACAAAGTCAACAACAACCTCAACATTGAAAAACAACAACAACCTCAACATTGAAAAACACCAACAAATTCAACAACAACCTCAACATTGAAAAACAACAACAACCTCAACATTGAAAAACACCAACAAATTCAACAACAACCTCAACATAGAAAAACAACAACTAACTCAGCATTGAAAAACACCAACAAATTCAACAACAACCTCAACATTGAAAAACAACAACAACCTCAACATTGAAAAACACCTACAAATTCAACAAGAACCTCAACATTGAAAAACACCCACAAATTCAACAACAACCTCAACATTGAAAAACAACAACAACCTAAACATTGAAAAACACCAACAAATTCAACAACAACCTCAACATTGAAAAACAACAACAACCTCATCATTGAAAAACACCAACAAATTCAACAACAACCTCAGCATTGAAAAACACCAACAAATTCAACAACAACCTCAGCATTGAAAAACCACAACAACCTCAATATTGAAAAACACCAACAAATTCAACAACAACCTCAACATTGAAAAACAACAACAACCTCAACATTGAAAAACACCAACAAATTCAACAACAACTCAACATTGAAAAACAACAACAACCTCAACATTGCAAAACACCAGCAAATTCAACAACAACCTCAACATTTAAAAACACCAACAAATTCAACAACAACCTCAACATTGAAAAACGCCAACAAATTCAACAACAACCTCAACATTGAAAAACACCAACAAATTCAACAACAACCTCAACATTGAAAATCAACAACCTCAACATTGAAAAACACCAACAAATTCAACAAAAAATTCAACATTTGAAAAACACCAACAAATTCAACAACAACTTCAACATTGAAAAACACCAACAAATTCAACAACAACCTCGACTTTGAAAAACACCATCAAATTCAACAACAACCTCAACATTGAAAAACACCAACTACCTCAAAATTGAAAAAACACCAACAAATTCAACAACAACCTCAACATTTAAAAAAAACAACAACCTCAACATTGAAAAACACCAACAAATTCAACAACAACCCCAACATTGAAAAACACCAACAAATTCAACAACAACCTCAACATTGAAAAACACCAACAAACTCAAAAACAACCTCAACATTGAAAAACAACAACAACCTCAACATTGAAAAACACCAATAAATTCAACAACAACCTCAACATTGAAAAACAACAACAACCTCAACATTGAAAAACACCAACAAATTCAACAACAACCTCAACATTGAAAAACAGCAACAACCTCAACATTGAAAAACACCAACAAATTCAACAAAAACCTCAACATTGAAAAACACCAACAAATTCAACAACAACCTCAACATTGAAAAACACCAACAAATTCAACAACAAACTCAACATTGAAAAACACCAACAAATTCAACAACAACCTCAACATTGAAAAACAACAACAACCTCAAAATTGAAAAACACCAACAAATTCAACAACAACCTCAACTTTGAAAAGCACCAACAAATTCAACAACAACGTCAACATTGAAAAACAACAACAACCTCAACATTGAAAAACACGAACAAATTCAACAACAACCTCAACATTGAAAAACAACAACAACCTCAACATTGAAAAACACCAACAAATTCAACAAAAAATTCAACATTGAAAAACACCAACAAATTCAACAACAACCTCGAAATTGAAAAACACCAACAAATTCAACAACAACTTCAACATTGAAAAACACCAACAAATTCAACAACAACCTCGACATTGAAAAACACCATCAAATTCAACAACAACCTCCACATTGAAAAACACCAACTACCTCAAAATTGAAAAAACACCAACAAATTCAACAACAACCTCAACATTTAAAAAAAACAACAACCTCAAAATTGAAAAACACCAACAAATTCAACAACAACTCCAACATTGAAAAACACCAACAAATTCAACAACAACCTCACATTGAAAAACACCAACAAACTCAACAACAACCTCAACATTGAAAAACAACATAAACCTCAACATTGAAAAACACCAACAAATTCAACAACAACTTCAACATTGAAAAACACCAACAAATTCAACAACAACCTCAACATTGAAAAACAACAACAACCTCAACATTGAAAAACACCAACAAATTCAACAACAACCTCAGCATTGAAAAACAACAACAACTTCAACATTGAAAAACACCAACAAATTCAACAACAACCTCAACATTGAAAAATACCAACAAATTCAACAACAACCTCAGCATTGAAAAACAACAACAACCTCAACATTGAAAAACACCAACCAATTCAACAACAACCTCAACATTGAAAAACAACAACAACCTCAACATTGAAAAACACCAACAAATTCAACAAAAACTTCAACATTGAAAAACACCAACAAATTCAACAACAACCTCGAAAATGAAAAACACCAACAAATTCAACAACAACTTCAACATTGAAAAACACCAACAAATTCAACAACAACCTCGACATTGAAAAACACCATCAAATTCAACAACAACCTCAACATTGAAAAACACCAACTACCTCAAAATTGAAAAAACACCAACAAATTCAACAACAACCTCGACATTGAAAAACACCATCAAATTCAACAACAACCTCACATTGAAAAACACCAACAAACTCAACAACAACCTCAACATTGAAAAACAACATAAACCTCAACATTGAAAAACACCAACAAATTCAACAACAACTTCAACATTGAAAAACACCAACAAATTCAACAACAACCTCAACATTGAAAAACAACAACAACCTCAACATTGAAAAACACCAACAAATTCAACAACAACCTCAGCATTGAAAAACAACAACAACTTCAACATTGAAAAACACCAACAAATTCAACAACAACCTCAACATTGAAAAATACCAACAAATTCAACAACAACCTCAGCATTGAAAAACAACAACAACCTCAACATTGAAAAACACCAACCAATTCAACAACAACCTCAACATTGAAAAACAACAACAACCTCAACATTGAAAAACACCAACAAATTCAACAAAAACTTCAACATTGAAAAACACCAACAAATTCAACAACAACCTCGAAATTGAAAAACACCAACAAATTCAACAACAACTTCAACATTGAAAAACACCAACAAATTCAACAACAACCTCGACATTGAAAAACACCATCAAATTCAACAACAACCTCAACATTGAAAAACACCAACTACCTCAAAATTGAAAAAACACCAACAAATTCAACAACAACCTCAACATTTAAAAAAAACAACAACCTCAACATTGAAAAACACCAACAAATTCAACAACAACCCCAACATTGAAAAACACCAACAAATTCAACAACAACCTCCACATTGAAAAACACCAACAAACTCAACAACAACCTCAACATTGAAAAACAACAACAACCTCAACATTGAAAAACACCAACAAATTCAACAAGAACCTCAACATTGAAAAACACCAACAAATTCAACAACAAACTCAAGATTGAAAAACACCAACAAATTCAACAACCTCAACATTGAAAAACAACAACAACCTCAACATTGAAAAACACCAACAAATTCAACAACAACCTCAGCATTGAAAAACACCAACAAATTCAACAACAACCTCAACATTGAAAAACAACAACAACCTCAACATTGAAAAACACCAACAAATTCAACAACAACCTCAACATTGAAAAACAACAACAACCTCAACATTGAAAAACACCAACAAATTCAACAACAACCTCAACATTGAAAAACAACAACAAACTCAACATTGAAAAACACCAACAAATTCAACAACAACCTCAACATTGAAAAACAACAACAACCTCAACATTGAAAAACACCAACAAATTCAAAAATAACCCTAACATTGAAAAACAACAACAACCTCAACATTGAAAAACACCAAATTCAACAACAACCTCAACATTGAAAAACACCAACAAATTCAACAACAACATCAACATTGAAAAACAACAACAACCTCAACATTGAAAAACACCAACAAATTCAACAACAACCTCAACATTGAAAAACAACAACAACCTCAACATTGAAAAACACCAACAAATTCAACAACAACCTCAACATTGAAAAACACCAACCAATACAACAACTACCTCAGCATTGAAAAACAACAACAACCTCAACATTGAAAAACACCAACAAATTCAACAACAACCTCAACATTGAAAAACAACAACAACCTCAACATTGAAAAACACCAACAAATTCAACAACAACTTCAACATTGAAAAACACCAACAAATTCAACAACAACCTCGAAATTGAAAAACACCAACAAATTCAACAACAACCTCAACATTGAAAAACAACAACAACGTCAACATTGAAAAACACCAACAAATTCAACAACAACCTCAACATTGAAAAACAACAACAACCTCAACATTGAAAAACACCAACAAATTCAACAACAACCTCAACATTTAAAAACACCAACAAATTCAACAACAACCTCATCATTGAAAAACAACAACAATCTCAACATTGAAAAATACCAACAAATTCAACAACAACCTCAACATTGAAAAACAGCAACAACCTCAACATTGAAAAACACCAAAAAATTCAACAAAAACCTCAACATTGAAAAACACCAACAAATTCAACAACAACCTCAACATTGAAAAACACCAACAAATTCAACAACAAACTCAACATTGAAAAACACCAACAAATTCAACAACAACCTCAACATTGAAAAACAACAACAGCCTCAAAATTGAAAAACACCAACAAATTCAACAACAACCTCAACATTGAAAAGCACCAACAAATTCAACAACAACCTCAACATTGAAAAACAACAACAACCTCAACATTGAAAAACACCAACAAATTCAACAACAACCTCAACATTGAAAAACAACAACAACCTCAACATTGAAAAACACCAACAAATTCAACAACAACCTCAACATAGAAAAACAAAAACAAACTCAGCATTGAAAAACACCAACAAATTCAACAACAACCTCAACATTGAAAAACAACAACAACCACAACATTGAAAAACACCTACAAATTCAACAACAACCTCAACATTGAAAAACACCCACAAATTGAACAACAACCTCAACATTGAAAAACAACAACAACCTAAACATTGAAAAACACCAACAAATTCAACAACAACATCAACATTGAAAAACAACAACAACCTCATCATTGAAAAACACCAACAAATTCAACAACAACCTCAACATTGAAAAACACCAACAAATTCAACAACAACCTCAGCATTGAAAAACCACAACAACCTCAACATTGAAAAACACCAACAAATTCAACAACAACCTCAACATTGAAAAACAACAACAACCTCAACATTGAAAAACACCAACAAATTCAACAACAACTCAACATTGAAAAACAACAGCAACCTCAACATTGCAAAACACCAGCAAATTCAACAACAACCTCAACATTTAAAAACACCAACTAATTCAACAACAACCTCAACATTGAAAAACACCAACAAATTCAACAACAACCTCAACATTGAAAAACACCAACAAATTCAACAACAACTTCAACATTGAAAAACAACAACCTCAACATTGAAAAACACCAACAAATTCAACAAAAAATTCAACATTGAAAAACACCAACAAATTCAACAACAACTTCAACATTGAAAAACACCAGCAAATTCAACAACAACCTCGACATTGAAAAACACCATCAAATTCAACAACAACCTCAACATTGAAAAACACCAACTACCTCAAAATTGAAAAAACACCAACAAATTCAACAACAACCTCAACATTTAAAAAAAACAACAACCTCAACATTGAAAAACACCACCAAATTCAACAACAACCCCAACATTGAAAAACACCAAGAAATTCAACAACAACCTCAACATTGAAAAACACCAACAAACTCAACAACAACCTCAACATTGAAAAACAACAACAACCTCAACTTTGAAAAACAACAACAAATTCAACAAGAACATCAACATTGAAAAACACCAACAAATTCAACAACAACCTCTAAATTGAAAAACACCAACAAATTCAACAACAACCTCAACATTGAAAAACAACAACAACCTCAACATTGAAAAACACCAACAAATTCAACAACAACCTCAACATTGAAAAACAACAACCTCAACATTGAAAAACACCAACAAATTCAACAAAAAATTCAACATTTGAAAAACACCAACAAATTCAACAACAACTTCAACATTGAAAAACACCAACAAATTCAACAACAACCTCGACATTGAAAAACACCATCAAATTCAACAACAACCTCAACATTGAAAAACACCAACTACCTCAAAATTGAAAAAACACCAACAAATTCAACAACAACCTCAACATTTAAAAAAAACAACAACCTCAACATTGAAAAACACCAACAAATTCAACAACAACCCCAACATTGAAAAACACCAACAAATTCAACAACAACCTCAACATTGAAAAACACCAACAAACTCAAAAACAACCTCAACATTGAAAAAGAACAACAACCACAACATTGAAAAACACCAATAAATTCAACAACAACCTCAACATTGAAAAACAACAACAACCTCAACATTGAAAAACACCAACAAATTCAACAACAACCTCAACATTGAAAAACAGCAACAACCTCAACATTGAAAAACACCAACAAATTCAACAAAAACCTCAACATTGAAAAACACCAACAAATTCAACAACAACCTCAACATTGAAAAACACCAACAAATTCAACAACAAACTCAACATTGAAAAACACCAACAAATTCAACAACAACCTCAACATTGAAAAACAATAACAACCTCAAAATTGAAAAACACCAACAAATTCAACAACAACCTCAACTTTGAAAAGCACCAACAAATTCAACAACAACGTCAACATTGAAAAACAACAACAACCTCAACATTGAAAAACACCAACAAATTCAACAACAACCTCAACATAGAAAAACAAGAACAAACTCAGCATTGAAAAACACCAACAAATTCAACAACAACCTCAACATTGAAAAACAACAACAACCTCAACATTGAAAAACACCTACAAATTCAACAACAACCTCAACATTGAAAAACACCCACAAATTCAACAACAACCTCAACATTGAAAAACAACAACAACCTAAACATTGAAAAACACCAACAAATTCAACAACAACATCAACATTGAAAAACAACAACAACCTCATCATTGAAAAACACCAACAAATTCAACAACAACCTCAACATTGAAAAACACCAACAAATTCAACAACAACCTCAGCATTGAAAAACCACAACAACCTCAACATTGAAAAACACCAACAAATTCAACAACAACCTCAACATTGAAAAACAACAACAACCTCAACATTGAAAAACACCAACAAATTCAACAACAACTCATCATTGAAAAACAACAGCAACCTCAACATTGCAAAACACCAGCAAATTCAACAACAACCTCAACATTTAAAAACACCAACAAATTCAACAACAACCTCAACATTGAAAAACACCAACAAATTCAACAACAACCTCAACATTGAAAAACACCAACAAACTCAACAACAACTTCAACATTGAAAAACAACAACCTCAACATTGAAAAACACCAACAAATTCAACAAAAAATTCAACATTGAAAAACACCAACAAATTCAACAACAACTTCAACATTGAAAAACACCAACAAATTCAACAACAACCTCGACATTGAAAAACACCATCAAATTCAACAACAACCTCAACATTGAAAAACACCAACTACCTCAAAATTGAAAAAACACCAACAAATTCAACAACAACCTCAACATTTAAAAAAAACAACAACCTCAACATTGAAAAACACCAACAAATTCAACAACAACCCCAACATTGAAAAACACCAACAAATTCAACAACAACCTCAACATTGAAAAACACCAACAAACTCAGCAACAACCTCAACATTGAAAAACAACAACAACCTCAACTTTGAAAAACAACAACAAATTCAACAAGAACCTCAACATTGAAAAACACCAACAAATTCAACAACAACCTCGAAATTGAAAAACACCAACAAATTCAACAACAACCTCAACATTGAAAAACAACAACAACCTCAACATTGAAAAACACCAACAAATTCAACAACAACCTCAACATTGAAAAACAACAACAACCTCAACATTGAAAAACACCAACAAATTCAACAACAACCTCATCATTGAAAAACAGCAACAACCTCAACATTGAAAAACACCAACAAATTCAACAAAAACCTCAACATTGAAAAACACCAACAAATTCAACAACAACCTCAACATTGAAAAACACCAACAAATTCAACAACAAACTCAACATTGAAAAACACCAACAAATTCAACAACAACCTCAACATTGAAAAACAACAACAACCTCAAAATTGAAAAACACCAACAAATTCAACAACAACCTCAACTTTGAAAAGCACCAACAAATTCAACAACAACCTCAACATTGAAAAACAACAACAACCTCAACATTGAAAAACACCAACAAATTCAACAACAACCTCAACATTGAAAAACAACAACAACCTCAACATTGAAAAACACCAACAAATTCAACAACAACCTCAACATTGAAAAACAACAACAAACTCAACATTGAAAAACACCAACAAATTCAACAACAACCTCAACATTGAAAAACAACAACAACCTCAACATTGAAAAACACCAACAAATTCAACAATAACCTCAACATTGAAAAACAACAACAACCTCAACATTGAAAAACACCAAATTCAACAACAACCTCAACATTGAAAAACACCAACAAATTCAACAACAACATCAACATTGAAAAACAACAACAACCTCAACATTGAAAAACACCAACAAATTCAACAACAACCTCAACATTGAAAAACAACAACAACCTCAACATTGAAAAACACCAACAAATTCAACAACAACCTCAACATTGAAAAACACCAACCAATACAACAACCACCTCAGCATTGAAAAACAACAACAACCTCAACATTGAAAAACACCAACAAATTCAACAACAACCTCAACATTGAAAAACAACAACAACCTCAACATTGAAAAACACCAACAAATTCAACAACAACTTCAACATTGAAAAACACCAACAAATTCAACAAGAACCTCGAAATTGAAAAACACCAACAAATTCAACAACAACCTCAACATTGAAAAACAACAACAACGTCAACATTGAAAAACACCAACAAATTCAACAACAACCTCAACATTGAAAAACAACAACAACCTCAACATTGAAAAACACCAACAAATTCAACAACAACCTCAACATTTAAAAACACCAACAAATTCAACAACAACCTCATCATGGAAAAACAATAACAATCTCAACATTGAAAAATACCAACAAATTCAACAACAACCTCAACATTGAAAAACAGCAACAACCTCAACATTGAAAAACACCAACAAATTCAACAAAAACCTCAACATTGAAAAACACCAACAAATTCAACAACAACCTCAACATTGAAAAACACCAACAAATTCAACAACAAACTCAACATTGAAAAACACCAACAAATTCAACAACAACCTCAACATTGAAAAACAACAACAACCTCAAAATTGAAAAACACCAACAAATTCAACAACAACCTCAACATTGAAAAGCACCAACAAATTCAACAACAACCTCAACATTGAAAAACAACAACAACCTCAACATTGAAAAACACCAACAAATTCAACAACAACCTCAACATTGAAAAACAACAACAACCTCAACATTGAAAAACACCAACAAATTCAACAACAACCTCAACATAGAAAAACAACAACAAACTCAGCATTGAAAAACACCAACAAATTCAACAACAACCTCAACATTGAAAAACAACAACAACCTCAACATTGAAAAACACCTACAAATTCAACAACAACCTCAACATTGAAAAACACACACAAATTCAACAACAACCTCAACATTGAAAAACAACAACAACCTAAACATTGAAAAACACCAACAAATTCAACAACAACCTCAACATTGAAAAACAACAACAACCTCATCATTGAAAAACACCAACAAATTCAACAACAACCTCAGCATTGAAAAACACCAACAAATTCAACAACAACCTCAGCATTGAAAAACCACAACAACCTCAATATTGAAAAACACCAACAAATTCAACAACAACCTCAACATTGAAAAACAACAACAACCTCAACATTGAAAAACACCAACAAATTCAACAACAACTCAACATTGAAAAACAACAACAACCTCAACATTGCAAAACATCAGCAAATTCAACAACAACCTCAACATTTAAAAACACCAACAAATTCAACAACAACCTCAACATTGAAAAACACCAACAAATTCAACAACAACCTCAACATTGAAAAACACCAACAAATTCAACAACAACCTCAACATTGAAAATCAACAACCTCAACATTGAAAAACACCAACAAATTCAACAAAAAATTCAACATTTGAAAAACACCAACAAATTCAACAACAACTTCAACATTGAAAAACACCAACAAATTCAACAACAACCTCGACTTTGAAAAACACCATCAAATTCAACAACAACCTCAACATTGAAAAACACCAACTACCTCAAAATTGAAAAAACACCAACAAATTCAACAACAACCTCAACATTTAAAAAAAACAACAACCTCAACATTGAAAAACACCAACAAATTCAACAACAACCCCAACATTGAAAAACACCAACAAATTCAACAACAACCTCAACATTGAAAAACACCAACAAACTCAAAAACAACCTCAACATTGAAAAACAACAACAACCTCAACATTGAAAAACACCAATAAATTCAACAACAACCTCAACATTGAAAAACAACAACAACCTCAACATTGAAAAACACCAACAAATTCAACAACAACCTCAACATTGAAAAACAGCAACAACCTCAACATTGAAAAACACCAACAAATTCAACAAAAACCTCAACATTGAAAAACACCAACAAATTCAACAACAACCTCAACATTGAAAAACACCAACAAATTCAACAACAAACTCAACATTGAAAAACACCAACAAATTCAACAACAACCTCAACATTGAAAAACAACAACAACCTCAAAATTGAAAAACACCAACAAATTCAACAACAACCTCAACTTTGAAAAGCACCAACAAATTCAACAACAACGTCAACATTGAAAAACAACAACAACCTCAACATTGAAAAACACCAACAAATTCAACAACAACCTCAACATTGAAAAACAACAACAACCTCAACATTGAAAAACACCAACAAATTCAACAAAAACTTCAACATTGAAAAACACCAACAAATTCAACAACAACCTCGAAATTGAAAAACACCAACAAATTCAACAACAACTTCAACATTGAAAAACACCAACAAATTCAACAACAACCTCGACATTGAAAAACACCATCAAATTCAACAACAACCTCCACATTGAAAAACACCAACTACCTCAAAATTGAAAAAACACCAACAAATTCAACAACAACCTCAACATTTAAAAAAAACAACAACCTCAAAATTGAAAAACACCAACAAATTCAACAACAACTCCAACATTGAAAAACACCAACAAATTCAACAACAACCTCACATTGAAAAACACCAACAAACTCAACAACAACCTCAACATTGAAAAACAACATAAACCTCAACATTGAAAAACACCAACAAATTCAACAACAACTTCAACATTGAAAAACACCAACAAATTCAACAACAACCTCAACATTGAAAAACAACAACAACCTCAACATTGAAAAACACCAACAAATTCAACAACAACCTCAGCATTGAAAAACAACAACAACTTCAACATTGAAAAACACCAACAAATTCAACAACAACCTCAACATTGAAAAATACCAACAAATTCAACAACATCCTCAGCATTGAAAAACAACAACAACCTCAACATTGAAAAACACCAACCAATTCAACAACAACCTCAACATTGAAAAACAACAACAACCTCAACATTGAAAAACACCAACAAATTCAACAAAAACTTCAACATTGAAAAACACCAACAAATTCAACAACAACCTCGAAATTGAAAAACACCAACAAATTCAACAACAACTTCAACATTGAAAAACACCAACAAATTCAACAACAACCTCGACATTGAAAAACACCATCAAATTCAACAACAACCTCAACATTGAAAAACACCAACTACCTCAAAATTGAAAAAACACCAACAAATTCAACAACAACCTCGACATTGAAAAACACCATCAAATTCAACAACAACCTCACATTGAAAAACACCAACAAACTCAACAACAACCTCAACATTGAAAAACAACATAAACCTCAACATTGAAAAACACCAACAAATTCAACAACAACTTCAACATTGAAAAACACCAACAAATTCAACAACAACCTCAACATTGAAAAACAACAACAACCTCAACATTGAAAAACACCAACAAATTCAACAACAACCTCAGCATTGAAAAACAACAACAACTTCAACATTGAAAAACACCAACAAATTCAACAACAACCTCAACATTGAAAAATACCAACAAATTCAACAACAACCTCAGCATTGAAAAACAACAACAACCTCAACATTGAAAAACACCAACCAATTCAACAACAACCTCAACATTGAAAAACAACAACAACCTCAACATTGAAAAACACCAACAAATTCAACAAAAACTTCAACATTGAAAAACACCAACAAATTCAACAACAACCTCGAAATTGAAAAACACCAACAAATTCAACAACAACTTCAACATTGAAAAACACCAACAAATTCAACAACAACCTCGACATTGAAAAACACCATCAAATTCAACAACAACCTCAACATTGAAAAACACCAACTACCTCAAAATTGAAAAAACACCAACAAATTCAACAACAACCTCAACATTTAAAAAAACCAACAACCTCAACATTGAAAAACACCAACAAATTCAACAACAACCCCAACATTGAAAAACACCAACAAATTCAACAACAACCTCCACATTGAAAAACACCAACAACCTCAACAACAACCTCAACATTGAAAAACAACAACAACCTCAACATTGAAAAACACCAACAAATTCAACAAGAACCTCAACATTGAAAAACACCAACAAATTCAACAACAAACTCAAGATTGAAAAACACCAACAAATTCAACAACCTCAACATTGAAAAACAACAACAACCTCAACATTGAAAAACACCAACAAATTCAACAACAACCTCAGCATTGAAAAACACCAACAAATTCAACAACAACCTCAACATTGAAAAACAACAACAACCTCAACATTGAAAAACACCAACAAATTCAACAACAACCTCAACATTGAAAAACAACAACAACCTCAACATTGAAAAACACCAACAAATTCAACAACAACCTCAACATTGAAAAACAACAACAAACTCAACATTGAAAAACACCAACAAATTCAACAACAACCTCAACATTGAAAAACAACAACAACCTCAACATTGAAAAACACCAACAAATTCAACAATAACCTCAACATTGAAAAACAACAACAACCTCAACATTGAAAAACACCAAATTCAACAACAACCTCAACATTGAAAAACACCAACAAATTCAACAACAACATCAACATTGAAAAACAACAACAACCTCAACATTGAAAAACACCAACAAATTCAACAACAACCTCAACATTGAAAAACAACAACAACCTCAACATTGAAAAACACCAACAAATTCAACAACAACCTCAACATTGAAAAACACCAACCAATACAACAACTACCTCAGCATTGAAAAACAACAACAACCTCAACATTGAAAAACACCAACAAATTCAACAACCACCTCAACATTGAAAAACAACAACAACCTCAACATTGAAAAACACCAACAAATTCAACAACAACTTCAACATTGAAAAACACCAACAAATTCAACAACAACCTCGAAATTGAAAAACACCAACAAATTCAACAACAACCTCAACATTGAAAAACAACAACAACGTCAACATTGAAAAACACCAACAAATTCAACAACAACCTCAACATTGAAAAACAACAACAACCTCAACATTGAAAAACACCAACAAATTCAACAACAACCTCAACATTTAAAAACACCAACAAATTCAACAACAACCTCATCATTGAAAAACAACAACAATCTCAACATTCAAAAATACCAACAATTTCAACAACAACCTCAACTTTGAAAAACAGCAACAACCTCAACATTGAAAAACACCAAAAAATTCAACAAAAACCTCAACATTGAAAAACACCAACAAATTCAACAACAACCTCAACATTGAAAAACACCAACAAATTCAACAACAAACTCAACATTGAAAAACACCAACAAATTCAACAACAACCTCAACATTGAAAAACAACAACAGCCTCAAAATTGAAAAACACCAACAAATTCAACAACAACCTCAACATTGAAAAGCACCAACAAATTCAACAACAACCTCAACATTGAAAAACAACAACAACCTCAACATTGAAAAACACCAACAAATTCAACAACAACCTCAACATTGAAAAACAACAACAACCTCAACATTGAAAAACACCAACAAATTCAACAACAACCTCAACATAGAAAAACAAGAACAAACTCAGCATTGAAAAACACCAACAAATTCAACAACAACCTCAACATTGAAAAACAACAACAACCACAACATTGAAAAACACCTACAAATTCAACAACAACCTCAACATTGAAAAACACCCACAAATTGAACAACAACCTCAACATTGAAAAACAACAACAACCTAAACATTGAAAAACACCAACAAATTCAACAACAACATCAACATTGAAAAACAACAACAACCTCATCATTGAAAAACACCAACAAATTCAACAACAACCTCAACATTGAAAAACACCAACAAATTCAACAACAACCTCAGCATTGAAAAACCACAACAACCTCAACATTGAAAAACACCAACAAATTCAACAACAACCTCAACATTGAAAAACAACAACAACCTCAACATTGAAAAACACCAGCAAATTCAACAACAACCTCAACATTTAAAAACACCAACAAATTCAACAACAACCTCAACATTGAAAAACACCAACAAATTCAACAACAACCTCAACATTGAAAAACACCAACAAATTCAACAACAACTTCAACATTGAAAAACAACAACCTCAACATTGAAAAACACCAACAAATTCAACAAAAAATTCAACATTGAAAAACACCAACAAATTCAACAACAACTACAACATTGAAAAACACCAGCAAATTCAACAACAACCTCGACATTGAAAAACACCATCAAATTCAACAACAACCTCAACATTGAAAAACACCAACTACCTCAAAATTGAAAAAACACCAACAAATTCAACAACAACCTCAACATTTAAAAAAAACAACAACCTCAACATTGAAAAACACCAACAAATTCAACAACAACCCCAACATTGAAAAACACCAAGAAATTCAACAACAACCTCAACATTGAAAAACACCAACAAACTCAACAACAACCTCAACATTGAAAAACAACAACAACCTCAACTTTGAAAAACAACAACAAATTCAACAAGAACATCAACATTGAAAAACACCAACAAATTCAACAACAACCTCGAAATTGAAAAACACCAACAAATTCAACAACAACCTCAACATTGAAAAACAACAACAACCTCAACATTGAAAAACACCAACAAATTCAACAACAACCTCAACATTGAAAAACAACAACAACCTCAACATTGAAAAACACCAACAAATTCAACAACAACCTCAACATTTAAAAACACCAACAAATTCAACAACAAACTCATCATTGAAAAACAACAACAATCTCAACATTGAAAAATACCAACAAATTCAACAACAACCTCAACATTGAAAAACAGCAACAACCTCAACATTGAAAAACACCAACATATTCAACAAAAACCTCAACATTGAAAAACACCAACAAATTCAACAACAACCTCAACATTGAAAAACACCAACAAATTCAACAACAAACTCAACATTGAAAAACACCAACAAATTCAACAACAACCTCAACATTGAAAAACAACAACAACCTCAAAATTGAAAAACACCAACAAATTCAACAACAACCTCAACTTTGAAAAGCACCAACAAATTCAACAACAACCTCAACATTGAAAAACAACAACAACCTCAACATTGAAAAACACCAACAAATTCAACAACAACCTCAACATTGAAAAACAACAACAACCTCAACATTGAAAAACACCAACAAATTCAACAACAACCTCAACATTGAAAAACAACAACAAACTCAACATTGAAAAACACCAACAAATTCAACAACAACCTCAACATTGAAAAACAACAAGAACCTCAGCATTGAAAATCACCAACAAATTCAACAATAACCTCAACATTGAGAAACAACAACAACCTCAACATTGAAAAACACCAAATTCAACAACAACCTCAACATTGAAAAACACCAACAAATTCAACAACAACATCAACATTGAAAAACAACAACAACCTCAACATTGAAAAACACCAACAAATTCAACAACAACCTCAACATTGAAAAACAACAACAACCTCAACATTGAAAAACACCAACAAATTCAACAACAACCTCAACATTGAAAAACAACAGCAACCTCAACATTGAAAAACACCAACAAATTCAACAACAACCTCAACATTGAAAAACACCAACAAATTCAACAACAACCTCAACATTGAAAAACAACAACAACCTCAACATTGAAAAACACCAACAAATTCAACAACAACCTCAACATTGAAAAACAACAACAACCTCAACATTGAAAAACACCAACAAATTCAACAACAACCTCAACATAGAAAAACAACAACAAACTCAGCATTGAAAAACACCAACAAATTCAACAACAACCTCAACATTGAAAAACAACAACAACCTCAACATTGAAAAACACCTACAAATTCAACAACAACCTCAACATTGAAAAACACACACAAATTCAACAACAACCTCAACATTGAAAAACAACAACAACCTAAACATTGAAAAACACCAACAAATTCAACAACAACCTCAACATTGAAAAACAACAACAACCTCATCATTGAAAAACACCAACAAATTCAACAACAACCTCAGCATTGAAAAACACCAACAAATTCAACAACAACCTCAGCATTGAAAAACCACAACAACCTCAATATTGAAAAACACCAACAAATTCAACAACAACCTCAACATTGAAAAACAACAACAACCTCAACATTGAAAAACACCAACAAATTCAACAACAACTCAACATTGAAAAACAACAACAACCTCAACATTGCAAAACATCAGCAAATTCAACAACAACCTCAACATTTAAAAACACCAACAAATTCAACAACAACCTCAACATTGAAAAACACCAACAAATTCAACAACAACCTCAACATTGAAAAACACCAACAAATTCAACAACAACCTCAACATTGAAAATCAACACCCTCAACATTGAAAAACACCAACAAATTCAACAAAAAATTCAACATTTGAAAAACACCAACAAATTCAACAACAACTTCAACATTGAAAAACACCAACAAATTCAACAACAACCTCGACTTTGAAAAACACCATCAAATTCAACAACAACCTCAACATTGAAAAACACCAACTACCTCAAAATTGAAAAAACACCAACAAATTCAACAACAACCTCAACATTTAAAAAAAACAACAACCTCAACATTGAAAAACACCAACAAATTCAACAACAACCCCAACATTGAAAAACACCAACAAATTCAACAACAACCTCAACATTGAAAAACACCAACAAACTCAAAAACAACCTCAACATTGAAAAACAACAACAACCTCAACATTGAAAAACACCAATAAATTCAACAACAACCTCAACATTGAAAAACAACAACAACCTCAACATTGAAAAACACCAACAAATTCAACAACAACCTCAACATTGAAAAACAGCAACAACCTCAACATTGAAAAACACCAACAAATTCAACAAAAACCTCAACATTGAAAAACACCAACAAATTCAACAACAACCTCAACATTGAAAAACACCAACAAATTCAACAACAAACTCAACATTGAAAAACACCAACTACCTCAAAATTGAAAAAACACCAACAAATTCAACAACAACCTCAACATTTAAAAAAAACAACAACCTCAACATTGAAAAACACCAACAAATTCAACAACAACCCCAACATTGAAAAACACCAACAAATTCAACAACAACCTCAACATTGAAAAACACCAACAAACTCAAAAACTACCTCAACATTGAAAAACAACAACAACCTCAACATTGAAAAACACCAATAAATTCAACAACAACCTCAACATTGAAAAACAACAACAACCTCAACATTGAAAAACACCAACAAATTCAACAACAACCTCAACATTGAAAAACAGCAACAACCTCAACATTGAAAAACACCAACAAATTCAACAAAAACCTCAACATTGAAAAACACCAACAAATTCAACAACAACCTCAACATTGAAAAACACCAACAAATTCAACAACAAACTCAACATTGAAAAACACCAACAAATTCAACAACAACCTCAACATTGAAAAACAACAACAACCTCAAAATTGAAAAACACCAACAAATTCAACAACAACCTCAACTTTGAAAAGCACCAACAAATTCAACAACAACCTCAACATTGAAAAACAACAACAACCTCAACATTGAAAAACACCAACAAATTCAACAACAACCTCAACATTGAAAAACAACAACAACCTCAACATTGAAAAACACCAACAAATTCAACAACAACCTCAACATTGAAAAACAACAACAAACTCAACATTGAAAAACACCAACAAATTCAACAACAACCTCAACATTGAAAAACAACAAGAACCTCAGCATTGAAAATCACCAACAAATTCAACAATAACCTCAACATTGAGAAACAACAACAACCTCAACATTGAAAAACACCAAATTCAACAACAACCTCAACATTGAAAAACACCAACAAATTCAACAACAACATCAACATTGAAAAACAACAACAACCTCAACATTGAAAAACACCAACAAATTCAACAACAACCTCAACATTGAAAAACAACAACAACCTCAACATTGAAAAACACCAACAAATTCAACAACAACCTCAACATTGAAAAACAACAGCAACCTCAACATTGAAAAACACCAACAAATTCAACAACAACCTCAACATTGAAAAACACCAACAAATTCAACAACAACCTCAACATTGAAAAACAAACAACAACCTCAACATTGAAAAACACCAACAAATTCAACAACAACCTCAACATTGAAAAACAACAACAACCTCAACATTGAAAAACACCAACAAATTCAACAACAACCTCAACATAGAAAAACAACAACAAACTCAGCATTGAAAAACACCAACAAATTCAACAACAACCTCAACATTGAAAAACAACAACAACCTCAACATTGAAAAACACCTACAAATTCAACAACAACCTCAACATTGAAAAACACACACAAATTCAACAACAACCTCAACATTGAAAAACAACAACAACCTAAACATTGAAAAACACCAACAAATTCAACAACAACCTCAACATTGAAAAACAACAACAACCTCATCATTGAAAAACACCAACAAATTCAACAACAACCTCAGCATTGAAAAACACCAACAAATTCAACAACAACCTCAGCATTGAAAAACCACAACAACCTCAATATTGAAAAACACCAACAAATTCAACAACAACCTCAACATTGAAAAACAACAACAACCTCAACATTGAAAAACACCAACAAATTCAACAACAACTCAACATTGAAAAACAACAACAACCTCAACATTGCAAAACATCAGCAAATTCAACAACAACCTCAACATTTAAAAACACCAACAAATTCAACAACAACCTCAACATTGAAAAACACCAACAAATTCAACAACAACCTCAACATTGAAAAACACCAACAAATTCAACAACAACCTCAACATTGAAAATCAACAACCTCAACATTGAAAAACACCAACAAATTCAACAAAAAATTCAACATTTGAAAAACACCAACAAATTCAACAACAACTTCAACATTGAAAAACACCAACAAATTCAACAACAACCTCGACTTTGAAAAACACCATCAAATTCAACAACAACCTCAACATTGAAAAACACCAACTACCTCAAAATTGAAAAAACACCAACAAATTCAACAACAACCTCAACATTTAAAAAAAACAACAACCTCAACATTGAAAAACACCAACAAATTCAACAACAACCCCAACATTGAAAAACACCAACAAATTCAACAACAACCTCAACATTGAAAAACACCAACAAACTCAAAAACAACCTCAACATTGAAAAACAACAACAACCTCAACATTGAAAAACACCAATAAATTCAACAACAACCTCAACATTGAAAAACAACAACAACCTCAACATTGAAAAACACCAACAAATTCAACAACAACCTCAACATTGAAAAACAGCAACAACCTCAACATTGAAAAACACCAACAAATTCAACAAAAACCTCAACATTGAAAAACACCAACAAATTCAACAACAACCTCAACATTGAAAAACACCAACAAATTCAACAACAAACTCAACATTGAAAAACACCAACAAATTCAACAACAACCTCAACATTGAAAAACAACAACAACCTCAAAATTGAAAAACACCAACAAATTCAACAACAACCTCAACTTTGAAAAGCACCAACAAATTCAACAACAACGTCAACATTGAAAAACAACAACAACCTCAACATTGAAAAACACCAACAAATTCAACAACAACCTCAACATTGAAAAACAACAACAACCTCAACATTGAAAAACACCAACAAATTCAACAAAAACTTCAACATTGAAAAACACCAACAAATTCAACAACAACCTCGAAATTGAAAAACACCAACAAATTCAACAACAACTTCAACATTGAAAAACACCAACAAATTCAACAACAACCTCGACATTGAAAAACACCATCAAATTCAACAACAACCTCCACATTGAAAAACACCAACTACCTCAAAATTGAAAAAACACCAACAAATTCAACAACAACCTCAACATTTAAAAAAAACAACAACCTCAAAATTGAAAAACACCAACAAATTCAACAACAACTCCAACATTGAAAAACACCAACAAATTCAACAACAACCTCACATTGAAAAACACCAACAAACTCAACAACAACCTCAACATTGAAAAACAACATAAACCTCAACATTGAAAAACACCAACAAATTCAACAACAACTTCAACATTGAAAAACACCAACAAATTCAACAACAACCTCAACATTGAAAAACAACAACAACCTCAACATTGAAAAACACCAACAAATTCAACAACAACCTCAGCATTGAAAAACAACAACAACTTCAACATTGAAAAACACCAACAAATTCAACAACAACCTCAACATTGAAAAATACCAACAAATTCAACAACATCCTCAGCATTGAAAAACAACAACAACCTCAACATTGAAAAACACCAACCAATTCAACAACAACCTCAACATTGAAAAACAACAACAACCTCAACATTGAAAAACACCAACAAATTCAACAAAAACTTCAACATTGAAAAACACCAACAAATTCAACAACAACCTCGAAATTGAAAAACACCAACAAATTCAACAACAACTTCAACATTGAAAAACACCAACAAATTCAACAACAACCTCGACATTGAAAAACACCATCAAATTCAACAACAACCTCAACATTGAAAAACACCAACTACCTCAAAATTGAAAAAACACCAACAAATTCAACAACAACCTCGACATTGAAAAACACCATCAAATTCAACAACAACCTCACATTGAAAAACACCAACAAACTCAACAACAACCTCAACATTGAAAAACAACATAAACCTCAACATTGAAAAACACCAACAAATTCAACAACAACTTCAACATTGAAAAACACCAACAAATTCAACAACAACCTCAACATTGAAAAACAACAACAACCTCAACATTGAAAAACACCAACAAATTCAACAACAACCTCAGCATTGAAAAACAACAACAACTTCAACATTGAAAAACACCAACAAATTCAACAACAACCTCAACATTGAAAAATACCAACAAATTCAACAACAACCTCAGCATTGAAAAACAACAACAACCTCAACATTGAAAAACACCAACCAATTCAACAACAACCTCAACATTGAAAAACAACAACAACCTCAACATTGAAAAACACCAACAAATTCAACAAAAACTTCAACATTGAAAAACACCAACAAATTCAACAACAACCTCGAAATTGAAAAACACCAACAAATTCAACAACAACTTCAACATTGAAAAACACCAACAAATTCAACAACAACCTCGACATTGAAAAACACCATCAAATTCAACAACAACCTCAACATTGAAAAACACCAACTACCTCAAAATTGAAAAAACACCAACAAATTCAACAACAACCTCAACATTTAAAAAAACCAACAACCTCAACATTGAAAAACACCAACAAATTCAACAACAACCCCAACATTGAAAAACACCAACAAATTCAACAACAACCTCCACATTGAAAAACACCAACAAACTCAACAACAACCTCAACATTGAAAAACAACAACAACCTCAACATTGAAAAACACCAACAAATTCAACAAGAACCTCAACATTGAAAAACACCAACAAATTCAACAACAAACTCAAGATTGAAAAACACCAACAAATTCAACAACCTCAACATTGAAAAACAACAACAACCTCAACATTGAAAAACACCAACAAATTCAACAACAACCTCAGCATTGAAAAACACCAACAAATTCAACAACAACCTCAACATTGAAAAACAACAACAACCTCAACATTGAAAAACACCAACAAATTCAACAACAACCTCAACATTGAAAAACAACAACAACCTCAACATTGAAAAACACCAACAAATTCAACAACAACCTCAACATTGAAAAACAACAACAAACTCAACATTGAAAAACACCAACAAATTCAACAACAACCTCAACATTGAAAAACAACAACAACCTCAACATTGAAAAACACCAACAAATTCAACAATAACCTCAACATTGAAAAACAACAACAACCTCAACATTGAAAAACACCAAATTCAACAACAACCTCAACATTGAAAAACACCAACAAATTCAACAACAACATCAACATTGAAAAACAACAACAACCTCAACATTGAAAAACACCAACAAATTCAACAACAACCTCAACATTGAAAAACAACAACAACCTCAACATTGAAAAACACCAACAAATTCAACAACAACCTCAACATTGAAAAACACCAACCAATACAACAACTACCTCAGCATTGAAAAACAACAACAACCTCAACATTGAAAAACACCAACAAATTCAACAACAACCTCAACATTGAAAAACAACAACAACCTCAACATTGAAAAACACCAACAAATTCAACAACAACTTCAACATTGAAAAACACCAACAAATTCAACAACAACCTCGAAATTGAAAAACACCAACAAATTCAACAACAACCTCAACATTGAAAAACAACAACAACGTCAACATTGAAAAACACCAACAAATTCAACAACAACCTCAACATTGAAAAACAACAACAACCTCAACATTGAAAAACACCAACAAATTCAACAACAACCTCAACATTTAAAAACACCAACAAATTCAACAACAACCTCATCATTGAAAAACAACAACAATCTCAACATTCAAAAATACCAACAAATTCAACAACAACCTCAACTTTGAAAAACAGCAACAACCTCAACATTGAAAAACACCAAAAAATTCAACAAAAACCTCAACATTGAAAAACACCAACAAATTCAACAACAACCTCAACATTGAAAAACACCAACAAATTCAACAACAAACTCAACATTGAAAAACACCAACAAATTCAACAACAACCTCAACATTGAAAAACAACAACAGCCTCAAAATTGAAAAACACCAACAAATTCAACAACAACCTCAACATTGAAAAGCACCAACAAATTCAACAACAACCTCAACATTGAAAAACAACAACAACCTCAACATTGAAAAACACCAACAAATTCAACAACAACCTCAACATTGAAAAACAACAACAACCTCAACATTGAAAAACACCAACAAATTCAACAACAACCTCAACATAGAAAAACAAGAACAAACTCAGCATTGAAAAACACCAACAAATTCAACAACAACCTCAACATTGAAAAACAACAACAACCACAACATTGAAAAACACCTACAAATTCAACAACAACCTCAACATTGAAAAACACCCACAAATTGAACAACAACCTCAACATTGAAAAACAACAACAACCTAAACATTGAAAAACACCAACAAATTCAACAACAACATCAACATTGAAAAACAACAACAACCTCATCATTGAAAAACACCAACAAATTCAACAACAACCTCAACATTGAAAAACACCAACAAATTCAACAACAACCTCAGCATTGAAAAACCACAACAACCTCAACATTGAAAAACACCAACAAATTCAACAACAACCTCAACATTGAAAAACAACAACAACCTCAACATTGAAAAACACCAGCAAATTCAACAACAACCTCAACATTTAAAAACACCAACAAATTCAACAACAACCTCAACATTGAAAAACACCAACAAATTCAACAACAACCTCAACATTGAAAAACACCAACAAATTCAACAACAACTTCAACATTGAAAAACAACAACCTCAACATTGAAAAACACCAACAAATTCAACAAAAAATTCAACATTGAAAAACACCAACAAATTCAACAACAACTACAACATTGAAAAACACCAGCAAATTCAACAACAACCTCGACATTGAAAAACACCATCAAATTCAACAACAACCTCAACATTGAAAAACACCAACTACCTCAAAATTGAAAAAACACCAACAAATTCAACAACAACCTCAACATTTAAAAAAAACAACAACCTCAACATTGAAAAACACCAACAAATTCAACAACAACCCCAACATTGAAAAACACCAAGAAATTCAACAACAACCTCAACATTGAAAAACACCAACAAACTCAACAACAACCTCAACATTGAAAAACAACAACAACCTCAACTTTGAAAAACAACAACAAATTCAACAAGAACATCAACATTGAAAAACACCAACAAATTCAACAACAACCTCGAAATTGAAAAACACCAACAAATTCAACAACAACCTCAACATTGAAAAACAACAACAACCTCAACATTGAAAAACACCAACAAATTCAACAACAACCTCAACATTGAAAAACAACAACAACCTCAACATTGAAAAACACCAACAAATTCAACAACAACCTCAACATTTAAAAACACCAACAAATTCAACAACAAACTCATCATTGAAAAACAACAACAATCTCAACATTGAAAAATACCAACAAATTCAACAACAACCTCAACATTGAAAAACAGCAACAACCTCAACATTGAAAAACACCAACATATTCAACAAAAACCTCAACATTGAAAAACACCAACAAATTCAACAACAACCTCAACATTGAAAAACACCAACAAATTCAACAACAAACTCAACATTGAAAAACACCAACAAATTCAACAACAACCTCAACATTGAAAAACAACAACAACCTCAAAATTGAAAAACACCAACAAATTCAACAACAACCTCAACTTTGAAAAGCACCAACAAATTCAACAACAACCTCAACATTGAAAAACAACAACAACCTCAACATTGAAAAACACCAACAAATTCAACAACAACCTCAACATTGAAAAACAACAACAACCTCAACATTGAAAAACACCAACAAATTCAACAACAACCTCAACATTGAAAAACAACAACAAACTCAACATTGAAAAACACCAACAAATTCAACAACAACCTCAACATTGAAAAACAACAAGAACCTCAGCATTGAAAATCACCAACAAATTCAACAATAACCTCAACATTGAGAAACAACAACAACCTCAACATTGAAAAACACCAAATTCAACAACAACCTCAACATTGAAAAACACCAACAAATTCAACAACAACATCAACATTGAAAAACAACAACAACCTCAACATTGAAAAACACCAACAAATTCAACAACAACCTCAACATTGAAAAACAACAACAACCTCAACATTGAAAAACACCAACAAATTCAACAACAACCTCAACATTGAAAAACAACAGCAACCTCAACATTGAAAAACACCAACAAATTCAACAACAACTTCAACATTGAAAAACACCAACAAATTCAACAACAACCTCGAAATTGAAAAACACCAACAAATTCAACAACAACCTCAACATTGAAAAACAACAACAACGTCAACATTGAAAAACACCAACAAATTCAACAACAACCTCAACATTGAAAAACAACAACAACCTCAACATTGAAAAACACCAACAAATTCAACAACAACCTCAACATTTAAAAACACCAACAAATTCAACAACAACCTCATCATTGGAAAACAACAACAATCTCAACATTGAAAAATACCAACAAATTCAACAACAACCTCAACATTGAAAAACAGCAACAACCTCAACATTGAAAAACACCAACAAATTCAACAAAAACCTCAACATTGAAAAACACCAACAAATTCAACAACAAACTCAACATTGAAAAACACCAACAAATTCAACAACAAACTCAACATTGAAAAACACCAACAAATTCAACAACAACCTCAACATTGAAAAACAACAACAACCTCAAAATTGAAAAACACCAACAAATTCAACAACAACCTCAACATTGAAAAGCACCAATAAATTCAACAACAACCTCAACATTGAAAAACAACAACAACCTCAACATTGAAAAACACCAACAAATTCAACAACAACCTCAACATTGAAAAATAACAACAACCTCAACATTGAAAAACACCAACAAATTCAACAACAACCTCAACATAGAAAAACAACAACAAACTCAGCATTGAAAAACACCAACAAATTCAACAACAACCTCAACATTGAAAAACAACAACAACCTCAACATTGAAAAACACCTACAAATTCAACAACAACCTCAACATTGAAAAACACCCACAAATTCAACAACAACCTCAACATTGAAAAACAACAACAACCTAAACATTGAAAAACACCAACAAATTCAACAACAACCTCAACATTGAAAAACAACAACAACCTCATCATTGAAAAACACCAACAAATTCAACAACAACCTCAGCATTGAAAAACACCAACAAATTCAACAACAACCTCAGCATTGAAAAACCACAACAACCTCAACATTGAAAAACACCAACAAATTCAACAACAACCTCAACATTGAAAAACAACAACAACCTCAACATTGAAAAACACCAACAAATTCAACAACAACTCAACATTGAAAAACAACAACAACCTCAACATTGCAAAACACCAGCAAATTCAACAATAACCTCAACATTTAAAAACACCAACAAATTCAACAACAACCTCAACATTGAAAAACACCACCAAATTCAACAACAACCTCAACATTGAAAAACACCAACAAATTCAACAACAACCTCAACATTGAAAAACAACAACCTCAACATTGAAAAACACCAACAAATTCAACAAAAAATTCAACATTGAAAAACACCAACAAATTCAACAACAACTTCAACATTGAAAAACACCAACAAATTCAACAACAACCTCGACATTGAAAAACACCATCAAATTCAACAACAGCCTCAACATTGAAAAACACCAATTACCTCAAAATTGAAAAAACACCAACAAATTCAACAACAACCTCAACATTTAAAAAAAACAACAACCTCAACATTGAAAAACACCAACAAATTCAACAACAACCCCAACATTGAAAAACACCAACAAATTCAACAACAACCTCAACATTGAAAAACACCAACAAACTCAACAACAACCTCAACATTGAAAAACAACAACAACCTCAACATTGAAAAACACCAACAAATTCAACAACAACCTCAACATTGAAAAACAACAACAACCTCAACATTGAAAAACACCAACAAATTCAACAACAACCTCAAATTTTAAAAACACCAACAAATTCAACAACAACCCCATCATTGAAAAACAACAACAATCTCAACATTGAAAAATACCAACAAATTCAACAACAACCTCAACATTGAAAAACAGCAACAACCTCAACATTGAAAAACACCAACAAATTCAACAAAAACCTCAACATTGAAAAACACCAACAAATTCAACAACAACCTCAACATTGAAAAACACCAACAAATTCAACAACAAACTCAACATTGAAAAACACCAACAAATTCAACAACAACCTCAACATTGAAAAACAACAACAACCTCAAAATTGAAAAACAGCAACAAATTCAACAACAACCTCAACTTTGAAAAGCACCAACAAATTCAACAACAACCTCAACATTGAAAAACAACAACAACCTCAACATTGAAAAACACCAACAAATTCAACAACAACCTCAACATTGAAAAACAACAACAACCTCAAAATTGAAAAACACCAACAAATTCAACAAAAACTTCAACATTGAAAAACACCAACAAATTCAACAACAACCTCGAAATTGAAAAACACCAACAAATTCAACAACAACTTCAACATTGAAAAACACCAACAAATTCAACAACAACCTCGACATTGAAAAACACCATCAAATTCAACAACAACCTCCAAATTGAAAAACACCAACTACCTCAAAATTGAAAAAACACCAACAAATTCAACAACAACCTCAACATTTAAAAAAAACAACAACCTCAACATTGAAAAACACCAACAAATTCAACAACAACCCCAACATTGAAAAACACCAACAAATTCAACAACAACCTCACATTGAAAAACACCAACAAACTCAACAACAACCTCAACATTGAAAAACAACATAAACCTCAACATTGAAAAACACCAACAAATTCAACAAGAACCTCAACATTGAAAAACACCAACAAATTCAACAACAAACTCAAGATTGAAAAACACCAACAAATTCAACAACCTCAACATTGAAAAACAACAACAACCTCAACATTGAAAAACACCAACAAATTCAACAACAAGCTCAACATTGAAAAACAGCATCAAATTCAACAACAACCTCAACATTGAAAAACAACAACAACCTCAACATTGAAAAACACCAACAAATTCAACAACAACCTCAACATTGAAAAACACCAACAACCTCAACATTGAAAAACACCAACAAATTCAACAACAACCTCAACATTGAAAAACAACAACAAACTCAACATTGAAAAACACCAACAAATTCAACAACAACCTCAACATTGAAAAACAACAACAACCTCAACATTGAAAAACACCAACAAATTCAACAATAACCTCAACATTGAAAAACAACAACAACCTCAACATTGAAAAACACCAAATTCAACAACAACCTCAACATTGAAAAACACCAACAAATTCAACAACAACATCAACATTGAAAAACAACAACAACCTCAACATTGAAAAACACCAACAAATTCAACAACAACCTCAGCACTGAAAAACAACAACAATCTCAACATTGAAAAATACCAACAAATTCAACAACAACCTCAACATTGAAAAACAACAACAACCTCAACATTGAAAAACACCAACAAATTCAACGACGACCTCAACATTGAAAAACACCAAGCAATACAACAACTACTTCAGCATTGAAAAACAACAACAACCTCAACATTGAAAAACACCAACAAATTCAACAACAACCTCAACATTGAAAAACAACAACAACGTCAACATTGAAAAACACCAACAAATTCAACAACAACTTCAACATTGAAAAACACCAACAAACTCAACAACAACCTCGAAATTGAAAAACACCAACAAATTCAACAACAACCTCAACATTGAAAAACAACAACAACCTCAACATTGAAAAACACCAACAAATTCAACAACAACCTCAACATTGAAAAAAAACAACAACCTCAACATTGAAAAACACCAACAAATTCAACAACAACCTCAACATTTAAAAACACCAGCAAATTCAACAAGAACCTCATCATTGAAAAACAACAACAATCTCAACATTGAAAAATACCAACAAATTCAACAACAACCTCAACATTGAAAAACACCAACAACCTCAACATTGAAAAACACCAACAAATTCAACAACAACCTCAACATTGAAAAACAACAACAACCTCAAAATTGAAAAACACCAACAAATTCAACAACAACCTCAACATTGAAAAGCACCAACAAATTCAACAACAACCTCAACATTGAAAGACAACAACAACCTCAACATTGAAAAACACCAACAAATTCAACAACAACCTCAACATTGAAAAACAACAACAACCTCAACATTGAAAAACACCAACAAATTCAACAACAACCTCAACATAGAAAAACAACAACAAACTCAACATTGAAAAACACCAACAAATTCAACAACAACCTCAACATTGAAAAACAACAAAAACCTCAACATTGAAAAACACCTACAAATTCAACAACAACCTCAACATTGAAAAACACCCACAAATTCAACAACAACCTCAACATTGAAAAACAACAACAACCAAAACATTGAAAAACACCAACAAATTCAACAACAACCTCAACATTGAAAAACAACAACAACCTCATCATTGAAAAACACCAACAAATTCAACAACAACCTCAACATTGAAAAACACCAACAAATTCAACAACAACCTCAGCATTGAAAAACCACAACAACCTCAACATTGAAAAACACCAACAAATTCAACAACAACCTCAACATTGAAAAACAACAACAACCTCAACATTGAAAAACACCAACAAATTCAACAAAAACTTCAACATTGCAAAACACCAACAAATTCAACAACAACCTCGAAATTGAAAAACACCAACAAATTCAACAACAACTTCAACATTGAAAAACACCAACAAATTCAACAACAACCTCGACATTGAAAAACACCATCAAATTCAACAACAACCTCTATATTGAAAAACACCAACTACCTCAAAATTGAAAAAACACCAACAAATTCAACAACAACCTCAACATTTAAAAAAAACAACAACCTCAACATTGAAAAACACCAACAAATTCAACAACAACCCCAACATTGAAAAACACCAACAAATTCAACAACAACCTCACATTGAAAAACACCAACAAACTCAACAACAACCTCAACATTGAAAAACAATATAAACCTCAACATTGAAAAACACCAACAAATTCAACAAGAACCTCAACATTGAAAAACACCAACAAAATCAACAACAAACTCAAGATTGAAAAACACCAACAAATTCAACAACCTCAACATTGAAAAACAACAACAACCTAAACATTGAAAAACACCAACAAATTCAACAACAAGCTCAACATTGAAAAACAGCAACAAATTCAACAACAACCTCAACATTGAAAAACAACAACAACCTCAAAATTGAAAAACACCAACAAATTCAACAACAACCTCAACTTTGAAAAGCACCAACAAATTCAACAACAACCTCAACATTGAAAAACAACAACAACCTCAACATTGAAAAACACCAACAAATTCAACAACAACCTCAACATTGAAAAACAACAACAACCTCAACATTGAAAAACACCAACAAATTCAACAACAACCTCAACATTGAAAAACAACAACAAACTCAACATTGAAAAACACCAACAAATTCAACAACAACCTCAACATTGAAAAACAACAAGAACCTCAGCATTGAAAATCACCAACAAATTCAACAATAACCTCAACATTGAGAAACAACAACATCCTCAACATTGAAAAACACCAAATTCAACAACAACCTCAACATTGAAAAACACCAACAAATTCAACAACAACATCAACATTGAAAAACAACAACAACCTCAACATTGAAAAACACCAACAAATTCAACAACAACCTCAACATTGAAAAACAACAACAACCTCAACATTGAAAAACACCAACAAATTCAACAACAACCTCAACATTGAAAAACAACAACAACCTCAACATTGAAAAACACCAACAAATTCAAGAACAACTTCAACATTGAAAAACACCAACAAATTCAACAACAACCTCGAAATTGAAAAACACCAACAAATTCAACAACAACCTCAACATTGAAAAACAACAACAACGTCAACATTGAAAAACACCAACAAATTCAACAACAACCTCAACATTGAAAAACAACAACAACCTCAACATTGAAAAACACCAACAAATTCAACAACAACCTCAACATTTAAAAACACCAACAAATTCAACAACAACCTCATCATTGAAAAACAACAACAATCTCAACATTGAAAAATACCAACAAATTCAACAACAACCTCAACATTGAAAAACAGCAACAACCTCAACATTGAAAAACACCAACAAATTCAACAAAAACCTCAACATTGAAAAACACCAACAAATTCAACAACAAACTCAACATTGAAAAACACCAACAAATTCAACAACAAACTCAACATTGAAAAACACCAACAAATTCAACAACAACCTCAACATTGAAAAACAACAACAACCTCAAAATTGAAAAACACCAACAAATTCAACAACAACCTCAACATTGAAAAGCACCAACAAATTCAACAACAACCTCAACATTGAAAAACAACAACAACCTCAACATTGAAAAACACCAACAAATTCAACAACAACCTCAACATTGAAAAATAACAACAACCTCAACATTGAAAAACACCAACAAATTCAACAACAACCTCAACATAGAAAAACAACAACAAACTCAGCATTGAAAAACACCAACAAATTCAACAACAACCTCAGCATTGAAAAACCACAACAACCTCAACATTGAAAAACACCAACAAATTCAACAACAACCTCAACATTGAAAAACAACAACAACCTCAACATTGAAAAACACCAACAAATTCAACAAAAACTTCAACATTGCAAAACACCAACAAATTCAACAACAACCTCGAAATTGAAAAACACCAACAAATTCAACAACAACTTCAACATTGAAAAACACCAACAAATTCAACAACAACCTCGACATTGAAAAACACCATCAAATTCAACAACAACCTCTATATTGAAAAACACCAACTACCTCAAAATTGAAAAAACACCAACAAATTCAACAACAACCTCAACATTTAAAAAAAACAACAACCTCAACATTGAAAAACACCAACAAATTCAACAACAACCCCAACATTGAAAAACACCAACAAATTCAACAACAACCTCACATTGAAAAACACCAACAAACTCAACAACAACCTCAACATTGAAAAACAATATAAACCTCAACATTGAAAAACACCAACAAATTCAACAAGAACCTCAACATTGAAAAACACCAACAAAATCAACAACAAACTCAAGATTGAAAAACACCAACAAATTCAACAACCTCAACATTGAAAAACAACAACAACCTAAACATTGAAAAACACCAACAAATTCAACAACAAGCTCAACATTGAAAAACAGCAACAAATTCAACAACAACCTCAACATTGAAAAACAACAACAACCTCAAAATTGAAAAACACCAACAAATTCAACAACAACCTCAACTTTGAAAAGCACCAACAAATTCAACAACAACCTCAACATTGAAAAACAACAACAACCTCAACATTGAAAAACACCAACAAATTCAACAACAACCTCAACATTGAAAAACAACAACAACCTCAACATTGAAAAACACCAACAAATTCAACAACAACCTCAACATTGAAAAACAACAACAAACTCAACATTGAAAAACACCAACAAATTCAACAACAACCTCAACATTGAAAAACAACAAGAACCTCAGCATTGAAAATCACCAACAAATTCAACAATAACCTCAACATTGAGAAACAACAACATCCTCAACATTGAAAAACACCAAATTCAACAACAACCTCAACATTGAAAAACACCAACAAATTCAACAACAACATCAACATTGAAAAACAACAACAACCTCAACATTGAAAAACACCAACAAATTCAACAACAACCTCAACATTGAAAAACAACAACAACCTCAACATTGAAAAACACCAACAAATTCAACAACAACCTCAACATTGAAAAACAACAACAACCTCAACATTGAAAAACACCAACAAATTCAAGAACAACTTCAACATTGAAAAACACCAACAAATTCAACAACAACCTCGAAATTGAAAAACACCAACAAATTCAACAACAACCTCAACATTGAAAAACAACAACAACGTCAACATTGAAAAACACCAACAAATTCAACAACAACCTCAACATTGAAAAACAACAACAACCTCAACATTGAAAAACACCAACAAATTCAACAACAACCTCAACATTTAAAAACACCAACAAATTCAACAACAACCTCATCATTGAAAAACAACAACAATCTCAACATTGAAAAATACCAACAAATTCAACAACAACCTCAACATTGAAAAACAGCAACAACCTCAACATTGAAAAACACCAACAAATTCAACAAAAACCTCAACATTGAAAAACACCAACAAATTCAACAACAAACTCAACATTGAAAAACACCAACAAATTCAACAACAAACTCAACATTGAAAAACACCAACAAATTCAACAACAACCTCAACATTGAAAAACAACAACAACCTCAAAATTGAAAAACACCAACAAATTCAACAACAACCTCAACATTGAAAAGCACCAACAAATTCAACAACAACCTCAACATTGAAAAACAACAACAACCTCAACATTGAAAAACACCAACAAATTCAACAACAACCTCAACATTGAAAAATAACAACAACCTCAACATTGAAAAACACCAACAAATTCAACAACAACCTCAACATAGAAAAACAACAACAAACTCAGCATTGAAAAACACCAACAAATTCAACAACAACCTCAACATTGAAAAACAACAACAACCTCAACATTGAAAAACACCTACAAATTCAACAACAACCTCAACATTGAAAAACACCCACAAATTCAACAACAACCTCAACATTGAAAAACAACAACAACCTAAACATTGAAAAACACCAACAAATTCAACAACAACCTCAACATTGAAAAACAACAACAACCTCATCATTGAAAAACACCAACAAATTCAACAACAACCTCAGCATTGAAAAACACCAACAAATTCAACAACAACCTCAGCATTGAAAAACCACAACAACCTCAACATTGAAAAACACCAACAAATTCAACAACAACCTCAACATTGAAAAACAACAACAACCTCAACATTGAAAAACACCAACAAATTCAACAACAACTCAACATTGAAAAACAACAACAACCTCAACATTGCAAAACACCAGCAAATTCAACAACAACCTCAACATTTAAAAACACCAACAAATTCAACAACAACCTCAACATTGAAAAACACCAACAAATTCAACAACAACCTCAACATTGAAAAACACCAACAAATTCAACAACAACCTCAACATTGAAAAACAACAACCTCAACATTGAAAAACACCAACAAATTCAACAAAAAATTCAACATTGAAAAACACCAACAAATTCAACAACAACTTCAACATTGAAAAACACCAACAAATTCAACAACAACCTCGACATTGAAAAACACCATCAAATTCAACAACAGCCTCAACATTGAAAAACACCAACTACCTCAAAATTGAAAAAACACCAACAAATTCAACAACAACCTCAACATTTAAAAAAAACAACAACCTCAACATTGAAAAACACCAACAAATTCAACAACAATCCCAACATTGAAAAACACCAACAAATTCAACAACAACCTCAACATTGAAAAACACCAACAAACTCAACAACAACCTCAACATTGAAAAACAACAACAACCTCAACATTGAAAAACACCAACAAATTCAACAACAACCTCAACATTGAAAAACAACAACAACCTCAACATTGAAAAACACCAACAAATTCAACAACAACCTCAAATTTTAAAAACACCAACAAATTCAACAACAACCCCATCATTGAAAAACAACAACAATCCCAACATTGAAAAATACCAACAAATTCAACAACAACCTCAACATTGAAAAACAGCAACAACCTCAACATTGAAAAACACCAACAAATTCAACAAAAACCTCAACATTGAAAAACACCAACAAATTCAACAACAACCTCAACATTGAAAAACACCAACAAATTCAACAACAAACTCAACATTGAAAAACACCAACAAATTCAACAACAACCTCAACATTGAAAAACAACAACAACCTCAAAATTGAAAAACAGCAACAAATTCAACAACAACCTCAACTTTGAAAAGCACCAACAAATTCAACAACAACCTCAACATTGAAAAACAACAACAACCTCAACATTGAAAAACACCAACAAATTCAACAACAACCTCAACATTGAAAAACAACAACAACCTCAAAATTGAAAAACTCCAACAAATTCAACAAAAACTTCAACATTGAAAAACACCAACAAATTCAACAACAACCTCGAAATTGAAAAACACCAACAAATTCAACAACAACTTCAACATTGAAAAACACCAACAAATTCAACAACAACCTCGACATTGAAAAACACCATCAAATTCAACAACAACCTCCACATTGAAAAACACCAACTACCTCAAAATTGAAAAAACACCAACAAATTCAACAACAACCTCAACATTTAAAAAAAACAACAACCTCAACATTGAAAAACACCAACAAATTCAACAACAACCCCAACATTGAAAAACACCAACAAATTCAACAACAACCTCACATTGAAAAACACCAACAAACTCAACAACAACCTCAACATTGAAAAACAACATAAACCTCAACATTGAAAAACACCAACAAATTCAACAAGAACCTCAACATTGAAAAACACCAACAAATTCAACAACAAACTCAAGATTGAAAAACACCAACAAATTCAACAACCTCAACATTGAAAAACAACAACAACCTCAACATTGAAAAACACCAACAAATTCAACAACAAGCTCAACATTGAAAAACAGCATCAAATTCAACAACAACCTCAACATTGAAAAACAACAACAACCTCAACATTGAAAAACACCAACAAATTCAACAACAACCTCAACATTGAAAAACACCAACAACCTCAACATTGAAAAACACCAACAAATTCAACAACAACCTCAACATTGAAAAACAACAACAAACTCAACATTGAAAAACACCAACAAATTCAACAACAACCTCAACATTGAAAAACAACAACAACCTCAACATTGAAAAACACCAACAAATTCAACAATAACCTCAACATTGAAAAACAACAACAACCTCAACATTGAAAAACACCAAATTCAACAACAACCTCAACATTGAAAAACACCAACAAATTCAACAACAACATCAACATTGAAAAACAACAACAACCTCAACATTGAAAAACACCAACAAATTCAACAACAACCTCATCATTGAAAAACAACAACAATCTCAACATTGAAAAATACCAACAAATTCAACAACAACCTCAACATTGAAAAACAACAACAACCTCAACATTGAAAAACACCAACAAATTCAACGACAACCTCAACATTGAAAAACACCAAGCAATACAACAACTACCTCAGCATTGAAAAACAACAACAACCTCAACATTGAAAAACACCAACAAATTCAACAACAACCTCAACATTGAAAAACAACAACAACGTCAACATTGAAAAACACCAACAAATTCAACAACAACTTCAACATTGAAAAACACCAACAAACTCAACAACAACCTCGAAATTGAAAAACACCAACAAATTCAACAACAACCTCAACATTGAAAAACAACAACAACCTCAACATTGAAAAACACCAACAAATTCAACAACAACCTCAACATTGAAAAAAAACAACAACCTCAACATTGAAAAACACCAACAAATTCAACAACAACCTCAACATTTAAAAACACCAACAAATTCAACAACAACCTCATCATTGAAAAACAACAACAATCTCAACATTGAAAAATACCAACAAATTCAACAACAACCTCAACATTGAAAAACACCAACAACCTCAACATTGAAAAACACCAACAAATTCAACAACAACCTCAACATTGAAAAAGAACAACAACCTCAAAATTGAAAAACACCAACAAATTCAACAACAACCTCAACATTGAAAAGCACCAACAAATTCAACAACAACCTCAACATTGAAAGACAACAACAACCTCAACATTGAAAAACACCAACAAATTCAACAACAACCTCAACATTGAAAAACAACAACAACCTCAACATTGAAAAACACCAACAAATTCAACAACAACCTCAACATAGAAAAACAACAACAAACTCAACATTGAAAAACACCAACAAATTCAACAACAACCTCAACATTGAAAAACAACAAAAACCTCAACATTGAAAAACACCTACAAATTCAACAACAACCTCAACATTGAAAAACACCCACAAATTCAACAACAACCTCAACATTGAAAAACAACAACAACCAAAACATTGAAAAACACCAACAAATTCAACAACAACCTCAACATTGAAAAACAACAACAACCTCATCATTGAAAAACACCAACAAATTCAACAACAACCTCAACATTGAAAAACACCAACAAATTCAACAACAACCTCAGCATTGAAAAACCACAACAACCTCAACATTGAAAAACACCAACAAATTCAACAACAACCTCAACATTGAAAAACAACAACAACCTCAACATTGAAAAACACCAACAAATTCAACAAAAACTTCAACATTGAAAAACACCAACAAATTCAACAACAACCTCGAAATTGAAAAACACCAACAAATTCAACAACAACTTCAACATTTAAAAACACCAACAAATTCAACAACAACCTCGACATTGAAAAACACCATCAAATTCAACAACAACCTCTATATTGAAAAACACCAACTACCTCAAAATTGAAAAAACACCAACAAATTCAACAACAACCTCAACATTTAAAAAAAACAACAACCTCAACATTGAAAAACACCAACAAATTCAACAACAACCCCAACATTGAAAAACACCAACAAATTCAACAACAACCTCACATTGAAAAACACCAACAAACTCAACAACAACCTCAACATTGAAAAACAATATAAACCTCAACATTGAAAAACACCAACAAATTCAACAAGAACCTCAACATTGAAAAACACCAACAAATTCAACAACAAACTCAAGATTGAAAAACACCAACAAATTCAACAACCTCAACATTGAAAAACAACAACAACCTAAACATTGAAAAACACCAACAAATTCAACAACAAGCTCAACATTGAAAAACAGCAACAAATTCAACAACAACCTCAACATTGAAAAACAACAACAACCTCAACATTGATAAACACCAACAAATTCAACAACAACCTCAACATTGAAAAACACCAACAACCTCAACATTGAAAAACACCAACAAATTCAACAACAACCTCAACATTGAAAAACAACAACAAACTCAACATTGAAAAACACCAACAAATTCAACAACAACCTCAACATTGAAAAACAACAACAACCTCAACATTGAAAAACACCAACAAATTCAACAATAACCTCAACATTGAAAAACAACAACAACCTCAACATTGAAAAACACCAAATTCAACAACAACCTCAACATTGAAAAACACCAACAAATTCAACAACAACATCAACATTGAAAAACAACAACAGCCTCAACATTGAAAAACACCAACAAATTCAACAACAACCTCAACATTGAAAAACAACAACAACCTCAACATTGAAAAACACCAACAAATTCAACAACAACCTCAACATTGAAAAACACCAAGCAATACAACAACTACCTCAGCATTGAAAAACAACAACAACCTCAACATTGAAAAACACCAACAAATTCAACAACAACCTCAACATTGAAAAACAACAACAACGTCAACATTGAAAAACACCAACAAATTCAACAACAACTTCAACATTGAAAAACACCAACAAATTCAACAACAACCTCGAAATTGAAAAACACCAACAAATTCAACAACAACCTCAACATTGAAAAACAACAACAACCTCAACATTGAAAAACACCAACAAATTCAACAACAACCTCAACATTGAAAAACAACAACAACCTCAACATTGAAAAACACCAACAAATTCAACAACAACCTCAACATTTAAAAACACCAACAAATTCAACAACAACCTCATCATTGAAAAACAACAACAATCTCAACATTGAAAAATACCAACAAATTCAACAACAACCTCAACATTGAAAAACACCAACAACCTCAACATTGAAAAACACCAACAAATTCAACAAAAACCTCAACATTGAAAAACACCAACAAATTCAACAACAACCTCAACATTGAAAAACACCAACAAATTCAACAACAAACTCAACATTGAAAAACACCAACAAATTCAACAACAACCTCAACATTGAAAAACAACAACAACCTCAAAATTGAAAAACACCAACAAATTCAACAACAACCTCAACATTGAAAAGCACCAACAAATTCAACAACAACCTCAACATTGAAAAACAACAACAACCTCAACATTGAAAAACACCAACAAATTCAACAACAACCTCAACATTGAAAAACAACAACAACATCAACATTGAAAAACACCAACAAATTCAACAACAACCTCAACATAGAAAAACAACAACAAACTCAACATTGAAAAACACCAACAAATTCAACAACAACCTCATCGTTGAAAAACAACAATCTCAACATTGAAAAGCAACAATAACGTCAACATTGAAAAACACCAACAAATTCAACAACAACTTCAACATTGAAAAACACCAACAAATTCAACAACAACCTCGAAATTGAAAAACACCAACAAATTCAACAACAACCTCAACATTGAAAAACAACAACAACCTCAACATTGAAAAACACCAACAAATTCAACAACAACCTCAACATTGAAAAACAACAACAACCTCAACATTGAAAAACACCAACAAATTCAACAACAACCTCAACATTTAAAAACACCAACAAATTCAACAACCACCTCATCATTGAAAAACAACAACAATCTCAACATTGAAAAATACCAACAAATTCAACAACAACCTCAACATTGAAAAACACCAACAACCTCAACATTGAAAAACACCAACAAATTCAACAAAAACCTCAACATTGAAAAACACCAACAAATTCAACAACAACCTCAACATTGAAAAACACCAACAAATTCAACAACAAACTCAACATTGAAAAACACCAACAAATTCAACAACAACCTCAACATTGAAAAACAACAACAACCTCAAAATTGAAAAACACCAAAAAATTCAACAACAACCTCAACATTGAAAAGCACCAACAAATTCAACAACAACCGCAACATTGAAAAACAACAACAACCTCAACATTGAAAAACACCAACAAATTCAACAACAACCTCAACATTGAAAAACAACAACAACCTCAACATTGAAAAACACCAACAAATTCAACAACAACCTCAACATAGAAAAACAACAACAAACTCAACATTGAAAAACACCAACAAATTCAACAACAACCTCAACATTGAAAAACAACAAAAACCTCAACATTGAAAAACACCTAAAAATTCAACAACAACCTCAACATTGAAAAACACCCACAAATTCAACAACAACCTCAACATTGAAAAACAACAACAACCAAAACATTGAAAAACACCAACAAATTCAACAACAACCTCAACATTGAAAAACAACAACAACCTCATCATTGAAAAACACCAACAAATTCAACAACAACCTCAACATTGAAAAACACCAACAAATTCAACAACAACCTCAGCATTGAAAAACCACAACAACCTCAATATTGAAAAACACCAACAAATTCAACAACAACCTCAACATTGAAAAACAACAACAACCTCAACATTGAAAAACACCAACAAATTCAACAACAACTCAACATTGAAAAACAACAACAACCTCAACATTGCAAAACAACAGCAAATTCAACAACAACCTCAACATTTAAAAACACCAACAAATTCAACAACAACCTCAACATTGAAAAACACCAACAAATTCAACAGCAACCTCAACATTGAAAAACACCAACAAATTCAACAACAACCTCAACATTGAAAAACACCAACAAATTTAACAAAAAATTCAACATTGAAAAACACCAACAAATTCAACAACAACTTCAACATTGAAAAACACCAACAAATTCAACAACAACCTCGACATTGAAAAACACCATCAAATTCAACAACAACCTCAACATTGAAAAACACCAACTACCTCAAAATTGAAAAAACACCAACAAATTCAACAACAACCTCAACATTTAAAAAAAACAACAACCTCAACATTGAAAAACACCAACAAATTCAACAACAACCCCAACATTGAAAAACACCAACAAATTCAACAACAACCTGAACATTGAAAAACACCAACAAACTCAACAACAACCTCAACATTGAAAAACAACAACAACCTCAACTTTGAAAAACACAAACAAATTCAACAAGAACCTCAACATTGAAAAACACCAACAAATTCAACAACAAACTCAAGATTGAAAAACACCAACAAATTCAACAACCTCAACATTGAAAAACAACAACAACCTCAACATTGAAAAACACCAACAAATTCAACAACAACCTCAACATTGAAAAACACCAACAAATTCAACAACAACCTCAGCATTGAAAAACAACAACAACCTCAACATTGAAAAACACCAACAAATTCAACAACAACCTCAACATTGAAAAACAACAACAACCTCAACATTGAAAAACACCAACAAATTCAACAATTACCTCAACATTGAAAAACAACAACAAACTCAACATTGAAAAACACCAACAAATTCAACAACAACCTCAACATTGAAAAACAACAAAAACCTCAACATTGAAAAACACCTAAAAATTCAACAACAACCTCAACATTGAAAAACACCCACAAATTCAACAACAACCTCAACATTGAAAAACAACAACAACCAAAACATTGAAAAACACCAACAAATTCAACAACAACCTCAACATTGAAAAACAACAACAACCTCATCATTGAAAAACACCAACAAATTCAACAACAACCTCAACATTGAAAAACACCAACAAATTCAACAACAACCTCAGCATTGAAAAACCACAACAACCTCAATATTGAAAAACACCAACAAATTCAACAACAACCTCAACATTGAAAAACAACAACAACCTCAACATTGAAAAACACCAACAAATTCAACAACAACTCAACATTGAAAAACAACAACAACCTCAACATTGCAAAACAACAGCAAATTCAACAACAACCTCAACATTTAAAAACACCAACAAATTCAACAACAACCTCAACATTGAAAAACACCAACAAATTCAACAGCAACCTCAACATTGAAAAACACCAACAAATTCAACAACAACCTCAACATTGAAAAACACCAACAAATTTAACAAAAAATTCAACATTGAAAAACACCAACAAATTCAACAACAACTTCAACATTGAAAAACACCAACAAATTCAACAACAACCTCGACATTGAAAAACACCATCAAATTCAACAACAACCTCAACATTGAAAAACACCAACTACCTCAAAATTGAAAAAACACCAACAAATTCAACAACAACCTCAACATTTAAAAAAAACAACAACCTCAACATTGAAAAACACCAACAAATTCAACAACAACCCCAACATTGAAAAACACCAACAAATTCAACAACAACCTGAACATTGAAAAACACCAACAAACTCAACAACAACCTCAACATTGAAAAACAACAACAACCTCAACTTTGAAAAACACAAACAAATTCAACAAGAACCTCAACATTGAAAAACACCAACAAATTCAACAACAAACTCAAGATTGAAAAACACCAACAAATTCAACAACCTCAACATTGAAAAACAACAACAACCTCAACATTGAAAAACACCAACAAATTCAACAACAACCTCAACATTGAAAAACACCAACAAATTCAACAACAACCTCAGCATTGAAAAACAACAACAACCTCAACATTGAAAAACACCAACAAATTCAACAACAACCTCAACATTGAAAAACAACAACAACCTCAACATTGAAAAACACCAACAAATTCAACAATTACCTCAACATTGAAAAACAACAACAAACTCAACATTGAAAAACACCAACAAATTCAACAACAACCTCAACATTGAAAAACAACAACAACCTCAACATTGAAAAACACCAACAAATTCAACAATAACCTCAACATTGAAAAACAACAACAACCTCAACATTGAAAAACACCAAATTCAACAACAACCTCAACATTGAAAAACACCAACAAATTCAACAACATTAACATTGAAAAACAACAACAACCTCAACATTGAAAAACACCAACAAATTCAACAACAACCTCAACATTGAAAAACAACAACAACATCAACATTGAAAAACACCAACAAATTCAACAACAACCTCAACATTGAAAAACACCAACCAATACAACAACTACCTCAGCATTGAAAAACAACAACAACCTCAACATTGAAAAACACCAACAAATTCAACAACAACCTCAACATTGAAAAACAACAACAACCTCAACATTGAAAAACACCAACAAATTCAACAACAACTTCAACATTGAAAAACACCAACAAATTCAACAACAACCTCGAAATTGAAAACCACCAACAAATTCAACAACAACCTCAACATTGAAAAACAACAACAACCTCAACATTGAAAAACACCAACAAATTCAGCAACAACCTCAACATTGAAAAACAACACCAACCTCAACATTGAAAAACACCAACAAATTCAACAACAACCTCAACATTTAAAAACACCAACAAATTCAACAACAACCTCATCATTGAAAAACAACAACAATCTCAACATTGAAAAATACCAACAAATTCAACAACAACCTCAACATTGAAAAACAGCAACAACCTCAACATTGAAAAACAACATAAACCTCAACATTGAAAAACACCAACAAATTCAACAAGAACCTCAACATTGAAAAACAACAACAACCTCAACATTGAAAAACACCAACAAATTCAACAACAAGCTCAACATTGAAAAACAGCATCAAATTCAACAACAACCTCAACATTGAAAAACAACAACAACCTCAACATTGAAAAACACCAACAAATTCAACAACAACCTCAACATTGAAAAACACCAACAACCTCAACATTGAAAAACACCAACAAATTCAACAACAACCTCAACATTGAAAAACAACAACAAACTCAACATTGAAAAACACCAACAAATTCAACAACAACCTCAACATTGAAAAACAACAACAACCTGAACATTGAAAAACACCAACAAATTCAACAATAACCTCAACATTGAAAAACAACAACAACCTCAACATTGAAAAACACCAAATTCAACAACAACCTCAACATTGAAAAACACCAACAAATTCAACAACAACATCAACATTGAAAAACAACAACAACCTCAACATTGAAAAACACCAACAAATTCAACAACAACCTCATCATTGAAAAACAACAACAATCTCAACATTGAAAAATACCAACAAATTCAACAACAACCTCAACATTGAAAAACAACAACAACCTCAACATTGAAAAACACCAACAAATTCAACGACAACCTCAACATTGAAAAACACCAAGCAATACAACAACTACCTCAGCATTGAAAAACAACAACAACCTCAACATTGAAAAACACCAACAAATTCAACAACAACCTCAACATTGAAAAACAACAACAACGTCAACATTGAAAAACACCAACAAATTCAACAACAACTTCAACATTGAAAAACACCAACAAACTCAACAACAACCTCGAAATTGAAAAACACCAACAAATTCAACAACAACCTCAACATTGAAAAACAACAACAACCTCAACATTGAAAAACACCAACAAATTCAACAACAACCTCAACATTGAAAAACAACAACAACCTCAACATTGAAAAACACCAACAAATTCAACAACAACCTCAACATTTAAAAACACCAACAAATTCAACAACAACCTCATCATTGAAAAACAACAACAATCTCAACATTGAAAAATGCCAACAAATTCAACAACAACCTCAACATTGAAAAACACCAACAACCTCAACATTGAAAAACACCAACAAATTCAACAACAACCTCAACATTGAAAAACAACAACAACCTCAAAATTGAAAAACACCAACAAATTCAACAACAACCTCAACATTGAAAAGCACCAACAAATTCAACAACAACCTCAACATTGAAAAACAACAACAACCTCAACATTGAAAAACACCAACAAATTCAACAACAACCTCAACATAGAAAAACAACAACAAACTCAACATTGAAAAACACCAACAAATTCAACAACAACCTCAACATTGAAAAACAACAAAAACCTCAACATTGAAAAACACCTACAAATTCAACAACAACCTCAACATTGAAAAACACCCACAAATTCAACAACAACCTCAACATTGAAAAACAACAACAACCAAAACATTGAAAAACACCAACAAATTCAACAACAACCTCAACATTGAAAAACAACAACAACCTCATCATTGAAAAACACCAACAAATTCAACAACAACCTCAACATTGAAAAACACCAACAAATTCAACAACAACCTCAGCATTGAAAAACCACAACAACCTCAACATTGAAAAACACCAACAAATTCAACAACAACCTCAACATTGAAAAACAACAACAACCTCAACATTGAAAAACACCAACAAATTCAACAAAAACTTCAACATTGAAAAACACCAACAAATTCAACAACAACCTCGAAATTGAAAAACACCAACAAATTCAACAACAACTTCAACATTGAAAAACACCAACAAATTCAACAACAACCTCGACATTGAAAAACACCATCAAATTCAACAACAACCTCTATATTGAAAAACACCAACTACCTCAAAATTGAAAAAACACCAACAAATTCAACAACAACCTCAACATTTAAAAAAAACAACAACCTCAACATTGAAAAACACCAACAAATTCAACAACAACCCCAACATTGAAAAACACCAACAAATTCAACAACAACTTCACATTGAAAAACACCAACAAACTCAACAACAACCTCAACATTGAAAAATAATATAAACCTCAACATTGAAAAACACCAACAAATTCAACAAGAACCTCAACATTGAAAAACACCAACAAATTCAACAACAAACTCAAGATTGAAAAACACCAACAAATTCAACAACCTCAACATTGAAAAACAACAACAACCTAAACATTGAAAAACACCAACAAATTCAACAACAAGCTCAACATTGAAAAACAGCAACAAATTCAACAACAACCTCAACATTGAAAAACAACAACAACCTCAACATTGAAAAACACCAACAAATTCAACAACAACCTCAACATTGAAAAACTCCAACAACCTCAACATTGAAAAACACCAACAAATTCAACAACAACCTCAACATTGAAAAACAACAACAAACTCAACATTAAAAAACACCAACAAATTCAACAACAACCTCAACATTGAAAAACAACAACAACCTCAACATTGAAAAACACCAACAAATTCAACAATAACCTCAACATTGAAAAACAACAACAACCTCAACATTGAAAAACACCAAATTCAACAACAACCTCAACATTGAAAAACACCAACAAATTCAACAACAACATCAACATTGAAAAACAACAACAACCTCAACATTGAAAAACACCAACAAATTCAACAACAACCTCAACATTGAAAAACAACAACAACCTCAACATTGAAAAACACCAACAAATTCAACAACAACCTCAACATTGAAAAACACCAAGCAATACAACAACTACCTCAGCATTGAAAAACAACAACAACCTCAACATTGAAAAACACCAACAAATTCAACAACAACCTCAACATTGAAAAACAACAACAACGTCAACATTGAAAAACACCAACAAATTCAACAACAACTTCAACATTGAAAAACACCAACAAATTCAACAACAACCTCGAAATTGAAAAACACCAACAAATTCAACAACAACCTCAACATTGAAAAACAACAACAACCTCAACATTGAAAAACACCAACAAATTCAACAACAACCTCAACATTGAAAAACAACAACAACCTCAACATTGAAAAACACCAACAAATTCAACAACAACCTCAACATTTAAAAACACCAACAAATTCAACAACAACCTCATCATTGAAAAACAACAACAATCTCAACATTGAAAAATACCAACAAATTCAACAACAACCTCAACATTGAAAAACACCAACAACCTCAACATTGAAAAACACCAACAAATTCAACAAAAACCTCAACATTGAAAAACACCAACAAATTCAACAACAACTTCAACATTGAAAAACACCAACAAATTCAACAACAACCTCGAAATTGAAAACCACCAACAAATTCAACAACAACCTCAACATTGAAAAACAACAACAACCTCAACATTGAAAAACACCAACAAATTCAGCAACAACCTCAACATTGAAAAACAACACCAACCTCAACATTGAAAAACACCAACAAATTCAACAACAACCTCAACATTTAAAAACACCAACAAATTCAACAACAACCTCATCATTGAAAAACAACAACAATCTCAACATTGAAAAATACCAACAAATTCAACAACAACCTCAACATTGAAAAACAGCAACAACCTCAACATTGAAAAACAACATAAACCTCAACATTGAAAAACACCAACAAATTCAACAAGAACCTCAACATTGAAAAACAACAACAACCTCAACATTGAAAAACACCAACAAATTCAACAACAAGCTCAACATTGAAAAACAGCATCAAATTCAACAACAACCTCAACATTGAAAAACAACAACAACCTCAACATTGAAAAACACCAACAAATTCAACAACAACCTCAACATTGAAAAACACCAACAACCTCAACATTGAAAAACACCAACAAATTCAACAACAACCTCAACATTGAAAAACAACAACAAACTCAACATTGAAAAACACCAACAAATTCAACAACAACCTCAACATTGAAAAACAACAACAACCTGAACATTGAAAAACACCAACAAATTCAACAATAACCTCAACATTGAAAAACAACAACAACCTCAACATTGAAAAACACCAAATTCAACAACAACCTCAACATTGAAAAACACCAACAAATTCAACAACAACATCAACATTGAAAAACAACAACAACCTCAACATTGAAAAACACCAACAAATTCAACAACAACCTCATCATTGAAAAACAACAACAATCTCAACATTGAAAAATACCAACAAATTCAACAACAACCTCAACATTGAAAAACAACAACAACCTCAACATTGAAAAACACCAACAAATTCAACGACAACCTCAACATTGAAAAACACCAAGCAATACAACAACTACCTCAGCATTGAAAAACAACAACAACCTCAACATTGAAAAACACCAACAAATTCAACAACAACCTCAACATTGAAAAACAACAACAACGTCAACATTGAAAAACACCAACAAATTCAACAACAACTTCAACATTGAAAAACACCAACAAACTCAACAACAACCTCGAAATTGAAAAACACCAACAAATTCAACAACAACCTCAACATTGAAAAACAACAACAACCTCAACATTGAAAAACACCAACAAATTCAACAACAACCTCAACATTGAAAAACAACAACAACCTCAACATTGAAAAACACCAACAAATTCAACAACAACCTCAACATTTAAAAACACCAACAAATTCAACAACAACCTCATCATTGAAAAACAACAACAATCTCAACATTGAAAAATGCCAACAAATTCAACAACAACCTCAACATTGAAAAACACCAACAACCTCAACATTGAAAAACACCAACAAATTCAACAACAACCTCAACATTGAAAAACAACAACAACCTCAAAATTGAAAAACACCAACAAATTCAACAACAACCTCAACATTGAAAAGCACCAACAAATTCAACAACAACCTCAACATTGAAAAACAACAACAACCTCAACATTGAAAAACACCAACAAATTCAACAACAACCTCAACATAGAAAAACAACAACAAACTCAACATTGAAAAACACCAACAAATTCAACAACAACCTCAACATTGAAAAACAACAAAAACCTCAACATTGAAAAACACCTACAAATTCAACAACAACCTCAACATTGAAAAACACCCACAAATTCAACAACAACCTCAACATTGAAAAACAACAACAACCAAAACATTGAAAAACACCAACAAATTCAACAACAACCTCAACATTGAAAAACAACAACAACCTCATCATTGAAAAACACCAACAAATTCAACAACAACCTCAACATTGAAAAACACCAACAAATTCAACAACAACCTCAGCATTGAAAAACCACAACAACCTCAACATTGAAAAACACCAACAAATTCAACAACAACCTCAACATTGAAAAACAACAACAACCTCAACATTGAAAAACACCAACAAATTCAACAAAAACTTCAACATTGAAAAACACCAACAAATTCAACAACAACCTCGAAATTGAAAAACACCAACAAATTCAACAACAACTTCAACATTGAAAAACACCAACAAATTCAACAACAACCTCGACATTGAAAAACACCATCAAATTCAACAACAACCTCTATATTGAAAAACACCAACTACCTCAAAATTGAAAAAACACCAACAAATTCAACAACAACCTCAACATTTAAAAAAAACAACAACCTCAACATTGAAAAACACCAACAAATTCAACAACAACCCCAACATTGAAAAACACCAACAAATTCAACAACAACTTCACATTGAAAAACACCAACAAACTCAACAACAACCTCAACATTGAAAAATAATATAAACCTCAACATTGAAAAACACCAACAAATTCAACAAGAACCTCAACATTGAAAAACACCAACAAATTCAACAACAAACTCAAGATTGAAAAACACCAACAAATTCAACAACCTCAACATTGAAAAACAACAACAACCTAAACATTGAAAAACACCAACAAATTCAACAACAAGCTCAACATTGAAAAACAGCAACAAATTCAACAACAACCTCAACATTGAAAAACAACAACAACCTCAACATTGAAAAACACCAACAAATTCAACAACAACCTCAACATTGAAAAACTCCAACAACCTCAACATTGAAAAACACCAACAAATTCAACAACAACCTCAACATTGAAAAACAACAACAAACTCAACATTGAAAAACACCAACAAATTCAACAACAACCTCAACATTGAAAAACAACAACAACCTCAACATTGAAAAACACCAACAAATTCAACAATAACCTCAACATTGAAAAACAACAACAACCTCAACATTGAAAAACACCAAATTCAACAACAACCTCAACATTGAAAAACACCAACAAATTCAACAACAACATCAACATTGAAAAACAACAACAACCTCAACATTGAAAAACACCAACAAATTCAACAACAACCTCAACATTGAAAAACAACAACAACCTCAACATTGAAAAACACCAACAAATTCAACAACAACCTCAACATTGAAAAACACCAAGCAATACAACAACTACCTCAGCATTGAAAAACAACAACAACCTCAACATTGAAAAACACCAACAAATTCAACAACAACCTCAACATTGAAAAACAACAACAACGTCAACATTGAAAAACACCAACAAATTCAACAACAACTTCAACATTGAAAAACACCAACAAATTCAACAAGAACCTCGAAATTGAAAAACACCAACAAATTCAACAACAACCTCAACATTGAAAAACAACAACAACCTCAACATTGAAAAACACCAACAAATTCAACAACAACCTCAACATTGAAAAACAACAACAACCTCAACATTGAAAAACACCAACAAATTCAACAACAACCTCAACATTTAAAAACACCAACAAATTCAACAACAACCTCATCATTGAAAAACAACAACAATCTCAACATTGAAAAATACCAACAAATTCAACAACAACCTCAACATTGAAAAACACCAACAACCTCAACATTGAAAAACACCAACAAATTCAACAAAAACCTCAACATTGAAAAACACCAACAAATTCAACAACAACCTCAACATTGAAAAACACCAACAAATCCAACAACAAACTCAACATTGAAAAACACCAACAAATTCAACAACAACCTCAACATTGAAAAACAACAACAACCTCAAAATTGAAAAACACCAACAAATTCAACAACAACATCAACATTGAAAAGCACCAACAAATTCAACAACAACCTCAACATTGAAAAACAACAACAACCTCAACATTGAAAAACACCAACAAATTCAACAACAACCTCAACATTGAAAAACAACAACAACATCAACATTGAAAAACACCAACAAATTCAACAACAACCTCAACATAGAAAAACAACAACAAACTCAACATTGAAAAACACCAACAAATTCAACAACAACCTCATCGTTGAAAAACAACAACCTCAACATTGAAAAGCAACAACAACGTCAACATTGAAAAACACCAACAAATTCAACAACAACTTCAACATTGAAAAACACCAACAAATTCAACAACAACCTCGAAATTGAAAAACACCAACAAATTCAACAACAACCTCAACATTGAAAAACAACAACAACCTCAACATTGAAAAACACCAACAAATTCAACAACAACCTCAATATTGAAAAACAACAACAACCTAAACATTGAAAAACACCAACAAATTCAACAACCACCTCATCATTGAAAAACAACAACAATCTCAACATTGAAAAATACCAACAAATTCAACAACAACCTCAACATTGAAAAACACCAACAACCTCAACATTGAAAAACACCAACAAATTCAACAAAAACCTCAACATTGAAAAACACCAACAAATTCAACAACAACCTCAACATTGAAAAACACCAACAAATTCAACAACAAACTCAACATTGAAAAACACCAACAAATTCAACAACAACCTCAACATTGAAAAACAACAACAACCTCAAAATTGAAAAACACCAACAAATTCAACAACAACCTCAACATTGAAACGCACCAACAAATTCAACAACAACCTCAACATTGAAAAACAACAACAACCTCAACATTGAAAAACACCAACAAATTCAACAACAACCTCAACATTGAAAAACAACAACAACCTCAACATTGAAAAACACCAACAAATTCAACAACAACCTCAACATAGAAAAACAACAACAAACTCAACATTGAAAAACACCAACAAATTCAACAACAACCTCAACATTGAAAAACAACAAAAACCTCAACATTGAAAAACACCTAAAAATTCAACAACAACCTCAACATTGAAAAACACCCACAAATTCAACAACAACCTCAACATTGAAAAACAACAACAACCAAAACATTGAAAAACACCAACAAATTCAACAACAACCTCAACATTGAAAAACAACAACAACCTCATCATTGAAAAACACCAACAAATTCAACAACAACCTCAACATTGAAAAACACCAACAAATTCAACAACAACCTCAGCATTGAAAAACCACAACAACCTCAATATTGAAAAACACCAACAAATTCAACAACAACCTCAACATTGAAAAACAACAACAACCTCAACATTGAAAAACACCAACAAATTCAACAACAACTCAACATTGAAAAACAACAACAACCTCAACATTGCAAAACACCAGCAAATTCAACAACAACCTCAACATTTAAAAACACCAACAAATTCAACAACAACCTCAACATTGAAAAACACCAACAAATTCAACAGCAACCTCAACATTGAAAAACACCAACAAATTCAACAACAACCTCAACATTGAAAAACAACAACCTCAACATTGAAAAACACCAACAAATTCAACAAAAAATTCAACATTGAAAAACACCAACAAATTCAACAACAACTTCAACATTGAAAAACACCAACAAATTCAACAACAACCTCGACATTGAAAAACACCATCAAATTCAACAACAACCTAAACATTGAAAAACACCAACTACCTCAAAATTGAAAAAACACCAACAAATTCAACAACAACCTCAACATTTAAAAAAAACAACAACCTCAACATTGAAAAACACCAACAAATTCAACAACAACCCCAACATTGAAAAACACCAACAAATTCAACAACAACCTGAACATTGAAAAACACCAACAAACTCAACAACAACCTCAACATTGAAAAACAACAACAACCTCAACTTTGAAAAACACAAACAAATTCAACAAGAACCTCAACATTGAAAAACACCAACAAATTCAACAACAAACTCAAGATTGAAAAACACCAACAAATTCAACAACCTCAACATTGAAAAACAACAACAACCTCAACATTGAAAAACACCAACAAATTCAACAACAACCTCAACATTGAAAAACACCAACAATTTCAACAACAACCTCAGCATTGAAAAACAACAACAACCTCAACATTGAAAAACACCAACAAATTCAACAACAACCTCAACATTGAAAAACAACAACAACCTCAACATTGAAAAACACCAACAAATTCAACAATTACCTCAACATTGAAAAACAACAACAAACTCAACATTGAAAAACACCAACAAATTCAACAACAACCTCAACATTGAAAAACAACAACAACCTCAACATTGAAAAACACCAACAAATTCAACAATAACCTCAACATTGAAAAACAACAACAACCTCAACATTGAAAAACACCAAATTCAACAACAACCTCAACATTGAAAAACACCAACAAATTCAACAACATTAACATTGAAAAACAACAACAACCTCAACATTGAAAAACACCAACAAATTCAACAACAACCTCAACATTGAAAAACAACAACAACATCAACATTGAAAAACACCAACAAATTCAACAACAACCTCAACATTGAAAAACACCAACCAATACAACAACTACCTCAGCATTGAAAAACAACAACAACCTCAACATTGAAAAACACCAACAAATTCAACAACAACCTCAACATTGAAAAACAACAACAACCTCAACTTTGAAAAACACAAACAAATTCAACAACAACCTCAACATTGAAAAACACCAACAAATTCAACAACAACCTCAACATTGAAAAACACCAACAATTTCAACAACAACCTCAGCATTGAAAAACAACAACAACCTCAACATTGAAAAACACCAGCAAATTCAACAACAACCTCAACATTGAAAAACAACAACAACCTCAACATTGAAAAACACCAACAAATTCAACAATTACCTCAACATTGAAAAACAACAACAAACTCAACATTGAAAAACACCAACAAATTCAACAACAACCTCAACATTGAAAAACAACAACAACCTCAACATTGAAAAACACCAACAAATTCAACAATAACCTCAACATTGAAAAACAACAACAACCTCAACATTGAAAAACACCAAATTCAACAACAACCTCAACATTGAAAAACACCAACAAATTCAACAACATTAACATTGAAAAACAACAACAACCTCAACATTGAAAAACACCAACAAATTCAACAACAACCTCAACATTGAAAAACAACAACAACATCAACATTGAAAAACACCAACAAATTCAACAACAACCTCAACATTGAAAAACACCAACCAATACAACAACTACCTCAGCATTGAAAAACAACAACAACCTCAACATTGAAAAACACCAACAAATTCAACAACAACCTCAACATTGAAAAACAACAACAACCTCAACATTGAAAAACACCAACAAATTCAACAACAACTTCAACATTGAAAAACACCAACAAATTCAACAACAACCTCGAAATTGAAAAACACCAACAAATTCAACAACAAACTCAACATTGAAAAACACCAACAAATTCAACAACAACCTCAACATTGAAAAACAACAACAACCTCAAAATTGAAAAACACCAACAAATTCAACAACAACCTCAACATTGAAAAGCACCGACAAATTCAACAACAACCTCAACATTGAAAAACAAAACCAACCTCAACATTGAAAAACACCAACAAATTCAACAACAACCTCAACATTGAAAAACAACAACAACCTCAACATTGAAAAACACCAACAAATTCAACAACAACCTCAACATTGAAAAACAACAACAAACTCAACATTGAAAAACACCAACAAATTCAACAACAACCTCAACATTGAAAAACAACAGCAACCTCAACATTGAAAAACACCTACAAATTCAACAACAACCTCAACATTGAAAAACACCCACAAATTCAACAACAACCTCAACATTGAAAAACAACAACAACCTAAACATTGAAAAACACCAACAAATTCAACAACAACCTCAACATTGAAAAACACCAACAAATTCAACAACAACCTCAGCATTGAAAAACCACAACAACCTCAACATTGAAAAACACCAACAAATTCAACAACAACCTCAACATTGAAAAACAACAGCAACCTCAACATTGAAAAACACCAACAAATTCAACAACAACCTCAACATTGAAAAACAACAACAACCTCAACATTGCAAAACACCAGCATATTCAACAACAACCTCAACATTTAAAAACACCAACAAATTCAACAACAACCTCAACATTGAAAACACCAGCAAATTCAACAACAACCTCAACATTTAAAAGCGCCAACAAATTCAACAACATCCTCAACATTGAAAAACAACAACCTCGACATTGAAAAACACCAACAAATTCAACAAAAATTTCAACATTGAAAAACACCAACAAATTCAACAACAACCTCAACATTGAAAAACACCAACAGCCTCAAAATTGAAAAAAAAGCCAACAAATTCAACAACAACCTCAACATTTAAAAACAACCACAACCTCAACATTGAAAAACACCAACAAATTCAACAACAACCTCAACATTGAAAAACACCAACAAATTCAACAACAACCTCAACATTGAAAAACAACAACCTCAACATTGAAAAACACCAACAAATTCAACAGAAAATTCAACATTGAAAAACAACAACAACCTCAACATTGAAAAACACCAACAAATTCAACAACATTAACATTGAAAAACAACAACAACCTCAACATTGAAAAACACCAACAAATTCAACAACAACCTCAACATTGAAAAACAACAACAACATCAACATTGAAAAACACCAACAAATTCAACAACAACCTCAACATTGAAAAACACCAACCAATACAACAACTACCTCAGCATTGAAAAACAACAACAACCTCAACATTGAAAAACACCAACAAATTCAACAACAACCTCAACATTGAAAAACAACAACAACCTCAACTTTGAAAAACACAAACAAATTCAACAACAACCTCAACATTGAAAAACACCAACAAATTCAACAACAACCTCAACATTGAAAAACACCAACAATTTCAACAACAACCTCAGCATTGAAAAACAACAACAACCTCAACATTGAAAAACACCAGCAAATTCAACAATTACCTCAACATTGAAAAACAACAACAAACTCAACATTGAAAAACACCAACAAATTCAACAACAACCTCAACATTGAAAAACAACAACAACCTCAACATTGAAAAACACCAACAAATTCAACAATAACCTCAACATTGAAAAACAACAACAACCTCAACATTGAAAAACACCAAATTCAACAACAACCTCAACATTGAAAAACACCAACAAATTCAACAACATTAACATTGAAAAACAACAACAACCTCAACATTGAAAAACACCAACAAATTCAACAACAACCTCAACATTGAAAAACAACAACAACATCAACATTGAAAAACACCAACAAATTCAACAACAACCTCAACATTGAAAAACACCAACCAATACAACAACTACCTCAGCATTGAAAAACAACAACAACCTCAACATTGAAAAACACCAACAAATTCAACAACAACCTCAACATTGAAAAACAACAACAACCTCAACATTGAAAAACACCAACAAATTCAACAACAACTTCAACATTGAAAAACACCAACAAATTCAACAACAACCTCGAAATTGAAAAACACCAACAAATTCAACAACAAACTCAACATTGAAAAACACCAACAAATTCAACAACAACCTCAACATTGAAAAACAACAACAACCTCAAAATTGAAAAACACCAACAAATTCAACAACAACCTCAACATTGAAAAGCACCGACAAATTCAACAACAACCTCAACATTGAAAAACAAAAACAACCTCAACATTGAAAAACACCAACAAATTCAACAACAACCTCAACATTGAAAAACAACAACAACCTCAACATTGAAAAACACCAACAAATTCAACAACAACCTCAACATTGAAAAACAACAACAAACTCAACATTGAAAAACACCAACAAATTCAACAACAACCTCAGCATTGAAAAACAACAGCAACCTCAACATTGAAAAACACCTACAAATTCAACAACAACCTCAACATTGAAAAACACCCACAAATTCAACAACAACCTCAACATTGAAAAACAACAACAACCTAAACATTGAAAAACACCAACAAATTCAACAACAACCTCAACATTGAAAAACACCAACAAATTCAACAACAACCTCAGCATTGAAAAACCACAACAACCTCAACATTGAAAAACACCAACAAATTCAACAACAACCTCAACATTGAAAAACAACAGCAACCTCAACATTGAAAAACACCAACAAATTCAACAACAACCTCAACATTGAAAAACAACAACAACCTCAACATTGCAAAACACCAGCATATTCAACAACAACCTCAACATTTAAAAACACCAACAAATTCAACAACAACCTCAACATTGAAAACACCAGCAAATTCAACAACAACCTCAACATTTAAAAGCGCCAACAAATTCAACAACATCCTCAACATTGAAAAACAACAACCTCGACATTGAAAAACACCAACAAATTCAACAAAAATTTCAACATTGAAAAACACCAACAAATTCAACAACAACCTCAACATTGAAAAACACCAACAGCCTCAAAATTGAAAAAAAAGCCAACAAATTCAACAACAACCTCAACATTTAAAAACAACCACAACCTCAACATTGAAAAACACCAACAAATTCAACAACAACCTCAACATTGAAAAACACCAACAAATTCAACAACAACCTCAACATTGAAAAACAACAACCTCAACATTGAAAAACACCAACAAATTCAACAGAAAATTCAACATTGAAAAACAACAACAACCTCAACATTGAAAAACACCAACAAATTCAACAACAACCTCAACATAGAGAAACAACAACAAACTCAACATTGAAAAACACCAACAAATTCAACAACAACCTCAACATTGAAAAACAACAAAAACCTCAACATTGAAAAACACCTACAAATTCAACAACAACCTCAACATTGAAAAACACCCACAAATTCAACAACAACCTCAACATTGAAAAACAACAACAACCAAAACATTGAAAAACACCAACAAATTCAACAACAACCTCAACATTGAAAAACAACAACAACCTCATCATTGAAAAACACCAACAAATTCAACAACAACCTCAACATTGAAAAACACCAACAAATTCAACAACAACCTCAGCATTGAAAAACCACAACAACCTCAATATTGAAAAACACCAACAAATTCAACAACAACCTCAACATTGAAAAACAACAACAACCTCAACATTGAAAAACACCAACAAATTCAACAACAACTCAACATTGAAAAACAACAACAACCTCAACATTGCAAAACACCAGCAAATTCAACAACAACCTCAACATTTAAAAACACCAACAAATTCAACAACAACCTCAACATTGAAAAACACCAACAAATTCAACAGCAACCTCAACATTGAAAAACACCAACAAATTCAACAACAACCTCAACATTGAAAAACAACAACCTCAACATTGAAAAACACCAACAAATTCAACAAAAAATTCAACATTGAAAAACACCAACAAATTCAACAACAACTTCAACATTGAAAAACACCAACAAATTCAACAACAACCTCGACATTGAAAAACACCATCAAATTCAACAACAACCTCAACATTGAAAAACACCAACTACCTCAAAATTGAAAAAACACCAACAAATTCAACAACAACCTCAACATTTAAAAAAAACAACAACCTCAACATTGAAAAACACCAACAAATTCAACAACAACCCCAACATTGAAAAACACCAACAAATTCAACAACAACCTCAACATTGAAAAACACCAACAAACTCAACAACAACCTCAACATTGAAAAACAACAACAACCTCAACTTTGAAAAACACAAACAAATTCAACAAGAACCTCAACATTGAAAAACACCAACAAATTCAACAACAAACTCAAGATTGAAAAACACCAACAAATTCAACAACCTCAACATTGAAAAACAACAACAACCTCAACATTGAAAAACACCAACAAATTCAACAACAACCTCAACATTGAAAAACACCAACAAATTCAACAACAACCTCAACATTGAAAAACAACAACAACCTCACCATTGAAAAACACCAACAAATTCAACAACAACCTCAACATTGAAAAACAACAACAACCTCAACATTGAAAAACACCAACAAATTCAACAATTACCTCAACATTGAAAAACAACAACAAACTCAACATTGAAAAACACCAACAAATTCAACAACAACCTCAACATTGAAAAACAACAACAACCTCAACATTGAAAAACACCAACAAATTCAACAATAACCTCAACATTGAAAAACAACAACAACCTCAACATTGAAAAACACCAAATTCAACAACAACCTCAACATTGAAAAACACCAACAAATTCAACAACATCAACATTGAAAAACAACAACAACCTCAACATTGAAAAACACCAACAAATTCAACAACAACCTCAACATTGAAAAACAACAACAACCTCAACATTGAAAAACACCAACAAATTCAACAACAACCTCAACATTGAAAAACACCAACCAATACAACAACTACCTCAGCATTGAAAAACAACAACAACCTCAACATTGAAAAACACCAACAAATTCAACAACAACTTCAACATTGAAAAACACCAACAAATTCAACAACAACCTCGAAATTGAAAAACACCAACAAATTCAACAACAACCTCAACATTGAAAAACAACAACAACCTCAACATTGAAAAACACCAACAAATTCAACAACAACCTCAACATTGAAAAACAACACCAACCTCAACATTGAAAAACACCAACAAATTCAACAACAACCTCAACATTTAAAAACAACAACAAATTCAACAACAACCTCATCATTGAAAAACAACAACAATCTCAACATTGAAAAACACCAACAAATTCAACAACAACCTCAACATTGAAAAACAGCAACAACCTCAACATTGAAAAACACCAACAAATTCAACAAAAACCTCAACATGGAAAAACACCAACAAATTCAACAACAACCTCAACATTGAAAAACACCAACAAATTCAACAACAAACTCAACATTGAAAAACACCAACAAATTCAACAACAACCTCAACATTGAAAAACAACAACAACCTCAAAATTGAAAAACACCAACAAATTCAACAACAACCTCAACATTGAAAAGCACCGACAAATTCAACAACAACCTCAACATTGAAAAACAAAAACAACCTCAACATTGAAAAACACCAACAAATTCAACAACAACCTCAACATTGAAAAACAACAACAACCTCAACATTGAAAAACACCAACAAATTCAACAACAACCTCAACATTGAAAAACAACAACAAACTCAACATTGAAAAACACCAACAAATTCAACAACAACCTCAACATTGAAAAACAACAACAACCTCAACATTGAAAAACACCTACAAATTCAACAACAACCTCAACATTGAAAAAAACCCACAAATTCAACAACAACCTCAACATTGAAAAACAACAACAACCTAAACATTGAAAAACACCAACAAATTCAACAACAACCTCAACATTGAAAAACACCAACAAATTCAACAACAACCTCAGCATTGAAAAACCACAACAACCTCAACATTGAAAAACACCAACAAATTCAACAACAACCTCAACATTGAAAAACAACAACAACCTCAACATTGAAAAACACCAACAAATTCAACAACAACCTCAACATTGAAAAACAACAACAACCTCAACTTTGCAAAACACCAGCAAATTCAACAACAACCTCAACATTTAAAAACACCAACAAATTCAACAACAACCTCAACATTGAAAACACCAGCAAATTCAACAACAACCTCAACATTTAAAAGCGCCAACAAATTCAACAACATCCTCAACATTGAAAAACAACAACCTCGACATTGAAAAACACCAACAAATTCAACAAAAAATTCAACATTGAAAAACACCAACAAATTCAACAACAACCTCAACATTGAAAAACACCAACAACCTCAAAATTGAAAAAAAAGCCAACAAATTCAACAACAACCTCAACATTTAAAAACAACCACAACCTCAACATTGAAAAACACCAACAAATTCAACAACAACCTCAACATTGAAAAACACCAACAAATTCAACAACAACCTCAACATTGAAAAAAAACAACCTCAACATTGAAAAACACCAACAAATTCAACAAAAAATTCAACATTGAAAAACACCAACAAATTCAACAACAACCTCAACTTTGAAAAACAACAACAACCTCATCATGGAAAAACACCAACAAATTCAACAACAACCTCAACATTGGAAAACAATAACATCCTCAAAATTGAAAAACACCAACAAATTCAACAACAACCCCAACATTTAAAAACAACAACAACATCAACATTGAAAAACATCAACAAATTCAACAACAACCTCAACATTGAAAAACAACAACAAACTCAACATTGAAAAACACCAACAAATTCAACAACAACCTCCACATTGAAAAACAACAACAACCTCAACATTGAAAAACACCAACAAATTCAACAATAACCTCAACATTGAAAAACAACAACAACCTCAACATTGAAAAACACCAAATTCAACAACAACCTCAACATTGAAAAACACCAACAAATTCAACAACAACATCAACATTGAAAAACAACAACAACCTCAACATTGAAAACCAACAAATTCAACAACAACCTCAACATTGAAAAACAACAACAACCTCAACATTGAAAAACACCAACAAATTCAACAACAACCTCAACATTGAAAAACACCAAGCAATACAACAACTACCTCAGCATTGAAAAACAACAACAACCTCAACATTGAAAAACACCAACAAATTCAACAACAACCTCAACATTGAAAAACAACAACAAGCTCAACATTGAAAAACACCAACAAATTCAACAACAACTTCAACATTGAAAAACACCAACAAATTCAACAACAACCTCGAAATTGAAAAACACCAACAAATTCAACAACAACCTCAACATTGAAAAACAACAACAACCTCAACATTGAAAAACACCAACAAATTCAACAACAACCTCAACATTTCAAAACACCAACAAATTCAACAACAACCTCATCATTGAAAAACAACAACAATCTCAACATTGAAAAATACCAACAAATTCAACAACAACCTCAACATTGAAAAACAGCAACAACCTCAACATTGAAAAACACCAACAAATTCAACAAAAACCTCAACATTGAAAAACACCAACAAATTCAACAACAACCTCAACATTGAAAAACACCAACAAATTCAACAACAAACTCAACATTGAAAAACACCAACAAATTCAACAACAACCTCAACATTGAAAAACAACAACAACCTCAAAATTGAAAAACACCAACAAATTCAACAACAACCTCAACATTGAAAAGCACCAACAAATTCAACAACAACCTCAACATTGAAAAACAACAACAACCTCAACATTGAAAAACACCAACAAATTCAACAACAACCTCAACATTGAAAAAACAACAACAACCTCAACATTGAAAAAACACCAACAAATTCAAGAACAACCTCAACACAGAAAAACAACAACAAACTCAACATTGAAAAACACCAAGAAATTCAACAACAACCTCAACATTGAAAAACAACAAAAACCTCAACATTGAAAAACACCTACAAATTCAACAACAACCTCAACATTGAAAAACACCCACGAATTCAACAACAACCTCAACATTGAAAAACAACAACAACCTAAACATTGAAAAACACCAACAAATTCAACAACAACCTCAACATTGAAAAACAACAACAACCTCAACATTGAAAAACACCAACAAATTCAACAACAACCTCAGCATTGAAAAACCACAACAACCTCAACATTGAAAAACACCAACAAATTCAACAACAACCTCAACATTGAAAAACAACAACAACCTCAACATTGAAAAACACCAACAAATTCAACAACAACCTCAACATTGAAAAACAACAACAACCTCAACATTGCAAAACACCAGCAAATTCAACAACAACCTCAACATTTAAAAACACCAACAAATTCAACAACAACCTCAACATTGAAAACACCAGCAAATTCAACAACAACCTCAACATTTAAAAGCGCCAACAAATTCAACAACATCCTCAACATTGAAAAACAACAACCTCGACATTGAAAAACACCAACAAATTCAACAAAAAATTCAACATTGAAAAACACCAACAAATTCAACAACAACCTCAACATTGAAAAACACCAACAACCTCAAAATTGAAAAAAAAGCCAACAAATTCAACAACAACCTCAACATTTAAAAACAACCACAACCTCAACATTGAAAAACACCAACAAATTCAACAACAACCTCAACATTGAAAAACACCAACAAATTCAACAACAACCTCAACATTGAAAAAAAAACAACCTCAACATTGAAAAACACCAACAAATTCAACAAAAAATTCAACATTGAAAAACACCAACAAATTCAACAACAACCTCAACTTTGAAAAACAACAACAACCTCATCATGGAAAAACACCAACAAATTCAACAACAACCTCAACATTGGAAAACAATAACATCCTCAAAGTTGAAAAACACCAACAAATTCAACAACAACCCCAACATTTAAAAACAACAACAACATCAACATTGAAAAACATCAACAAATTCAACAACAACCTCAACATTGAAAAACAACAACAAACTCAACATTGAAAAACACCAACAAATTCAACAACAACCTCCACATTGAAAAACAACAACAACCTCAACATTGAAAAACACCAACAAATTCAACAATAACCTCAACATTGAAAAACAACAACAACCTCAACATTGAAAAACACCAAATTCAACAACAACCTCAACATTGAAAAACACCAACAAATTCAACAACAACATCAACATTGAAAAACAACAACAACCTCAACATTGAAAACCAACAAATTCAACAACAACCTCAACATTGAAAAACAACAACAACCTCAACATTGAAAAACACCAACAAATTCAACAACAACCTCAACATTGAAAAACACCAAGCAATACAACAACTACCTCAGCATTGAAAAACAACAACAACCTCAACATTGAAAAACACCAACAAATTCAACAACAACCTCAACATTGAAAAACAACAACAAGCTCAACATTGAAAAACACCAACAAATTCAACAACAACTTCAACATTGAAAAACACCAACAAATTCAACAACAACCTCGAAATTGAAAAACACCAACAAATTCAACAACAACCTCAACATTGAAAAACAACAACAACCTCAACATTGAAAAACACCAACAAATTCAACAACAACCTCAACATTTAAAAACACCAACAAATTCAACAACAACCTCATCATTGAAAAACAACAACAATCTCAACATTGAAAAATACCAACAAATTCAACAACAACCTCAACATTGAAAAACAGCAACAACCTCAACATTGAAAAACACCAACAAATTCAACAAAAACCTCAACATTGAAAAACACCAACAAATTCAACAACAACCTCAACATTGAAAAACACCAACAAATTCAACAACAAACTCAACATTGAAAAACACCAACAAATTCAACAACAACCTCAACATTGAAAAACAACAACAACCTCAACATTGAAAAACACCAACAAATTCAAGAACAACCTCAACACAGAAAAACAACAACAAACTCAACATTGAAAAACACCAAGAAATTCAACAACAACCTCAACATTGAAAAACAACAAAAACCTCAACATTGAAAAACACCTACAAATTCAACAACAACCTCAACATTGAAAAACACCCACGAATTCAACAACAACCTCAACATTGAAAAACAACAACAACCTAAACATTGAAAAAACACCAACAAATTCAACAACAACCTCAACATTGAAAAACAACAACAACCTCAACATTGAAAAACACCAACAAATTCAACAACAACCTCAGCATTGAAAAACCACAACAACCTCAACATTGAAAAACACCAACAAATTCAACAACAACCTCAACATTGAAAAACAACAACAACCTCAACATTGAAAAACACCAACAAATTCAACAACAACCTCAACATTGAAAAACAACAACAACCTCAACATTGCAAAACACCAGCAAATTCAACAACAACCTCAACATTTAAAAACACCAACAAATTCAACAACAACCTCAACATTGAAAACACCAGCAAATTCAACAACAACCTCAACATTTAAAAGCGCCAACAAATTCAACAACATCCTCAACATTGAAAAACAACAACCTCGACATTGAAAAACACCAACAAATTCAACAAAAAATTCAACATTGAAAAACACCAACAAATTCAACAACAACCTCAACATTGAAAAACACCAACAACCTCAAAATTGAAAAAAAAGCCAACAAATTCAACAACAACCTCAACATTTAAAAACAACCACAACCTCAACATTGAAAAACACCAACAAATTCAACAACAACCTCAACATTGAAAAACACCAACAAATTCAACAACAACCTCAACATTGAAAAAAAACAACCTCAACATTGAAAAACACCAACAAATTCAACAAAAAATTCAACATTGAAAAACACCAACAAATTCAACAACAACCTCAACTTTGAAAAACAACAACAACCTCATCATGGAAAAACACCAACAAATTCAACAACAACCTCAACATTGGAAAACAATAACATCCTCAAAATTGAAAAACACCAACAAATTCAACAACAACCCCAACATTTAAAAACAACAACAACATCAACATTGAAAAACATCAACAAATTCAACAACAACCTCAACATTGAAAAACAACAACAAACTCAACATTGAAAAACACCAACAAATTCAACAACAACCTCCACATTGAAAAACAACAACAACCTCAACATTGAAAAACACCAACAAATTCAACAATAACCTCAACATTGAAAAACAACAACAACCTCAACATTGAAAAACACCAAATTCAACAACAACCTCAACATTGAAAAACACCAACAAATTCAACAACAACATCAACATTGAAAAACAACAACAACCTCAACATTGAAAACCAACAAATTCAACAACAACCTCAACATTGAAAAACAACAACAACCTCAACATTGAAAAACACCAACAAATTCAACAACAACCTCAACATTGAAAAACACCAAGCAATACAACAACTACCTCAGCATTGAAAAACAACAACAACCTCAACATTGAAAAACACCAACAAATTCAACAACAACCTCAACATTGAAAAACAACAACAAGCTCAACATTGAAAAACACCAACAAATTCAACAACAACTTCAACATTGAAAAACACCAACAAATTCAACAACAACCTCGAAATTGAAAAACACCAACAAATTCAACAACAACCTCAACATTGAAAAACAACAACAACCTCAACATTGAAAAACACCAACAAATTCAACAACAACCTCAACATTTAAAAACACCAACAAATTCAACAACAACCTCATCATTGAAAAACAACAACAATCTCAACATTGAAAAATACCAACAAATTCAACAACAACCTCAACATTGAAAAACAGCAGCAACCTCAACATTGAAAAACACCAACAAATTCAACAACAACCTCAACATTGAAAAACACCAACAAATTCAACAACAACCTCAACATTGAAAAAAAACAACCTCAACATTGAAAAACACCAACAAATTCAACAAAAAATTCAACATTGAAAAACACCAACAAATTCAACAACAACCTCAACTTTGAAAAACAACAACAACCTCATCATGGAAAAACACCAACAAATTCAACAACAACCTCAACATTGGAAAACAATAACATCCTCAAAATTGAAAAACACCAACAAATTCAACAACAACCCCAACATTTAAAAACAACAACAACATCAACATTGAAAAACATCAACAAATTCAACAACAACCTCAACATTGAAAAACAACAACAAACTCAACATTGAAAAACACCAACAAATTCAACAACAACCTCCACATTGAAAAACAACAACAACCTCAACATTGAAAAACACCAACAAATTCAACAATAACCTCAACATTGAAAAACAACAACAACCTCAACATTGAAAAACACCAAATTCAACAACAACCTCAACATTGAAAAACACCAACAAATTCAACAACAACATCAACATTGAAAAACAACAACAACCTCAACATTGAAAACCAACAAATTCAACAACAACCTCAACATTGAAAAACAACAACAACCTCAACATTGAAAAACACCAACAAATTCAACAACAACCTCAACATTGAAAAACACCAAGCAATACAACAACTACCTCAGCATTGAAAAACAACAACAACCTCAACATTGAAAAACACCAACAAATTCAACAACAACCTCAACATTGAAAAACAACAACAAGCTCAACATTGAAAAACACCAACAAATTCAACAACAACTTCAACATTGAAAAACACCAACAAATTCAACAACAACCTCGAAATTGAAAAACACCAACAAATTCAACAACAACCTCAACATTGAAAAACAACAACAACCTCAACATTGAAAAACACCAACAAATTCAACAACAACCTCAACATTTAAAAACACCAACAAATTCAACAACAACCTCATCATTGAAAAACAACAACAATCTCAACATTGAAAAATACCAACAAATTCAACAACAACCTCAACATTGAAAAACAGCAACAACCTCAACATTGAAAAACACCAACAAATTCAACAAAAACCTCAACATTGAAAAACACCAACAAATTCAACAACAACCTCAACATTGAAAAACACCAACAAATTCAACAACAAACTCAACATTGAAGAACACCAACAAATTCAACAACAACCTCAACATTGAAAAACAACAACAACCTCAAAATTGAAAAACACCAACAAATTCAACAACAACCTCAACATTGAAAAGCACCAACAAATTCAACAACAACCTCAACATTGAAAAACAACAACAACCTCAACATTGAAAAACACCAACAAATTCAACAACAACCTCAACATTGAAAAACAACAACAACCTCAACATTGAAAAACACCAACAAATTCAAGAACAACCTCAACACAGAAAAACAACAACAAACTCAACATTGAAAAACACCAAGAAATTCAACAACAACCTCAACATTGAAAAACAACAAAAACCTCAACATTGAAAAACACCTACAAATTCAACAACAACCTCAACATTGAAAAACACCCACGAATTCAACAACAACCTCAACATTGAAAAACAACAACAACCTAAACATTGAAAAACACCAACAAATTCAACAACAACCTCAACATTGAAAAACAACAACAACCTCATCATTGAAAAACACCAACAAATTCAACAACAACCTCAACATTGAAAAACACCAACAAATTCAACAACAACCTCAGCATTGAAAAACCACAACAACCTCAACATTGAAAAACACCAACAACTTCAACAACAACCTCAACATTGAAAAACAACAACAACCTCAACATTGAAAAACACCAACAAATTCAACAACAACTCAACATTGAAAAACAACAACAACCTCAACATTGCAAAACACCAGCAAATTCAACAACAACCTCAACATTTAAAAACACCAACAAATTCAACAACAACCTCAACATTGAAAAACACCAACAATTTCAACAGCAACCTCAACATTGAAAAACACCAACAAATTCAACTACAACCTCAACATTGAAAAACAACAACCTCAACATTGAAAAACACCAACAAATTCAACAATAAATTCAACATTGAAAAACACCAACAAATTCAACAACAACTTCAACATTGAAAAACATCAACAAATTCAACAACAACCTCGACATTGAAAAACACCATCAAATTCAACAACAACCTCAACATTGAAAAACACCAACTACCTCAAAATTGAAAAAACACCAACAAATTCAACAACAACCTCAACATTTAAAAAAAACAACAACCTCAACACTGAAAAACACCAACAAATTCAACAACAACCCCAACATTGAAAAACACCAACAAATTCAACAACAACCTCAACATTGAAAAACACCAACAAACTCAACAACAACCTCAACATTGAAAAACAACAACAAACTCAACATTGAAAAACACCAACAAATTCAACAACAACCTCAACATTGAAAAACAACAACAACCTCAACATTGAAAAACACCAACAAATTCAACAATAACCTCAACATTGAAAAACAACAACAACCTCAACATTGAAAAACACCAAATTCAACAACAACCTCAACATTGAAAAACACCAGCAAATTCAACAACAACATCAACATTGAAAAACAACAACAACCTCAACATTGAAAAACACCAACAAATTCAACAACAACCTCAACATTGAAAAACAACAACAACCTCAACATTGAAAAACACCAACAAATTCAACAACAGCCTCAACATTGAAAACACCAACCAATACAACAACTACCTCAGCATTGAAAAACAACAACAACCTCAACATTGAAAAAACACCAGCAAATTCAACAACAACCTCAACATTGAAAAACAACAACAACCTCAACATTGAAAAACACCAACAAATTCAACAACAACTTCAACATTGAAAAAACACCAACAAATTCAACAACAACCTCGAAATTGAAAAACACCAACAAATTCAACAACAACCTCAACATTGAAAAACAACAACAACCTCAACATTGAAAAACACCAACAAATTCAACAACAACCTCAACATTGAAAAACAACAACAACCTCAACATTGAAAAATACCAACAAATTCAACAACAACCTCAACATTTAAAAATACCAACAAATTCAACAACAACCTCATCATTGAAAAACAACAACAATCTCAACATTGAAAAATACCAACAAATTCAACAACAACCTCAACATTGAAAAACAGCAACAACCTCAACATTGAAAAACACCAACAAATTCAACAAAAACGTCAACATGGAAAAAGACCAACAAATTCAGCAACAACCTCAACATTGAAAAACACCAACAAATTCAACAACAAACTCAACATTGAAAAACACCAACAAATTCAACAACAACCTCAACATTGAAAAACAACAACAACCTCAAAATTGAAAAACACCAACAAATTCAACAACAACCTCAACATTGAAAAGCACCAACAAATTCAACAACAACCTCAACATTGAAAAACAACAACAACCTCAACATTGAAAAACACCAACAAATTCAACAACAACCTCAACATTGAAAAACAACAACAACCTCAACATTGAAAAACACCAACAAATTCAACAACAACCTCAACATTGAAAGACAACAACAAACTCAACATTGAAAAACACCAACAAATTCAACAACAACCTCAACATTGAAAAACACCCACAAATTCAACAACAACCTCAACATTGAAAAACAACAACAACCTAAACATTGAAAAACACCAACAAATTCAACAACAACCTCAACATTGAAAAACACCAACAAATTCAACAACAACCTCAGCATTGAAAAACCACAACAACCTCAACATTGAAAAACACCAACATATTCAACAACAACCTCAACATTGAAAAACAACAACAACCTCAACATTGAAAAACACCAACAAATTCAACAACAACCTCAACATTGAAAAACAACAACAACCTCAACATTGCAAAACACCAGCAAATTCAACAACAACCTCAACATTTAAAAACACCAACAAATTCAACAACAACCTCAACATTGAAAACAGCAGCAAATTCAACAACAACCTCAACATTTAAAAACGCCAACAAATTCAACAACATCCTCAACATTGAAAAACAACAACCTCGACATTGAAAAACACCAACAAATTCAACAAAAAATTCAACATTGAAAAACACCATCAAATTCAACAACAACCTCAACATTGAAAAACACCAACAACCTCAAAATTGAAAAAACACCAACAAATTCAACAACAACCTCAACATTTAAAAACAACAACAACCTCAACATTGAAAAACACCAACAAATTCAACAACAACCTCAACATTGAAAAACACCAACAAATTCAACAACAACCTCAACATTGAAAAACAACAACCTCAACATTGAAAAACACCAACAAATTCAACAAAAAATTCAACATTGAAAAACACCAACAAATTCAACAACAACCTCAACTTTGAAAAACAACAACAACCTCATCATGGAAAAACACCAACAAATTCAACAACAACCTCAACATTGAAAAACAATAACATCCTCAAAATTGAAAAACACCAACAAATTCAACAACAACCCCAATATTTAAAAACAACAACAACATCAACATTGAAAAACATCAACAAATTCAACAACAACCTCAACATTGAAAAACACCAACAAATACAACAACAACCTCAACATTGAAAAACACCAGCAAATTCAACAACAACATCAACATTGAAAAACAACAACAACCTCAACATTGAAAAACACCAACAAATTCAACAACAACCTCAACATTGAAAAACAACAACAACCTCAACATTGAAAAACACCAACAAATTCAACAACAGCCTCAACATTGAAAACACCAACCAATACAACAACTACCTCAGCATTGAAAAACAACAACAACCTCAACATTGAAAAACACCAGCAAATTCAACAACAACCTCAACATTGAAAAACAACAACAACCTCAACATTGAAAAACACCAACAAATTCAACAACAACTTCAACATTGAAAAACACCAACAAATTCAACAACAACCTCGAAATTGAAAAACACCAACAAATTCAACAACAACCTCAACATTGAAAAACAACAACAACCTCAACATTGAAAAACACCAACAAATTCAACAACAACCTCAACATTGAAAAACAACAACAACCTCAACATTGAAAAATACCAACAAATTCAACAACAACCTCAACATTTAAAAATACCAACAAATTCAACAACAACCTCATCATTGAAAAACAACAACAATCTCAACATTGAAAAATACCAACAAATTCAACAACAACCTCAACATTGAAAAACAGCAACAACCTCAACATTGAAAAACACCAACAAATTCAACAAAAACGTCAACATGGAAAAAGACCAACAAATTCAGCAACAACCTCAACATTGAAAAACACCAACAAATTCAACAACAAACTCAACATTGAAAAACACCAACAAATTCAACAACAACCTCAACATTGAAAAACAACAACAACCTCAAAATTGAAAAACACCAACAAATTCAACAACAACCTCAACATTGAAAAGCACCAACAAATTCAACAACAACCTCAACATTGAAAAACAACAACAACCTCAACATTGAAAAACACCAACAAATTCAACAACAACCTCAACATTGAAAAACAACAACAACCTCAACATTGAAAAACACCAACAAATTCAACAACAACCTCAACATTGAAAGACAACAACAAACTCAACATTGAAAAACACCAACAAATTCAACAACAACCTCAACATTGAAAAACACCCACAAATTCAACAACAACCTCAACATTGAAAAACAACAACAACCTAAACATTGAAAAACACCAACAAATTCAACAACAACCTCAACATTGAAAAACACCAACAAATTCAACAACAACCTCAGCATTGAAAAACCACAACAACCTCAACATTGAAAAACACCAACATATTCAACAACAACCTCAACATTGAAAAACAACAACAACCTCAACATTGAAAAACACCAACAAATTCAACAACAACCTCAACATTGAAAAAACAACAACAACCTCAACATTGCAAAACACCAGCAAATTCAACAACAACCTCAACATTTAAAAACACCAACAAATTCAACAACAACCTCAACATTGAAAACAGCAGCAAATTCAACAACAACCTCAACATTTAAAAACGCCAACAAATTCAACAACATCCTCAACATTGAAAAACAACAACCTCGACATTGAAAAACACCAACAAATTCAACAAAAAATTCAACATTGAAAAAACACCATCAAATTCAACAACAACCTCAACATTGAAAAACACCAACAACCTCAAAATTGAAAAAACACCAACAAATTCAACAACAACCTCAACATTTAAAAACAACAACAACCTCAACATTGAAAAACACCAACAAATTCAACAACAACCTCAACATTGAAAAACACCAACAAATTCAACAACAACCTCAACATTGAAAAACAACAACCTCAACATTGAAAAACACCAACAAATTCAACAAAAAATTCAACATTGAAAAAACACCAACAAATTCAACAACAACCTCAACTTTGAAAAACAACAACAACCTCATCATGGAAAAACACCAACAAATTCAACAACAACCTCAACATTGAAAAACAATAACATCCTCAAAATTGAAAAACACCAACAAATTCAACAACAACCCCAATATTTAAAAACAACAACAACATCAACATTGAAAAACATCAACAAATTCAACAACAACCTCAACATTGAAAAAACACCAACAAATACAACAACAACCTCAACATTGAAAAACACCAACAAACTCAACAACAACCTCAACATTGAAAAACAACAACAACCTCAACATTGAAAAACACCAACAAATTCAACCACAACCTCAACATTGAAAAACACCAACAAATTCAATAACAACCTCAACATTGAAAAACACCAACCAGCTCAACATTGTAAAACACCAACAAATTCAACAACAACCTCAACATTGAAAAACAACAACAACCTCATCATTGAAAAACACCAACAAATTCAACAACAACCTCAACATTGAAAAACAACAACAAACTCAACATTGAAAAACACCAACAAATTCAACAACAACCTCAACATTGAAAAAGAACAACAACCTCAACATTGAAAAACACCAACAAATTCAACAACAACTTCAACATTGAAAAACACCAACAAATTCAACAACAACCTCAACATTGAAAAACAACAACAACTTCAACATTGAAAAACAACAACAACCTCAACATTGAAAAACACCAACAAATTCAACAACAACCTCAAAATTGAAAAACACCAACAAATTCAACAACAACCTCAGCATTGAAAAACACCAACAAATTCAACAACAACCTCAACATTGAAAAACAACAACAACCTCAACATTGAAAAACACCAACAAATTCAACAATAACCTCAACATTGAAAAACAACAACAACCTCAACATTGAAAAACACCAAATTCAACAACAACCTCAACATTGAAAAACACCAACAAATTCAACAACAACATCAACATTGAAAAACAACAACAACCTCAACATTGAAAAACACCAACAAATTCAACAACAACCTCAACATTGAAAAACAACAACAACCTCAACATTGAAAAACACCAACAAATTCAACAACAGCCTCAACATTGAAAAACACCAACCAATACAACAACTACCTCAGCATTAAAAAACAACAACAACCTCAACATTGAAAAACACCAACAAATTCAACAACAACCTCAGCATTAAAAAACAACAACAACCTCAACATTGAAAAACACCAACAAATTCAACAACAACTTCAACATTGAAAAACACCAACAAATTCAACAACAACCTCGAAATTGAAAAACACCAACAAATTCAACAACAACCTCAACATTGAAAAACAACAACAACCTCAACATTGAAAAACACCAACAAATTCAACAACAACCTCAACATTGAAAAACAACAACAACCTCAACATTGAAAAACACCAACAAATTCAACAACAACCTCAACATTTAAAAACACCAACAAATTCAACAACAACCTCATCATTGAAAAACAACAACAATCTCAACATTGAAAAATACCAACAAATTCAACAACAACCTCAACATTGAAAAACAGCAACAACCTCAACATTGAAAAACACCAACAAATTCAACAAAAACGTCAACATGGAAAAACACCAACAAATTCAACAACAACCTCAACATTGAAAAGCACCAACAAATTCAACAACAAACTCAACATTGAAAAACACCAACAAATTCAACAACAACCTCAACATTGAAAAACAACAACAACCTCAAAATTGAAAAACACCAACAAATTCAACAACAACCTCAACATTGAAAAGCACCAACAAATTCAACAACAACCTCAACATTGAAAAACAACAACAACCTCAACATTGAAAAACACCAACAAATTCAACAACAACCTCAACATTGAAAAACAACAACAACCTCAACATTGAAAAACACCAACAAATTCAACAACAACCTCAACATTGAAAAACAACAACAAACTCAACATTGAAAAACACCAACAAATTCAACAACAACCTCAACATTGAAAAACAACAACAACCTCAACATTGAAAAACACCTACAAATTCAACAACAACCTCAACATTGAAAAACACCCACAAATTCAACAACAACCTCAACATTGAAAAACAACAACAACCTAAACATTGAAAAACACCAACAAATTCAACAACAACCTCAACATTGAAAAACACCAACAAATTCAACAACAACCTCAGCATTGAAAAACCACAACAACCTCAACATTGAAAAACACCAACAAATTCAACAACAACCTCAACATTGAAAAACAACAAAAACCGCAACATTGAAAAACACCAACAAATTCAACAACAACCTCAACATTGAAAAACAACAACAACCTCAACATTGCAAAACACCAGCAAATTCAACAACAACCTCAACATTTAAAAACACCAACAAATTCAACAACAACCTCAACATTGAAAACAGCAGCAAATTCAACAACAACCTCAACATTTAAAAACGCCAAGAAATTCAACAACATCCTCAACATTTAAAAACAACAACCTCGACATTGAAAAACACCAACAACCTCAAAATTGAAAAAACACCAACAAATTCAACAACAACCTCAACATTTAAAAACAACAACAACCTCAACATTGAAAAACACCTACAAATTCAACAACAACCTCAACATTGAAAAACACCAACAAATTCAACAACAACCTCAACATTGAAAAACAACAACCTCAACATTGAAAAACACCAACAAATTCAACAACAACCTCAACTTTGAAAAACAACAACAACCTCATCATGGAAAACAACCAACAAATTCAACAACAACCTCAACATTGAAAAACAATAACATCCTCAAAATTGAAAGACACCAACAAATTCAACAACAACCCCAACATTTAAAAACAACAACAACATCAACATTGAAAAACATCAACAAATTCAACAACAACCTCAACATTGAAAAACACCAACAAATACAACAACAACCTCAACATTGAAAAACACCAACAAACTCAACAACAACCTCAACATTGAAAAACAACAACAACCTCAACATTGAAAAACACCAACAAATTCAACCACAACCTCAACATTGAAAAACATAAACAAATTCAATAACAACCTCAACATTGAAAAACACCAACAACCTCAACATTGTAAAACACCAACAAATTCAACAACAACCTCAACATTGAAAAACAACAACAACCTCAACATTGAAAAACACCAACAAATTCAACAACAACCTCAACATTGAAAAACAACAACAAACTCAACATTGAAAAACACGAACAAATTCAACAACAACCTCAACATTGAAAAAGAACAACAACCTCAACATTGAAAAACACCAACAAATTCAACAACAACTTCAACATTGAAAAACACCAACAAATTCAACAACAACCTCAACACTGAAAAACAACAACAACCTCAACATTGAAAAACAACAACAACCTCAACATTGAAAAACACCAACAAATTCAACAACAACCTCAACATTGAAAAACACCAACAAATTCAACAACAACCTCAGCATTGAAAAACACCAACAAATTCAACAACAACCTTAACATTGAAAAACAACAACAACCTCAACATTGAAAAACACCAACAAATTCAACAAAAACTTCAACATTGAAAAACACCAACAAATTCAACAACAACCTCGAAATTGAAAAACACCAACAAATTCAACAACAACTTCAACATTGAAAAACACCAACAAATTCAACAACAACCTCGACATTGAAAAACACCATCAAATTCAACAATAACCTCAACATTGAAAAACACCAACAACCTCCAAATTGAAAAAACACCAACAAATTCAACAACACCCTCAACATTTAAAAACAACAACAACCTCAACATTGAAAAACACCAACAAATTCAACAACAACCTCAACATTGAAAAACACCAACAAATTCAACAACAACCTCAACATTGAAAAACACCAACAAACTCAACAACAACCTCAACATTGAAAAACAACAACAACCTCAACATTGAAAAACACCAACAAATTCAACCACAACCTCAACATTGAAAAACACCAACAAATTCAACAGCAAACTCAGGATTGAAAAACACCAACAAATTCAACAACCTCAACATTGAAAAACAACAACAACCTCAACATTGAAAAACACCAACAAAATCAACAACAACCTCAACATTGAAAAACACCAACAAATTCAACAACAACCTCAACATTGAAAAACAACAACAACCTCAACATTGAAAAACTCGAACAAATTCAACAACAACCTCAACATTGAAAAACAACAACAACCTCAACATTGAAAAACACCAACAAATTCAACAACAACTTCAACATTGAAAATCACCAACAAATTCAACAACAACCTCAACATTGAAAAACAACAACAACCTCAACATTGAAAAACAACAACAACCTCAACATTGAAAAACAACAACAACCTCAACATTGAAAAACACCAACAAATTCAACAAAAACTTCAACATTGAAAAACACCAACAAATTCAACAACAACCTCGAAATTGAAAAACACCAACAAATTCAACAACAACTTCAACATTCAAAAGCACCAACAAATTCAACAACAACCTCGACATTGAAATACACCTTCAAATTCCACAACATCCTCAACATTGAAAAACACCAACAACCTCAAAATTGAAAAAACACCAACAAATTCAACAACACCCTCAACATTTAAAAACAACAACAACCTCAACATTGAAAAACACCAACAAATTCAACAACAACCTCAACATTGAAAAACACCAACAAATTCAACAACAACCTCAACATTGAAAAACACCAACAAACTCAACAACAACCTCAACATTGAAAAACAACAGCAACCTCAACATTGAAAAACACCAACAAATTCAACAACAAGCTCAACATTGAAAAACACCAAAAAATTCAACAGCAAACTCAAGATTGAAAAACACCAACAAATTCAACAACCTCAACATTGAAAAACAACAACAACCTCAACATTGAAAAACACCAACAAAATCAACAACAACCTCAAAATTGAAAAACACCAACAAATTCAACAACAACCTCAACATTGAAAAACAACAACAACCTCAACATTGAAAAACTCGAACAAATTCAACAACAACCTCAACATTGAAAAACAACAACAACCTCAACATTGAAAAACACCAACAAATTCAACAACAACCTCAACATTGAAAAACAACAACAAACTCAACATTGAAAAACACCAACAAATTCAACAACAACCTCAACATTGAAAAACAACAACAACCTCAACATTGAAAAACACAAACAAATTCAACAATAACCTCAACATTGAAAAACAACAACAACCTCAACATCGAAAAACACCAACAAATTCAACAACAACCTCAACATTGAAAAACACCAACAAATTCAACAACAACCTCAACATTGAAAAACACCAACAAATTCAACAACAACCTCAACATTGAAAAACATCAACAACCTCAACATTGAAAAACACCAACAAATTCAACAACAACCTCAACATTGAAAAACAACAACAAACTCAACATTGAAAAACACGAACAAATTCAACAACAACCTCAACATTGAAAAACCACAACAACCTCAACATTGAAAAACACAAACAAATTCAACAATAACCTCAACATTGAAAAACAACAACAACCTCAACATTGAAAAACACCAACAAATTCAACAACAGCCTCAACATTGAAAAACACCAACAAATTAAACAACAACCTCAACATTGAAAAACAACAACAACCTCAACATTGAAAAACACCAACAAATTCAACAACAACCTCAACATTGAAAAACAACAACAACCTCAACATTGAAAAACACCAACAAATTCAACAACAACCTCAACATTGAAAAACACCAACAAATTCAACAACAACCTCAGCATTGAAAAACAACAACAACCTCAACATTGAAAAATACCAACAAATTCAACAACAACCTCAACATTGAAAAACAACAACATCCTCAAAATTGAAAAACACCAACAAATTCAACAACAACCCCAACATTTAAAAACAACAACAACCTCAACATCGAAAAACACCAACAAATTCAACAACAACCTCAACATTGAAAAACACCAACAAACTCAACAACAACCTCAACATTGAAAAACAACAACAACCTCAACATTGAAAAACACCAACAAATTCAACCACAACCTCAACATTGAAAAACACCAACAAATTCAATAACAACCTCAACATTGAAAAACACCAACAACCTCAACATTGTAAAACACCAACAAATTCAACAACAACCTCAACATTGAAAAACAACAACAACCTCAACATTGAAAAACACCAACAAATTCAACAACAACCTCAACATTGAAAAACAACAACAAACTCAACATTGAAAAACACCAACAAATTCAACAACAACCTCAACATTGAAAAACAACAACAACCTCAACATTGAAAAACAACAACAACCTCAACATTGAAAAACACCAACAAATTCAACAACAACCTCAACATTGAAAAACACCAACAAATTCAACAACAACCTCAGCATTGAAAAACAACAACAACCTCAACATTGAAAAACACCAACAAATTCAACAACAACCTCAACATTGAAAAACAACAGCCACCTCAACATTGAAAAACACCAACAAATTCAACAAAAACTTCAACATTGAATACACCAACAAATTCAACAACAACCTCGAAATTGAAAAACACCAAGAAATTCAACAACAACTTCAACATTGAAAAACACCAACAAATTCAACAACAACCTCGACATTGAAAAACACCATCAAATTCAACAACAACCTCAACATTGAAAAACACCAACAACCTCAAAATTGAAAAAACACCAACAAATTCAACAACACCCTCAACATTTAAAAACAACAACAACCTCAACATTGAAAAACACCAACAAATTCAACAACAACCTCAACATTGAAAAACACCAACAAATTCAACAACAACCTCAACATTGAAAAACAACAACAACCTCAACATTGAAAAACACCAACAAATTCAACAACAAGCTCAACATTGAAAAACACCAAAAAATTCAACAGCAAACTCTTGATTGAAAAGCACCAACAAATTCAACAACCTCAACATTGAAAAACAACAACAACCTCAACATTGAAAAACACCAACAAAATCCACAACAACCGCAACATTGAAAAACACCAACAAATTCAACAACAACCTCAACATTGAAAAACAACAACAACCTCAACATTGAAAAGCTCGAACAAATTCAACAACAACCTCAACATTGAAAAACAACAACAACCTCAACATTGAAAAACACCAACAAATTCAACAACAACCTCAACATTGAAAAACAACAACAAACTCAACATTGAAAAACACCAGCAAATTCAACAACAACCTCAACATTGAAAAACAACATCAACCTCAACATTGAAAAACACAAACAAATTCAACAATAACCTCAACATTGAAAAACATCAACAACCTCAACATTGAAAAACACCAACAAATTCAACAACAACCTCAACATTGAAAAACACCAACAAATTCAACAACAACCTCAACATTGAAAAACACCAACAAATTCAGCAACAACCTCAACATTGAAAAACAACAACAACCTCAACATTGAAAAACACCAACAAATTCAACAACAACCTCAACATTGAAAAACAACAACAAACTCAACATTGAAAAACACCAACAAATTCAACAACAACCTCAACATTGAAAAACAACAACAACCTCAACATTGAAAAACACAAACAAATTCAACAATAACCTCAACATTGAAAAACAACAACAACCTCAACATTGAAAAACACCAACAACGTCAACATTGAAAAACACCAACAAATTCAACAACAACCTCATCATTGAAAAACACCAACAATTTCAACAACAACCTCTGCATTGAAAAACAACAACAACCTCAACATTGAAAAATACCAACAAATTCAACAACAACCTCAACATTGAAAAACAACAACAACCTCAACATTGAAAAACACCAACAAATTCAACAACAACCTCAACATTGAAAAACAGCAACAACCTCAACATTGAAAAACACCCACAAATTCAACAACAACCTCAACATTGAAAAACAACAACAACCTCAACATTGAAAAAGACCAACAAATTCAACAACAACGTCAACATTGAAAAACAACAACAACCTCAACATTGAAAAACAACAACAACCTCAACATTGAAAAACAACAACAACCTCAACATTGAAAAACACCAACAAATTCAACAACAACATCAACATTGAAAAACACCAACAAATTCAACAACAACCTCAGCATTGAAAAACAACAACAACCTCAACATTGAAAAACACCAACAAATTCAACAACAACCTCAACATTGAAAAACAACAACAACCTCAACATTGAAAACCACCAAAAATTCAACAAAAACTTCAACATTGAAAGACACCAACAAATTCAACAACAACCTCGAAATTGAAAAACACCAACAAATTCAACAACAACTTCAACATTCAAAAACACCAACAAATTCAACAACAACCTCGACATTGAAAAACACCTTCAAATTCAACAACATCCTCAACATTGAAAAACACCAACAACCTCAAAATTGAAAAAACACCAACAAATTCAACAACACCCTCAATATTTAAAAACAACAACAACCTCAACATTGAAAAACACCAACAAATTCAACAACAACCTCAACATTGAAAAACACCAACAAATTCAACAACAACGTCAACATTGAAAAACACCAACAAACTCAACAACAACCTCAACATTGAAAAACAACAACAACCTCAACATTGAAAAACACCAACAAATTCAACAACAAGCTCAACATTGAAAAACAACAAAAAATTCAACAGCAAACTCAAGATTGAAAAACAACAACAAATTCAACAACCTCAACATTGAAAAACAACAACAACCTCAACATTGAAAAACACCAACAAAATCAACAACAACCTCAACATTGAAAAACACCAACAAATTCAACAACAACCTCAACATTGAAAAACAACAACAACCTCAACATTGAAAAACTCGAACAAATTCAACAACAACCTCAACATTGAAAAACAACAACAACCTCAACATTGAAAAACACCAACAAATTCAACAACAACCTCAACATTGAAAAACAACAACAAACTCAACATTGAAAAACACCAACAAATTCAACAACAACCTCAACATTGAAAAACAACAACAACCTCAACATTGAAAAACACAAACAAATTCAACAATAACCTCAACATTGAAAAACAACAACAACCTCAACATTGAAAAACACCAACAAATTCAACAACAACCTCAACATTGAAAAACACCAACAAATTCAACAACAACCTCAACATTGAAAAACACCAACAAATTCAACCACAACCTCAACATTGAAAAACAACAACAACCTCAACATTGAAAAACACCAACAAATTCAACAACAACCTCAACATTGAAAAACAACAACAAACTCAACATTGAAAAACACCATCAAATTCAACAACAACCTCGACATTGAAAAACAACAACAACCTCAACATTGAAAAACACAAACAAATTCAACAATAACCTCAACATTGAAAAACAACAACAAACTCAACATTGAAAAACACCAACAAATTCAACAACAGCCTCAACATTGAAAAACACCAACAAATTCAACAACAACCTCAACATTGAAAAACAACAACAACCTCAACATTGAAAAATACCAACAAATTCAACAACAACCTCAACATTGAAAAACAACAACAACCTCAACATTGAAAAACACCAACAAATTCAACAACAACCTCAACATTGAAAAACACCAACAAATTCAACAACAACCTCAGCATTGAAAAACAACAACAACCTCAACATTGAAAAATACCAACAAATTCAACAACAACCTCAACATTGAAAAACAACAACATCCTCAAAATTGAAAAACACCAACAAATTCAACAACAACCCCAACATTTAAAAACAACAACAACATCAACATTGAAAAACACCAACAAATTCAACAACAACCTCAACATTGAAAAACACCAACAAATTCAACAACAACCTCAACATTGAAAAACACCAACAAACTCAACAACAACCTCAACATTGAAAAACAACAACAACCTCAACATTGAAAAACACCAACAAATTCAACCACAACCTCAACATTGAAAAACACCAACAAATTCAATAACAACCTCAACATTGAAAAACACCAACAACCTCAACATTGTAAAACACCAACAAATTCAACAACAACCTCAACATTGAAAAACAACAACAACCTCAACATTGAAAAACACCAACAAATTCAACAATAACCTCAACATTGAAAAACAACAACAAACTCAACATTGAAAAACACCAACAAATTCAACAACAACCTCAACATTGAAAAAGAACAACAACCTCAACATTGAAAAACACCAGCAAATTCAACAACAACTTCAACATTGAAAAACACCAACAAGTTCAACAACAACCTCAACATTGAATAACAACAACAACCTCAACATTGAAAAACAACAACAACCTCAACATTGAAAAACACCAACAAATTCAACAACAACCTCAGCATTGAAAAACAACAACAACCTCAACATTGAAAAACACCAACAAATTCAACAACAACCTCAACATTGAAAAACACCAACAAATTCAACAACAACCTCAACATTGAAAAACAACAGCAACCTCAACATTGAAAAACACCAACAAATTCAACAAAAACTTCAACATTGAAAAACACCAACAAATTCAACAACAACCTCGAAATTGAAAAACACCAACAAATTCAACAACAACTTCGAAATTCAAAAACACCAACAAATTCAACAACAACCTCGAAATTCAAAAACACCAACAAATTCAACCACAACCTCAACATTGAAAAACAACAACAACCTCAACATTGAAAAACACCAACAAATTCAACAACAACCTCAACATTGAAAAACAACAACAAACTCAACATTGAAAAACACCAACAAATTCAACAACAGCCTCAACATTGAAAAACACCAACAAATTCTCAACAACCTCAACATTGAAAAACAACAACAACCTCAACATTGAAAAACACCAACAAATTCAACAACAACCTCAACATTGAAAAACAACAACAACCTCAACATTGAAAAACACCAACAAATTCAACAACAACCTCAACATTGAAAAACACCAACAAATTCAACAACAACCTCAGCATTGAAAAACAACAACAACCTCAACATTGAAAAATACCAACAAATTCAACAACAACCTCAACATTGAAAAACAACAACATCCTCAAAATTGAAAAACACCAACAAATTCAACAACAACCCCAACATTTAAAAACAACAACAACATCAACATTGAAAAACACCAACAAATTCAACAACAACCTCAACATTGAAAAACACCAACAAATTCAACAACAACCTCAACATTGAAAAACACCAACAAACTCAACAACAACCTCAACATTGAAAAACAACAACAACCTCAACATTGAAAAACACCAACAAATTCAACCACAACCTCAACATTGAAAAACACCAACAAATTCAATAACAACCTCAACATTGAAAAACACCAACAACCTCAACATTGTAAAACACCAACAAATTCAACAACAACCTCAACATTGAAAAACAACAACAACCTCAACATTGAAAAACACCAACAAATTCAACAATAACCTCAACATTGAAAAACAACAACAAACTCAACATTGAAAAACACCAACAAATTCAACAACAACCTCAACATTGAAAAAGAACAACAACCTCAACATTGAAAAACACCAGCAAATTCAACAACAACTTCAACATTGAAAAACACCAACAAGTTCAACAACAACCTCAACATTGAAAAACAACAACAACCTCAACATTGAAAAACAACAACAACCTCAACATTGAAAAACACCAACAAATTCAACAACAACCTCAACATTGAAAAACACCAACAAATTCAACAACAACCTCAGCATTGAAAAACAACAACAACCTCAACATTGAAAAACACCAACAAATTCAACAACAACCTCAACATTGAAAAACACCAACAAATTCAACAACAACCTCAACATTGAAAAACAACAGCAACCTCAACATTGAAAAACACCAACAAATTCAACAAAAACTTCAACATTGAAAAACACCAACAAATTCAACAACAACCTCGAAATTGAAAAACACCAACAAATTCAACAACAACCTCGAAATTCAAAAACACCAACAAATTCAACAACAACCTCGAAATTCAAAAACACCAACAAATTCAACAACAACCTCAACATTGAAAAACAACAACAACCTCAACATTGAAAAACACCAACAAATTCAACAACAACCTCAACATTGAAAAACAACAACAACCTCAACATTGAAAAACACCAACAAATTCAACAACAACCTCAACATTTAAAAACACCAACAAATTCAACAACAACCTCAACATTGAAAAACAACAACAATCTCAACATTGAAAAACACCAACAAATTCAACAACAACCTCAACATTGAAAAACACCAACAAATTCAACAACAACCTCAGCATTGAAAAACAACAACAACCTCAACATTGAAAAACACCAACAAATTCAACAACAACCTCAACATTGAAAAACAACAGCAACCTCAACATTGAAAAACACCAACAAATTCAACAAAAACTTCAACATTGAAAAACACCAACAAATTCAACAACAACCTCGACATTGAAAAACACCATCAAATTCAACAACAACCTCAACATTGAAAAACACCAACAACCTCAAAATTGAAAAAACACCAACAAATTCAACAACACCCTCAACATTTAAAAACAACAACAACCTCAAAATTGAAAAACACCAACAAATTCAACAACAACCTCAACATTGAAAAACACCAACAAATTCAACAACAACCTCAACATTGAAAAACAACAACAATCTCAACATTGAAAAACACCAACAAATTCAACAACAAGCTCAACATTGAAAAACACCAAAAAATTCAACAGCAAACTCAAGATTGAAAAACACCAACAAATTCAACAACCTCAACATTGAAAAACAACAACAACCTCAACATTGAAAAACACCAACAAAATCAACAACAACCTCAACATTGAAAAACACCAACAAATTCAACAACAACCTCAACATTGAAAAACAACAACAACCTCAACATTGAAAAACTCGAACAAATTCAACAACAAACTCAACATTGAAAAACACGAACAAATTCAACAACAACCTCAACATTGAAAAACAACAACAACCTCAACATTGAAAAACACAAACAAATTCAACAATAACCTCAACATTGAAAAACAACAACAACTTCAACATTGAAAAACACCAACAAATTCAACAACAACCTCAACATTGAAAAACACCAACAAATTCAACAACAACCTCAACATTGAAAAACACCAACAAATTCAGCAACAACCTCAACATTGAAAAACAACAACAACCTCAACATTGAAAAACACCAACAAATTCAACAACAACCTCAACATTGAAAGACACCAACAAACTCAACATTGAAAAACACCAACAAATTCAACAACAACCTCAACATTGAAAAACAACAACAACCTCAATATTGAAAAACACCAACAAATTCAACAACAGCCTCAACATTGAAAAACACCAACAAATTCAACAACAACCTGAACATTGAAAAACAACAACATCCTCAACATTGAAAAACACCAACAAATTCAACAACAACCTCAACATTGAAAAACAACAACAACCTCAACATTGAAAAACACCAACAAATTCAACAGCAACCTCAACATTGAAAAACACCAACAAATTCAACAACAACCTCAGCATTGAAAAACAACAACAACCTCATCATTGAAAAATACCAACAAATTCAACAACAACCTCAACATTGATAAACAACAACAACCTCAACATTGAAAAACACCAACAAATTCAACAACAACTTCAACATTGAAAAACACCAACAAATTCAACAACAACCTCGAAATTCAAAAACACCAACAAATTCAACAACAACCTCAACATTGAAAAACAACAACAACCTCAACATTGAAAAACACCAACAAATTCAACAACAACCTCAACATTGAAAAACAACAACAACCTCAACATTGAAAAACACCAACAAATTCAACAACAACCTCAACATTTAAAAACACCAACAAATTCATCAACAACCTCAACATTGAAAAACAACAACAACCTCAACATTGAAAAACACCAACAAATTCAACAACAACCTCAACATTGAAAAACAACAGCAACCTCAACATTGAAAAACACCAACAAATTCAACAAAAACTTCAACATTGAAAAACAGCAACAAATTCAACAACAACCTCGACATTGAAAAACACCATCAAATTCAACAACAACCTCAACATTGAAAAACACCAACAACCTCAAAATTGAAAAAACACCAACAAATTCAACAACACCCTCAACATTTAAAAACAACAACAACCTCAACATTGAAAAACACCAACAAATTCAACAACAACCTCAACATTGAAAAACACCAACAAATTCAACAACAACCTCAACATTGAAAAACAACAACAATCTCAACATTGAAAAACACCAACAAATTCAACAACAAGCTCAACATTGAAAAACACCAAAAAATTCAACAGCAAACTCAAGATTGAAAAACACCAACAAATTCAACAACCTCAACATTGAAAAACAACAACAACCTCAACATTGAAAAACACCAACAAAATCAACAACAACCTCAACATTGAAAAACACCAACAAATTCAACAACAACCTCAACATTGAAAAACAACAACAACCTCAACATTGAAAAACTCGAACAAATTCAACAACAACCTCAACATTGAAAAACAACAACAACCTCAACATTGAAAAACACCAACAAATTCAACAACAACCTCAACATTGAAAAACAACAACAAACTCAACATTGAAAAACACCAACAAATTCAACAACAACCTCAACATTGAAAAAGAACAACAACCTCAACATTGAAAAACACAAACAAATTCAACAATAACCTCAACATTGAAAAACAACAACAACTTCAACATTGAAAAACACCAACAAATTCAACAACAACCTCAACATTGAAAAACACCAACAAATTCAACAACAACCTCAACATTGAAAAACACCAACAAATTCAGCAACAACCTCAACATTGAAAAACAACAACAACCTCAACATTGAAAAACACCAACAAATTCAACAACAACCTCAACATTGAAAGACACCAACAAACTCAACATTGAAAAACACCAACAAATTCAACAACAACCTCAACATTGAAAAACAACAACAACCTCAATATTGAAAAACACCAACAAATTCAACAACAGCCTCAACATTGAAAAACACCAACAAATTCAACAACAACCTGAACATTGAAAAACAACAACATCCTCAACATTGAAAAACACCAACAAATTCAACAACAACCTCAACATTGAAAAACAACAACAACCTCAACATTGAAAAACACCAACAAATTCAACAACAACCTCAACATTGAAAAACACCAACAAATTCAACAACAACCTCAGCATTGAAAAACAACAACAACCTCATCATTGAAAAATACCAACAAATTCAACAACAACCTCAACATTGATAAACAACAACAACCTCAACATTCAAAAACACCAACAAATTCAACAACAACTTCAACATTGAAAAACACCAACAAATTCAACAACAACCTCGAAATTCAAAAACACCAACAAATTCAACAACAACCTCAACATTGAAAAACAACAACAACCTCAACATTGAAAAACACCAACAAATTCAACAACAACCTCAACATTGAAAAACAACAACAACCTCAACATTGAAAAACACCAACAAATTCAACAACAACCTCAACATTGAAAAACAACAGCAACCTCAACATTGAAAAACACCAACAAATTCAACAAAAACTTCAACATTGAAAAACACCAACAAATTCAACAACAACCTCGACATTGAAAAACACCATCAAATTCAACAACAACCTCAACATTGAAAAACACCAACAACCTCAAAATTGAAAAAACACCAACAAATTCAACAACACCCTCAACATTTAAAAACAACAACAACCTCAACATTGAAAAACACCAACAAATTCAACAACAACCTCAACATTGAAAAACACCAACAAATTCAACAACAACCTCAACATTGAAAAACAACAACAATCTCAACATTGAAAAACACCAACAAATTCAACAACAAGCTCAACATTGAAAAACACCAAAAAATTCAACAGCAAACTCAAGATTGAAAAACACCAACAAATTCAACAACCTCAACATTGAAAAACAACAACAACCTCAACATTGAAAAACACCAACAAAATCAACAACAACCTCAACATTGAAAAACACCAACAAATTCAACAACAACCTCAACATTGAAAAACAACAACAACCTCAACATTGAAAAACTCGAACAAATTCAACAACAACCTCAACATTGAAAAACAACAACAACCTCAACATTCAAAAACACCAACAAATTCAACAACAACCTCAACATTGAAAAGCAACAACAATCTCAACATTGAAAAACACCAACAAATTCAACAACAACCTCAACATTGAAAAACAACAACAACCTCAACATTGAAAAACACAAACAAATTCAACAATAACCTCAACATTGAAAAACAACAACAACCTCAACATTGAAAAACACCAACAAATTCAACAACAACCTCAACATTGAAAAACACCAACAAATTCAACAACAACCTCAACATTGAAAAACACCAACAAATTCAGCAACAACCTCAACATTGAAAAACAACAACAACCTCAACATTGAAAAACACCAACAAATTCAACAACAACCTCAACATTGAAAGACACCAACAAACTCAACATTGAAAAACACCAACAAATTCAACAACAACCTCAACATTGAAAAACAACAACAACCTCAATATTGAAAAACACCAACAAATTCAACAACAGCCTCAACATTGAAAAACACCAACAAATTCAACAACAACCTGAACATTGAAAATCAACAACATCCTCAACATTGAAAAACACCAACAAATTCAACAACAACCTCAACATTGAAAAACAACAACAACCTCAACATTGAAAAACACCAACAAATTCAACAACAACCTCAACATTGAAAAACACCAACAAATTCAACAACAACCTCAGCATTGAAAAACAACAACAACCTCATCATTCAAAAATACCAACCAATTCAACAACAACCTCAACATTGATAAACAACAACAACCTCAACATTGAAAAACACCAACAAATTCAACAACAACTTCAACATTGAAAAACACCAACAAATTCAACAACAACCTCAACATTGAAAAACAACAACAATCTCAACATTGAAAAACACCAACAAATTCAACAACAAGCTCAACATTGAAAAACACCAAAAAATTCAACAGCAAACTCAAGATTGAAAAACACCAACAAATTCAACAACCTCAACATTGAAAAACAACAACAACCTCAACATTGAAAAACACCAACAAAATCAACAACAACCTCAACATTGAAAAACACCAACAAATTCAACAACAACCTCAACATTGAAAAACAACAACAACCTCAACATTGAAAAACTCGAACAAATTCAACAACAAACTCAACATTGAAAAACACCAACTAATTCAACAACAACCTCAACATTGAAAAACAACAACAACCTCATCATTGAAAAACACAAACAAATTCAACAATAACCTCAACATTGAAAAACAACAACAACCTCAACATTGAAAAACACCAACAAATTCAACAACAACCTCAACATTGAAAAACACCAACAAATTCAACAACAACCTCAACATTGAAAAACACCAACAAATTCAGCAACAACCTCAACATTGAAAGACACCAACAAACTCAACATTGAAAAACACCAACAAATTCAACAACAACCTCAACATTGAAAAACAACAACAACCTCAATATTGAAAAACACCAACAAATTCAACAACAGCCTCAACATTGAAAAACACCAACAAATTCAACAACAACCTGAACATTGAAAAACAACAACATCCTCAACATTGAAAAACACCAACAAATTCAACAACAACCTCAACATTGAAAAACAACAACAACCTGAACATTGAAAAACACCAACAAATTCAACAACAACCTCAACATTGAAAAACACCAACAAATTCAACAACAACCTCAGCATTGAAAAACAACAACAACCTCATCATTGAAAAATACCAACAAATTCAACAACAACCTCAACATTGATAAACAACAACAACCTCAACATTGAAAAACACCAACAAATTCAACAACAACTTCAACATTGAAAAACACCAACAAATTCAACAACAACCTCGAAATTCAAAAACACCAACAAATTCAACAACAACCTCAACATTGAAAAACAACAACAACCTCAACTTTGAAAAACACCAACAAATTCAACAACAACCTCAACATTGAAAAACAACAACAACCTCAACATTGAAAAACACCAACAAATTCAACAACAACCTCAACATTTAAAAACACCAACAAATTCAACAACAACCTCAACATTGAAAAACAACAACAATCTCAACATTGAAAAACACCAACAAATTCAACAACAACCTCAACATTGAAAAACACCAACAAATTCAACAACAACCTCAGCATTGAAAAACAACAACAACCTCAACATTGAAAAACACCAACAAATTCAACAACAACCTCAACATTGAAAAACAACAGCAACCTCAACATTGAAAAACACCAACAAATTCAACAAAAACTTCAACATTGAAAAACACCAACAAATTCAACAACAACCTCGACATTGAAAAACACCATCAAATTCAACAACAACCTCAACATTGAAAAACACCAACAACCTCAAAATTGAAAAAACACCAACAAATTCAACAACACCCTCAACATTTAAAAACAACAACAACCTCAACATTGAAAAACACCAACAAATTCAACAACAACCTCAACATTGAAAAACACCAACCAATTCAACAACAACCTCAACATTGAAAAACAACAACAATCTCAACATTGAAAAACACCAACAAATTCAACAACAAGCTCAACATTGAAAAACACCAAAAAATTCAACAGCAAACTCAAGACTGAAAAACACCAACAAATTCAACAACCTCAACATTGAAAATCAACAACAACATCAACATTGAAAAACACCAACAAAATCAACAACAACCTCAACATTGAAAAACACCAACAAATTCAACAACAACCTCAACATTGAAAAACAACAACAACCTCAACATTGAAAAACTCGAACAAATTCAACAACAACCTCAACATTGAAAAACAACAACAACCTCAACATTGAAAAACACCAACAAATTCAACAACAACCTCAACATTGAAAAACAACAACAAACTCAACATTGAAAAACACCAACAAATTCAACAACAACCTCAACATTGATAAACAACAACAACCTCAACATTGAAAAACACAAACAAATTCAACAATAACCTCAACATTGAAAAACAACAACAACCTCAACATTGAAAAACACCAACAAATTCAACAACAACCTCAACATTGAAAAACACCAACAAATTCAACAACAACCTCAACATTGAAAAACACCAACAAATTCAGCAACAACCTCAACATTGAAAAACAACAACAACCTCAACATTGAAAAACACCAACAAATTCAACAACAACCTCAACATTGAAAGACACCAACAAACTCAACATTGAAAAACACCAACAAATTCAACAACAACCTCAACATTGAAAAACAACAACAACCTCAATATTGAAAAACACCAACAAATTCAACAACAGCCTCAACATTGAAAAACACCAACAAATTCAACAACAACCTGAACATTGAAAAACAACAACATCCTCAACATTGAATAACACCAACAAATTCAACAACAACCTCAACATTGAAAAACAACAACAACCTCAACATTGAAAAACACCAACAAATTCAACAACAACCTCAACATTGAAAAACACCAACAAATTCAACAACAACCTCAGCATTGAAAAACAACAACAACCTCATCATTGAAAAATACCAACAAATTCAACAACAACCTCAACATTGATAAACAACAACAACCTCAACATTGAAAAACACCAACAAATTCAACAACAACTTCAACATTGAAAAACACCAACAAATTCAACAACAACCTCGAAATTCAAAAACACCAACAAATTCAACAACAACCTCAACATTGAAAAACAACAACAACCTCAACATTGAAAAACACCAACAAATTCAAAAACAACCTCAACATTGAAAAACAACAATAACCTCAACATTGAAAAACACCAACAAATTCAACAACAACCTCAACATTTAAAAACACCAACAAATTCAACAACAACCTCAACATTGAAAAACAACAACAATCTCAACATTGAAAAACACCAACAAATTCAACAACAACCTCAACATTGAAAAACACCAACAAATTCAACAACAACCTCAGCATTGAAAAACAACAACAACCTCAACATTGAAAAACACCAACAAATTCAACAACAACCTCAACATTGAAAAACAACAGCAACCTCAACATTGAAAAACACCAACAAATTCAACAAAAACTTCAACATTCAAAAACACCAACAAATTCAACAACAACCTCGACATTTTAAAACACCATCAAATTCAACAACAACCTCAACATTGAAAAACACCAACAACCTCAAAATTGAAAAAACACCAACAAATTCAACAACAACCTCAACATTTAAAAACAACAACAACCTCAACATTGAAAAACACCAACAAATTCAACAACAACCTCAACATTGAAAAACACCAACAAATTCAACAACAACCTCAACATTGAAAAACAACAGCAATCTCAACATTGAAAAACACCAACAAATTCAACAACAAGCTCAACATTGAAAAACACCAAAAAATTCAACAGCAAACTCAAGATTGAAAAACACCAACAAATTCAAGAACCTCAACATTGAAAAACAACAACAACCTCAACATTGAAAAACACCAACAAAATCAACAACAACCTCAACATTGAAAAACACCAACAAATTCAACAACAACCTCAACATTGAAAAACAACAACAACCTCAACATTGAAAAACTCGAACAAATTCAACAACAACCTCAACATTGAAAAACAACAACAACCGCAACATTGAAAAACACCAACAAATTCAACAACAACCTCAACATTGAAAAACAACAACAAACTCAACATTGAAAAACACCAACAAATTCAACAACAACCTCAACATTGAAAAACAACAACAACCTCAACATTGAAAAACACAAACAAATTCAACAATAACCTCAACATTGAAAAACAACAACAACCTCAACATTGAAAAACACCAACAAATTCAACAACAACCTCAACATTGAAAAACACCAACAAATTCAACAACAACCTCAACATTGAAAAACACCAACAAATTCAGCAACAACCTCAACATTGAAAAACAACAACAACCTCAACATTGAAAAACACCAACAAATTCAACAACAACCTCAACATTGAAAGACACCAACAAACTCAACATTGAAAAACACCAACAAATTCAACAACAACCTCAACATTGAAAAACAACAACAACCTCAATATTGAAAAACACCAACAAATTCAACAACAGCCTCAACAATGAAAAACACCAACAAATTCAACAACAACCTGAACATTGAAAAACAACAACATCCTCAACATTGAAAAACACCAACAAATTCAACAACAACCTCAACATTGAAAAACAACAACAACCTCAACATTGAAAAACACCAACAAATTCAACAACAACCTCAACATTGAAAAACACCAACAAATTCAACAACAACCTCAGCATTGAAAAACAACAACAACCTCATCATTGAAAAATACCAACAAATTTAACAACAACCTCAACATTGATAAACAACAACAACCTCAACATTGAAAAACACCAACAAATTCAACAACAACTTCAACATTGAAAAACACCAACAAATTCAACAACAACCTCGAAATTCAAAAACACCAACAAATTCAACAACAACCTCAACATTGAAAAACAACAACAACCTCAACATTGAAAAACACCAACAAATTCAACAACAACCTCAACATTGAAAAACAACAACAACCTCAACATTGAAAAACACCAACAAATTCAACAACAACCTCAACATTTAAAAACACCAACAACTTCAACAACAACCTCAACATTGAAAAACAACAATCTCAACACTGAAAAACACCAACAAATTCAACAACAACCTCAACATTGAAAAACACCAACAAATTCAACAACAACCTCAGCATTGAAAAACAACAACAACCTCAACATTGAAAAACACCAACAAATTCAACAACAACCTCAACATTGAAAAACAACAGCAACCTCAACATTGAAAAACACCAACAAATTCAACAAGAACTTCAACATTGAAAAACACCAACAAATTCAACAACAACCTCGAAATTGAAAAACACCAACAAATTCAACAACAACTTCAACATTGAAAAACACCAACAAATTCAACAACAACCTCGACATTGAAAAACACCATCAAATTCAACAACAACCTGAACATTGAAAAACAACAACATCCTCAACATTGAATAACACCAACAAATTCAACAACAACCTCAACATTGAAAAACAACAACAACCTCAACATTGAAAAACACCAACAAATTCAACAACAACCTCAACATTGAAAAACACCAACAAATTCAACAACAACCTCAGCATTGAAAAACAACAACAACCTCATCATTGAAAAATACCAACAAATTCAACAACAACCTCAACATTGATAAACAACAACAACCTCAACATTGAAAAACACCAACAAATTCAACAACAACTTCAACATTGAAAAACACCAACAAATTCAACAACAACCTCGAAATTCAAAAACACCAACAAATTCAACAACAACCTCAACATTGAAAAACAACAACAACCTCAACATTGAAAAACACCAACAAATTCAACAACAACCTCAACATTGAAAAACAACAATAACCTCAACATTGCAAAACACCAACAAATTCAACAACAACCTCAACATTTAAAAACACCAACAAATTCAACAACAACCTCAACATTGAAAAACAACAACAATCTCAACATTGAAAAACACCAACAAATTCAACAACAACCTCAACATTGAAAAACACCAACAAATTCAACAACAACCTCAGCATTGAAAAACAACAACAACCTCAACATTGAAAAACACCAACAAATTCAACAACAACCTCAACATTGAAAAACAACAGCAACCTCAACATTGAAAAACACCAACAAATTCAACAAAAACTTCAACATTGAAAAACACCAACAAATTCAACAACAACCTCGACATTTTAAAACACCATCAAATTCAACAACAACCTCAACATTGAAAAACACCAACAACCTCAAAATTGAAAAAACACCAACAAATTCAACAACAACCTCAACATTTAAAAACAACAACAATCTCAACATTGAAAAACAGCAACAAATTCAACAACAACCTCAACATTGAAAAACACCAACAAATTCAACAACAACCTCAACATTGAAAAACAACAGCAATCTCAACATTGAAAAACACCAACAAATTCAACAACAAGCTCAACATTGAAAAACACCAAAAAATTCAACAGCAAACTCAAGATTGAAAAACACCAACAAATTCAAGAACCTCAACATTGAAAAACAACAACAACCTCAACATTGAAAAACACCAACAAAATCAACAACAACCTCAACATTGAAAAACACCAACAAATTCAACAACAACCTCAACATTGAAAAACAACAACAACCTCAACATTGAAAAACTCGAACAAATTCAACAACAACCTCAACATTGAAAAACAACAACAACCGCAACATTGAAAAACACCAACAAATTCAACAACAACCTCAACATTGAAAAACAACAACAAACTCAACATTGAAAAACACCAACAAATTCAACAACAACCTCAACATTGAAAAACAACAACAACCTCAACATTGAAAAACACAAACAAATTCAACAATAACCTCAACATTGAAAAACAACAACAACCTCAACATTGAAAAACACCAACAAATTCAACAACAACCTCAACATTGAAAAACACCAACAAATTCAACAACAACCTCAACATTGAAAAACACCAACAAATTCAGCAACAACCTCAACATTGAAAAACAACAACAACCTCAACATTGAAAAACACCAACAAATTCAACAACAACCTCAACATTGAAAGACACCAACAAACTCAACATTGAAAAACACCAACAAATTCAACAACAACCTCAACATTGAAAAACAACAACAACCTCAATATTGAAAAACACCAACAAATTCAACAACAGCCTCAACAATGAAAAACACCAACAAATTCAACAACAACCTGAACATTGAAAAACAACAACATCCTCAACATTGAAAAACACCAACAAATTCAACAACAACCTCAACATTGAAAAACAACAACAACCTCAACATTGAAAAACACCAACAAATTCAACAACAACCTCAACATTGAAAAACACCAACAAATTCAACAACAACCTCAACATTGATAAACAACAACAACCTCAACATTGAAAAACACCAACAAATTCAACAACAACTTCAACATTGAAAAACACCAACAAATTCAACAACAACCTCGAAATTCAAAAACACCAACAAATTCAACAACAACCTCAACATTGAAAAACAACAACAACCTCAACATTGAAAAACACCAACAAATTCAACAACAACCTCAACATTGAAAAACAACAACAACCTCAACATTGAAAAACACCAACAAATTCAACAACAACCTCAACATTTAAAAACACCAACAACTTCAACAACAACCTCAACATTGAAAAACAACAATCTCAACACTGAAAAACACCAACAAATTCAACAACAACCTCAACATTGAAAAACACCAACAAATTCAACAACAACCTCAGCATTGAAAAACAACAACAACCTCAACATTGAAAAACACCAACAAATTCAACAACAACCTCAACATTGAAAAACAACAGCAACCTCAACATTGAAAAACACCAACAAATTCAACAAGAACTTCAACATTGAAAAACACCAACAAATTCAACAACAACCTCGAAATTGAAAAACACCAACAAATTCAACAACAACTTCAACATTGAAAAACACCAACAAATTCAACAACAACCTCGACATTGAAAAACACCATCAAATTCAACAACAACCTCAACATTGAAAAACACCAGCAACCTCAAAATTGAAAAAACACCAACAAATTCAACAACACCCTCAACATTTAAAAACAACAACAACCTCAACTTTGAAAAACACCAACAAATTCAACAACAACCTCAACATTGAAAAACACCAACAAATTCAACAACAACCTCAACATTGAAAAACAACAACAATCTCAACATTGAAAAACACCAACAAATTCAACAACAAGCTCAACATTGAAAAACACCAAAAAATTCAACAGCAAACTCAAGATTGAAAAACACCAACAAATTCAACAACCTCAACATTGAAAAACAACAACAACCTCAACATTGAAAAACACCAACAAAATCAACAACAACCTCAACATTGAAAAACACCAACAAATTCAACAACAACCTCAACATTGAAAAACAACAACAACCTCAACATTGAAAAACTCGAACAAATTCAACAACAACCTCAACATTGAAAAACGACAACAACCTCAACATTGAAAAACACCAACAAATTCAACAACAACCTCAACATTGAAAAACAACAACAAACTCAACATTGAAAAACACCAACAAATTCAACAACAACCTCAACATTGAAAAACAACAACAACCTCAACATTGAAAAACACAAACAAATTCAACAATAACCTCAACATTGAAAAACAACAACAGCCTCAACATTGAAAAACACCAACAAATTCAACAACAACCTCAACATTGAAAAACACCAACAAATTCAACAACAACCTCAACATTGAAAAACACCAACAAATTCAGCAACAACCTCAACATTGAAAAACAACAACAACCTCAACATTGAAAAACACCAACAAATTCAACAACAACCTCAACACTGAAAGACACCAACAAACTCAACATTGAAAAACACCAACAAATTCAACAACAACCTCAACATTGAAAAACAACAACAACCTCAATATTGAAAATCACCAACAAATTCAACAACAGCCTCAACATTGAAAAACACCAACAAATTCAACAACAACCTGAACATTGAAAAACAACAACAACCTCAACATTGAAAAACACCAACAAATTCAACAACAACCTGAACATTGAAAAACAACAACAACCTCAACATTGAAAAACACCAACAAATTCAACAACAACCTCAACATTGAAAAACACCAACAAATTCAACAACAACCTCAGCATTGAAAAACAACAACAACCTCATCATTGAAAAATACCAACAAATTCAACAACAACCTCAACATTGAAAAACAACAACAACCTCAGCATTGAAAAACACCAACAAATTCAACAACAACTTCAACATTGAAAAACACCAACAAATTCAACAACAACCTCGAAATTCAAAAACACCAACAAATTCAACAACAACCTCAACATTGAAAAACAACAACAACCTCAACATTGAAAAACACCAACAAATTCAACAACAACCTCAACATTGAAAAACAACAACAACCTCAACATTGAAAAACACCAACAAATTCAACAACAACCTCAACATTTAAAAACACCAACAAATTCAACAACAACCTCAACATTGAAAAACAACAACAATCTCAACATTGAAAAACACCAACAAATTCAACAACAACCTCAACATTGAAAAACAACAACAACCTCAACATTGAAAAACTCGAACAAATTCAACAACAACCTCAACATTGAAAAACAACAACAACCGCAACATTGAAAAACACCAACAAATTCAACAACAACCTCAACATTGAAAAACAACAACAAACTCAACATTGAAAAACACCAACAAATTCAACAACAACCTCAACATTGAAAAACAACAACAACCTCAACATTGAAAAACACAAACAAATTCAACAATAACCTCAACATTGAAAAACAACAACAACCTCAACATTGAAAAACACCAACAAATTCAACAACAACCTCAACATTGAAAAACACCAACAAATTCAACAACAACCTCAACATTGAAAAACACCAACAAATTCAGCAACAACCTCAACATTGAAAAACAACAACAACCTCAACATTGAAAAACACCAACAAATTCAACAACAACCTCAACATTGAAAGACACCAACAAACTCAACATTGAAAAACACCAACAAATTCAACAACAACCTCAACATTGAAAAACAACAACAACCTCAATATTGAAAAACACCAACAAATTCAACAACAGCCTCAACAATGAAAAACACCAACAAATTCAACAACAACCTGAACATTGAAAAACAACAACATCCTCAACATTGAAAAACACCAACAAATTCAACAACAACCTTAACATTGAAAAACAACAACAACCTCAACATTGAAAAACACCAACAAATTCAACAACAACCTCAACATTGAAAAACACCAACAAATTCAACAACAACCTCAGCATTGAAAAACAACAACAACCTCATCATTGAAAAATACCAACAAATTCAACAACAACCTCAACATTGATAAACAACAACAACCTCAACATTGAAAAACACCAACAAATTCAACAACAACTTCAACATTGAAAAACACCAACAAATTCAACAACAACCTCGAAATTCAAAAACACCAACAAATTCAACAACAACCTCAACATTGAAAAACAACAACAACCTCAACATTGAAAAACACCAACAAATTCAACAACAACCTCAACATTGAAAAACAACAACAACCTCAACATTGAAAAACACCAACAAATTCAACAACAACCTCAACATTTAAAAACACCAACAACTTCAACAACAACCTCAACATTGAAAAACAACAATCTCAACACTGAAAAACACCAACAAATTCAACAACAACCTCAACATTGAAAAACACCAACAAATTCAACAACAACCTCAGCATTGAAAAACAACAACAACCTCAACATTGAAAAACACCAACAAATTCAACAACAACCTCAACATTGAAAAACAACAGCAACCTCAACATTGAAAAACACCAACAAATTCAACAAGAACTTCAACATTGAAAAACACCAACAAATTCAACAACAACCTCGAAATTGAAAAACACCAACAAATTCAACAACAACTTCAACATTGAAAAACACCAACAAATTCAACAACAACCTCGACATTGAAAAACACCATCAAATTCAACAACAACCTCAACATTGAAAAACACCAGCAACCTCAAAATTGAAAAAACACCAACAAATTCAACAACACCCTCAACATTTAAAAACAACAACAACCTCAACTTTGAAAAACACCAACAAATTCAACAACAACCTCAACATTGAAAAACACCAACAAATTCAACAACAACCTCAACATTGAAAAACAACAACAATCTCAACATTGAAAAACACCAACAAATTCAACAACAAGCTCAACATTGAAAAACACCAAAAAATTCAACAGCAAACTCAAGATTGAAAAACACCAACAAATTCAACAACCTCAACATTGAAAAACAACAACAACCTCAACATTGAAAAACACCAACAAAATCAACAACAACCTCAACATTGAAAAACACCAACAAATTCAACAACAACCTCAACATTGAAAAACAACAACAACCTCAACATTGAAAAACTCGAACAAATTCAACAATAACCTCAACATTGAAAAACGACAACAACCTCAACATTGAAAAACACCAACAAATTCAACAACAACCTCAACATTGAAAAACAACAACAAACTCAACATTGAAAAACACCAACAAATTCAACAACAACCTCAACATTGAAAAACAACAACAACCTCAACATTGAAAAACACAAACAAATTCAACAATAACCTCAACATTGAAAAACAACAACAACCTCAACATTGAAAAACACCAACAAATTCAACAACAACCTCAACATTGAAAAACACCAACAAATTCAACAACAACCTCAACATTGAAAAACACCAACAAATTCAGCAACAACCTCAACATTGAAAAACAACAACAACCTCAACATTGAAAAACACCAACAAATTCAACAACAACCTCAACACTGAAAGACACCAACAAACTCAACATTGAAAAACACCAACAAATTCAACAACAACCTCAACATTGAAAAACAACAACAACCTCAATATTGAAAATCACCAACAAATTCAACAACAGCCTCAACATTGAAAAACACCAACAAATTCAACAACAACCTGAACATTGAAAAACAACAACAACCTCAACATTGAAAAACACCAACAAATTCAACAACAACCTGAACATTGAAAAACAACAACAACCTCAACATTGAAAAACACCAACAAATTCAACAACAACCTCAACATTGAAAAACACCAACAAATTCAAAAACAACCTCAGCATTGAAAAACAACAACAACCTCATCATTGAAAAATACCAACAAATTCAAAAACAACCTCAACATTGAAAAACAACAACAACCTCAGCATTGAAAAACACCAACAAATTCAACAACAACTTCAACATTGAAAAACACCAACAAATTCAACAACAACCTCGAAATTCAAAAACACCAACAAATTCAACAACAACCTCAACATTGAAAAACAACAACAACCTCAACATTGAAAAACACCAACAAATTCAACAACAACCTCAACATTGAAAAACAACAACAACCTCAACATTGAAAAACACCAACAAATTCAACAACAACCTCAACATTTAAAAACACCAACAAATTCAACAACAACCTCAACATTGAAAAACAACAACAATCTCAACATTGAAAAACACCAACAAATTCAACAACAACCTCAACATTAAAAACAGCAACATCCTCAACATTGAAAAACACCAAAAAATTCAACAACAACCTCAACATTGAAAAACACATACAAATTCAACAACAAACTCAGCATTTAAAAACACCAACAATTTCAACAACAACCTCAACATTGCAAAACAACAACAACCTCAACATTGAAAAACACCAACAAATTCAACAACAACCTCAACATTGAAAAGCAGCAACAAATTCAACAAAAACCTCAACATTGAAAAACAACAACAATCTCAACATTGAAAAACACCAACAAATTCAACAACAACCTCAACATTGAAAACAACAACAACCTCAACATTGAAAAACACCAACAAATTCAACAACAACCTCAACATTTAAAAACACCAACAAATTCAACAACAACCTCAACATTGAAAAACAACAACAACCTCAACATTGAAAAACACCAACAAATTCAACAACAACCTCAACATTGAAAAACAACAACAACCTCAACATTGAAAAACACCAACAAATTCAACAACAACCTCAACATTGAAAAACACCAACAAATTCAACAACAACCTCAGCATTGAAAAACAACAACAACCTCAACATTGAAAAATACCAACAAATTAAACAACAACCTCAACATTGAAAAACAACAACAACCTCAACATTGAAAAACACCAACAAATTCAACAACGACTTCAACATTGAAAAACACCAACAAATTCAACAACAACCTCGAAATTGAAAAACACCAACAAATTCAACAACAACATCAACATTGAAAAACAACAACAACCTCAACATTGAAAAACACCAACAAATTCAACAACAACCTCAACATTGAAAAACAACAACAACCTCAACATTGAAAAACACCAACAAATTCAACAACAACCTCAACATTTAAAAACACGAACAAATTCAACAACAACCTCAACATTGAAAAACAACAACAAACTCGACATTGAAAAACACCAACAAATTCAACAACAACCTCAACATTGAAAAACAACAACAACCTCAACATTGAAAAACACCAACAAATTCAACAACCACCTCAACATTGAAAAACACCAACAAATTCAACAACAACCTCAACATTGAAAAACAACAACAACCTAAACATTGAAAAACACCAACAAATTCAACAACAACCTCAACATTGAAAAACAACAACAACCTCAACATTGAAAAACACCAACAAATTCAACAACAACTTCAACATTGAAAAACACCAACAAATTCAACAACAACCTCAGCATTGAAAAACAACAACAACCTCAACATTGAAAAACACCACCAAATTCAACAACAACCTCAACATTGAAAAACAACAACATCCTCAACATTGAAAAACACCAAAAAATTCAACAACAACCTCAACATTGAAAAACACATACAAATTCAACAACAACCTCAACATTGAAAAACACCAACAAATTCAACAACAAACTCAGCATTTAAAAACACCAACAAATTCAACAACAACCTCAACATTGAAAAACAACAACAACCTCAACATTGAAAAACACCAACAAATTCAACAACAACCTCAACATTGAAAAGCAGCAACAAATTCAACAAAAACCTCAACATTGAAAAACACCAACAAATTCAACAACAACCTCAACATTGAAAAACACATACAAATTCAACAACAAACTCAGCATTTAAAAACACCAACAATTTCAACAACAACCTCAACATTGCAAAACAACAACAACCTCAACATTGAAAAACACCAACAAATTCAACAACAACCTCAACATTGAAAAGCAGCAACAAATTCAACAAAAACCTCAACATTGAAAAACAACAACAATCTCAACATTGAAAAACACCAACAAATTCAACAACAACCTCAACATTGAAAACAACAACAACCTCAACATTGAAAAACACCAACAAATTCAACAACAACCTCAACATTTAAAAACACCAACAAATTCAACAACAACCTCAACATTGAAAAACAACAACAACCTCAACATTGAAAAACACCAACAAATTCAACAACAACCTCAACATTGAAAAACAACAACAACCTCAACATTGAAAAACACCAACAAATTCAACAACAACCTCAACATTGAAAAACACCAACAAATTCAACAACAACCTCAGCATTGAAAAACAACAACAACCTCAACATTGAAAAATACCAACAAATTCAACAACAACCTCAACATTGAAAAACAACAACAACCTCAACATTGAAAAACACCAACAAATTCAACAACAACTTCAACATTGAAAAACACCAACAAATTCAACAACAACCTCGAAATTGAAAAACACCAACAAATTCAACAACAACCTCAACATTGAAAAACAACAACAACCTCAACATTGAAAAACACCAACAAATTCAACAACAACCTCAACATTGAAAAACAACAACAACCTCAACATTGAAAAACACCAACAAATTCAACAACAACCTCAACATTTAAAAACACGAACAAATTCAACAACAACCTCAACATTGAAAAACAACAACAAACTCGACATTGAAAAACACCAACAAATTCAACAACAACCTCAACATTGAAAAACAACAACAACCTCAACATTGAAAAACACCAACAAATTCAACAACCACCTCAACATTGAAAAACACCAACAAATTCAACAACAACCTCAACATTGAAAAACAACAACAACCTCAACATTGAAAAACACCAACAAATTCAACAACAACCTCAACATTGAAAAACAACAACAACCTCAACATTGAAAAACACCAACAAATTCAACAACAACCTCAACATTTAAAAACACCAACAAATTCAACAACAACCTCAACATTGAAAAACAACAACAATCTCAACATTGAAAAACACCAACAAATTCAACAACAACCTCAACATTAAAAACAGCAACATCCTCAACATTGAAAAACACCAAAAAATTCAACAACAACCTCAACATTGAAAAACACATACAAATTCAACAACAAACTCAGCATTTAAAAACACCAACAATTTCAACAACAACCTCAACATTGCAAAACAACAACAACCTCAACATTGAAAAACACCAACAAATTCAACAACAACCTCAACATTGAAAAGCAGCAACAAATTCAACAAAAACCTCAACATTGAAAAACAACAACAATCTCAACATTGAAAAACACCAACAAATTCAACAACAACCTCAACATTGAAAACAACAACAACCTCAACATTGAAAAACACCAACAAATTCAACAACAACCTCAACATTTAAAAACACCAACAAATTCAACAACAACCTCAACATTGAAAAACAACAACAACCTCAACATTGAAAAACACCAACAAATTCAACAACAACCTCAACATTGAAAAACAACAACAACCTCAACATTGAAAAACACCAACAAATTCAACAACAACCTCAACATTGAAAAACACCAACAAATTCAACAACAACCTCAGCATTGAAAAACAACAACAACCTCAACATTGAAAAATACCAACAAATTCAACAACAACCTCAACATTGAAAAACAACAACAACCTCAACATTGAAAAACACCAACAAATTCAACAACAACTTCAACATTGAAAAACACCAACAAATTCAACAACAACCTCGAAATTGAAAAACACCAACAAATTCAACAACAACCTCAACATTGAAAAACAACAACAACCTCAACATTGAAAAACACCAACAAATTCAACAACAACCTCAACATTGAAAAACAACAACAACCTCAACATTGAAAAACACCAACAAATTCAACAACAACCTCAACATTTAAAAACACGAACAAATTCAACAACAACCTCAACATTGAAAAACAACAACAAACTCGACATTGAAAAACACCAACAAATTCAACAACAACCTCAACATTGAAAAACAACAACAACCTCAACATTGAAAAACACCAACAAATTCAACAACCACCTCAACATTGAAAAACATCAACAAATTCAACAACAACCTCAACATTGAAAAACAACAACAACCTAAACATTGAAAAACACCAACAAATTCAACAACAACCTCAACATTGAAAAACAACAACAACCTCAACATTGAAAAACACCAACAAATTCAACAACAACTTCAACATTGAAAAACACCAACAAATTCAACAACAACCTCAGCATTGAAAAACAACAACAACCTCAACATTGAAAAACACCACCAAATTCAACAACAACCTCAACATTGAAAAACAACAACATCCTCAACATTGAAAAACACCAAAAAATTCAACAACAACCTCAACATTGAAAAACACATACAAATTCAACAACAACCTCAACATTGAAAAACACCAACAAATTCAACAACAAACTCAGCATTTAAAAACACCAACAAATTCAACATCAACCTCAACATTGAAAAACAACAACAACCTCAACATTGAAAAACACCAACAAATTCAACAACAACCTCAACATTGAAAAGCAGCAACAAATTCAACAAAAACCTCAACATTGAAAAACACCAACAAATTCAACAACAACCTCAACATTGAAAAACACATACAAATTCAACAACAAACTCAGCATTTAAAAACACCAACAATTTCAACAACAACCTCAACATAGCAAAACAACAACAACCTCAACATTGAAAAACACCAACAAATTCAACAACAACCTCAACATTGAAAAGCAGCAACAAATTCAACAAAAACCTCAACATTGAAAAACAACAACAATCTCAACATTGAAAAACACCAACAAATTCAACAACAACCTCAACATTGAAAACAACAACAACCTCAACATTGAAAAACACCAACAAATTCAACAACAACCTCAACATTTACAAAACACCAACAAATTCAACAACAACCTCAACATTGAAAAACAACAACAACCTCAACATTGAAAAACACCAACAAATTCAACAACAACCTCAACATTGAAAAACAACAACAACCTCAACATTGAAAAACACCAACAAATTCAACAACAACCTCAACATTGAAAAACACCAACAAATTCAACAACAACCTCAGCATTGAAAAACAACAACAACCTCAACATTGAAAAATACCAACAAATTCAACAACAACCTCAACATTGAAAAACAACAACAACCTCAACATTGAAAAACACCAACAAATTCAACAACAACTTCAACATTGAAAAACACCAACAAATTCAACAACAACCTCGAAATTGAAAAACACCAACAAATTCAACAACAACCTCAACATTGAAAAACAACAACAACCTCAACATTGAAAAACACCAACAAATTCAACAACAACCTCAACATTGAAAAACAACAACAACCTCAACATTGAAAAACACCAACAAATTCAACAACAACCTCAACATTTAAAAACACGAACAAATTCAACAACAACCTCAACATTGAAAAACAACTACAAACTCGACATTGAAAAACACCAACAAATTCAACAACAACCTCAACATTGAAAAACAACAACAACCTCAACATTGAAAAACACCAACAAATTCAACAACCACCTCAACATTGAAAAACACCAACAAATTCAACAACAACCTCAACATTGAAAAACAACAACAACCTAAACATTGAAAAACACCAACAAATTCAACAACAACCTCAACATTGAAAAACAACAACAACCTCAACATTGAAAAACACCAACAAATTCAACAACAACTTCAACATTGAAAAACACCAACAAATTCAACAACAACCTCAGCATTGAAAAACAACAACAACCTCAACATTGAAAAACACCACCAAATTCAACAACAACCTCAACATTGAAAAACAACAACATCCTCAACATTGAAAAACACCAAAAAATTCAACAACAACCTCAACATTGAAAAACACATACAAATTCAACAACAACCTCAACATTGAAAAACACCAACAAATTCAACAACAAACTCAGCATTTAAAAACACCAACAAATTCAACAACAACCTCAACATTGAAAAACAACAACAACCTCAACATTGAAAAACACCAACAAATTCAACAACAACCTTAACATTGAAAAGCAGCAACAAATTCAACAAAAACCTCAACATTGAAAAACACCAACAAATTCAACAACAACCTCAACATTGAAAAACAACAACAACCTCAACATTGCAAAACACCAGCAAATTCAAAAACAACCTCAACATTTAAAAACACCAACAAATTCAAGAACAACCTCAACATTGAAAACACCAACAAATTCAACAACAACCTCAACATTTAAAAACGCCTACAAATTCAACAGCAACCTCAACATTGAAAAACAACAACCTCAACATTGAAAAACACCAACAAATTCAACAAAAAATTCAACATTGAAAAACACCAACAAATTCAACAACAACCCCGACATTGAAAACCACCAACAAATTCAACAACAACCTCAACTTTGAAAAACAACAACAACCTCATCATGGAAAAACACCAACAAATTCAACAACAACCTCAACATTGAAAAACAACAACATCCTCAAAATTGAAAAACACCAACAAATTCAACAACAACCCCAACATTTAAAAACAACAACAACCTCAACATTGAAAAACACCAACAAATTGAACAACAACCTAAACATTGAAAAACACCAACAAATTCAACAACAACCTCAAAATTGAAAAACACCAACAAACTCAACAACAACCTCAACATTGAAAAACAACAACAACCTCAACATTGAAAAACACCAACAAATTCAACAACAACCTCAACATTGAAAAACACCAACAAATTCAACAACAACCTCAACATTGAAAAACACCAACAACCTCAACATTGAAAAACACCAACAAATTCAACAACAACCTCAACATTGAAAAACAACAACAACCTCAACATTGAAAACACCAACAAATTCAACAACAACCTCATCATTGAAAAACAACAACAAACTCAACATTGAAAAACACCAACAAATTCAACAACAACCTCAACATTGAAAAACAAAAACAACCTCAACATTGAAAAACACCAACAAATTCAACAACAACTTCAACATTGAAAAACACCATCAAATTCAACAACAAGCTCAGCATTGAAAAACAACAACAACCTCTACATTGAAAAATACCAACAAATTCAACAACAACCTCAACATTGAAAAACAACAACAACCTCAACATTGAAAAACACCAACAAATTCAACAACAACTTCAACATTGAAAAACACCAACAAATTCAACAACAACCTCGAAATTGAAAAACACCAACAAATTCAACAACAACCTCAACATTGAAAAACAACAACAACCTCAACATTGAAAAACACCAACAAATTCAACAACAACCTCAACATTGAAAAACAACAACAACCTCAACATTGAAAAACACCAACAAATTCAACAACAACCTCAACATTTAAAAACACCAACAAATTCAACAACAACCTCAACATTGAAAAACAACAACAATCTCAACATTGAAAAACACCAACAAATTCAACAACAACCTCAACATTGAAAAACAGCAACAACCTCAACATTGAAAAACACCAAAAAATTCAACAACAACCTCAACATTGAAAAACACCAACAAATTCAACAACAACCTCAACATTGAAAAACACCAACAAATTCAAGAACAACTTCAACATTGAAAAACACCAACAAATTCAACAACAACCTCGACATTGAAAAACACCATCAAATTCAACAACAACCTCAACATTGAAAAACACAAACAACCTCAAAATTGAAAAAACACCAACAAATTCAACAACACCCTCAACATTTAAAAACAACAACAACCTCAACATTGAAAAACACCAACAAATTCAACAACAACCTCAACATTGAAAAACACCAACAAATTCAACAACAACCTCAACATTGAAAAACACCAACAAACTCAACAACAACCTCAACATTGAAAAACAACAACAACCTCAACATTGAAAAACACCAACAAATTCAACAACAAGCTCAACATAGAAGAACACCAAAAAATTCAACAGCAAACTCAAGATTAAAAAACACCAACAAATTCAACAACCTCAACATTGAAAAACAACAACAACCTCAACATTGAAAAACACCAACAAAATCAACAACAACCTCAACATTGAAAAACACCAACAAATTCAACAACAACCTCAACATTGAAAAACAACAACAACCTCAACATTGAAAAACTCGAACAAATTCAACAACAACCTCAACATTGAAAAACAACAACAACCTCAACATTGAAAAACACCAACAAATTCAACAACAACTTCAACATTGAAAAACAACAACAAACTCAACATTGAAAAACACCAACAAATTCAACAACAACCTCAACATTGAAAAACAACAACAACCTCAACATTGAAAAACAACAACAACCTCAACATTGAAAAACAACAACAACCTCAACATTGAAAAACACCAACAAATTCAACAACAACCTCAACATTGAAAAACACCAACAAATTCAACAACAACCTCAGCATTGAAAAACAACAACAACCTCAACATTGAAAAACACCAACAAATTCAACAACAACCTCAACATTGAAAAACAACAACAACCTCAACATTGAAAAACACCAACAAATTCAACAAAAACTTCAACATTGAAAAACACCAACAAATTCAACAACAACCTCGAAATTGAAAAACACCAACAAATTCAACAACAACTTCAACATTCAAAAACACCAACAAATTCAACAACAACCTCGACATTGAAAAACACCATCAAATTCAACAATATCCTCAACATTGAAAAACACCAATAACCTCAAAATTGAAAAAACACCAACAAATTCAACAACACCCTCAACATTTAAAAACAACAACAACCTCAACATTGAAAAACAACAACAAATTCAACAACAACCTCAACATTGAAAAACACCAACAAATTCAACAACAACCTCAACATTGAAAAACACCAACAAACTCAACAACAACCTCAACATTGAAAAACAACAACAACCTCAACATTGAAAAACACCAACAAATTCAACAACAAGCTCAACATTGAAAAACACCAAAAAATTCAACAGCAAACTCAAGATTGAAAAACAACAACAAATTCAACAACCTCAACATTGAAAAACAACAACAACCTCAACATTGAAAAACACCAACAAAATCAACAACAACCTCAACATTGAAAAACACCAACAAATTCAACAACAACCTCAACATTGAAAAACAACAACAACCTCAACATTGAAAAACACCAACAAATTCAACAACAACCTCAACATTGAAAAACAACAACAAACTCAACATTGAAAAACACCAACAAATTCAACAACAACCTCAACATTGAAAAACACCAACAAATTCAACAACAACCTCAACATTGAAAAACAACAACAACCTCAACATTGAAAAAAACCAACAAATTCAACAACAACCTCAACATTGAAAAACAACAACAAACTCAACATTGAAAAACACCAACAAATTCAACAACAACCTCAACATTGAAAAACAACAACAACCTCAACATTGAAAAACACAAACAAATTCAACAATAACCTCAACATTGAAAAACAACAACAACCTCAACATTGAAAAACACCAACAAATTCAACAACAGCCTCAACATTGAAAAACACCAACAAATTCAACAACAACCTCAACATTGAAAAACAACAACAACCTCAACATTGAAAAACACGAACAAATTCAACAACAACCTCAACATTGAAAAACAACAACAACCTCAACATTGAAAAACACCAACAAATTCAACAACAACCTCAACATTGAAAAACACCAACAAATTCAACAACAACCTCAGCATTGAAAAACAACAACAACCTCAACATTGAAAAATACCAACAAATTCAACAACAACCTCAACATTGAAAAACAACAACATCCTCAAAATTGAAAAACACCAACAAATTCAACAACAACCCCAACATTTAAAAACAACAACAAAATCAACATTGAAAAACACCAACAAATTCAACAACAACCTCAACATTGAAAAACACCAACAAATTCAACAACAACCTCAACATTGAAAAACACCAACAAACTCAACAACAACCTCAACATTGAAAAACAACAACAACCTCAACATTGAAGAACACCAACAAATTCAACCACAACCTCAACATTGAAAAACACCAACAAATTCAATAACAACCTCAACATTGAAAAACACCAACAACCTCAACATTGTAAAACACCAACAAATTCAACAACAACCTCAACATTGAAAAACAACAACAACCTCAACATTGAAAAACACCAACAAATTCAACAACAACCACAACATTGAAAAACAACAACAACCTGAACATTGAAAAACACCAACAAATTCAACAACAACCTCAACATTGAAAAAGAACAACAACCTCAACATTGAAAAACACCAACAAATTCAACAACAACCTCAACATTGAAAAGCAGCAACAAATTCAACAACCACCTCAACATTTAAAAACACCAACAAATTCAACAACAACCTCAACATTGAAAAACAACAACAACCTCAACATTGAAAAACACCAACAAATTCAACAACAACCTCAACATTGAAAAACAACAACAACCTCAACATTGAAAAACACCAACAAATTCAACAACAACCTCAACATTGAAAAACACCAACAAATTCAACAACAACCTCAGCATTGAAAAACAACAACAACCTCAACATTGAAAAATACCAACAAATTCAACAACAACCTCAACATTGAAAAACAACAACAACCTCAACATTGAAAAACACCAACAAATTCAACAACAACTTCAACATTGAAAAACACCAACAAATTCAACAACAACCTCGAAATTGAAAAACACCAACAAATTCAACAACAACCTCAACATTGAAAAACAACAACAACCTCAACATTGAAAAACACCAACAAATTCAACAACAACCTCAACATTGAAAAACAACAACAACCTCAACATTGAAAAACACCAACAAATTCAACAACAACCTCAACATTTAAAAACACGAACAAATTCAACAACAACCTCAACATTGAAAAACAACAACAAACTCGACATTGAAAAACACCAACAAATTCAACAACAACCTCAACATTGAAAAACAACAACAACCTCAACATTGAAAAACACCAACAAATTCAACAACCACCTCAACATTGAAAAACACCAACAAATTCAACAACAACCTCAACATTGAAAAACAACAACAACCTCAACATTGAAAAACACCAACAAATTCAACAACAACCTCAACATTGAAAAACAACAACAACCTCAACATTGAAAAACACCAACCATTTCAACAACAACCTCAACATTTAAAAACACCAACAAATTCAACAACAACCTCAACATTGAAAAACAACAACAATCTCAACATTGAAAAACACCAACAAATTCAACAACAACCTCAACATTAAAAACAGCAACATCCTCAACATTGAAAAACACCAAAAAATTCAACAACAACCTCAACATTGAAAAACACATACAAATTCAACAACAAACTCAGCATTTAAAAACACCAACAATTTCAACAACAACCTCAACATTGCAAAACAACAACAACCTCAACATTGAAAAACACCAACAAATTCAACAACAACCTCAACATTGAAAAGCAGCAACAAATTCAACAAAAACCTCAACATTGAAAAACAACAACAATCTCAACATTGAAAAACACCAACAAATTCAACAACAACCTCAACATTGAAAACAACAACAACCTCAACATTGAAAAACACCAACAAATTCAACAACAACCTCAACATTTAAAAACACCAACAAATTCAACAACAACCTCAACATTGAAAAACAACAACAACCTCAACATTGAAAAACACCAACAAATTCAACAACAACCTCAACATTGAAAAACAACAACAACCTCAACATTGAAAAACACCAACAAATTCAACAACAACCTCAACATTGAAAAACACCAACAAATTCAACAACAACCTCAGCATTGAAAAACAACAACAACCTCAACATTGAAAAATACCAACAAATTCAACAACAACCTCAACATTGAAAAACAACAACAACCTCAACATTGAAAAACACCAACAAATTCAACAACAACTTCAACATTGAAAAACACCAACAAATTCAACAACAACCTCGAAATTGAAAAACACCAACAAATTCAACAACAACCTCAACATTGAAAAACAACAACAACCTCAACATTGAAAAACACCAACAAATTCAACAACAACCTCAACATTGAAAAACAACAACAACCTCAACATTGAAAAACACCAACAAATTCAACAACAACCTCAACATTTAAAAACACGAACAAATTCAACAACAACCTCAACATTGAAAAACAACAACAAACTCGACATTGAAAAACACCAACAAATTCAACAACAACCTCAACATTGAAAAACAACAACAACCTCAACATTGAAAAACACCAACAAATTCAACAACCACCTCAACATTGAAAAACATCAACAAATTCAACAACAACCTCAACATTGAAAAACAACAACAACCTAAACATTGAAAAACACCAACAAATTCAACAACAACCTCAACATTGAAAAACAACAACAACCTCAACATTGAAAAACACCAACAAATTCAACAACAACTTCAACATTGAAAAACACCAACAAATTCAACAACAACCTCAGCATTGAAAAACAACAACAACCTCAACATTGAACAACACCACCAAATTCAACAACAACCTCAACATTGAAAAACAACAACATCCTCAACATTGAAAAACACCAAAAAATTCAACAACAACCTCAACATTGAAAAACACATACAAATTCAACAACAACCTCAACATTGAAAAACACCAACAAATTCAACAACAAACTCAGCATTTAAAAACACCAACAAATTCAACATCAACCTCAACATTGAAAAACAACAACAACCTCAACATTGAAAAACACCAACAAATTCAACAACAACCTCAACATTGAAAAGCAGCAACAAATTCAACAAAAACCTCAACATTGAAAAACACCAACAAATTCAACAACAACCTCAACATTGAAAAACACATACAAATTCAACAACAAACTCAGCATTTAAAAACACCAACAATTTCAACAACAACCTCAACATAGCAAAACAACAACAACCTCAACATTGAAAAACACCAACAAATTCAACAACAACCTCAACATTGAAAAGCAGCAACAAATTCAACAAAAACCTCAACATTGAAAAACAACAACAATCTCAACATTGAAAAACACCAACAAATTCAACAACAACCTCAACATTGAAAACAACAACAACCTCAACATTGAAAAACACCAACAAATTCAACAACAACCTCAACATTTAAAAACACCAACAAATTCAACAACAACCTCAACATTGAAAAACAACAACAACCTCAACATTGAAAAACACCAACAAATTCAACAACAACCTCAACATTGAAAAACAACAACAACCTCAACATTGAAAAACACCAACAAATTCAACAACAACCTCAACATTGAAAAACACCAACAAATTCAACAACAACCTCAGCATTGAAAAACAACAACAACCTCAACATTGAAAAATACCAACAAATTCAACAACAACCTCAACATTGAAAAACAACAACAACCTCAACATTGAAAAACACCAACAAATTCAACAACAACTTCAACATTGAAAAACACCAACAAATTCAACAACAACCTCGAAATTGAAAAACACCAACAAATTCAACAACAACCTCAACATTGAAAAACAACAACAACCTCAACATTGAAAAACACCAACAAATTCAACAACAACCTCAACATTGAAAAACAACAACAACCTCAACATTGAAAAACACCAACAAATTCAACAACAACCTCAACATTTAAAAACACGAACAAATTCAACAACAACCTCAACATTGAAAAACAACAACAAACTCGACATTGAAAAACACCAACAAATTCAACAACAACCTCAACATTGAAAAACAACAACAACCTCAACATTGAAAAACACCAACAAATTCAACAACCACCTCAACATTGAAAAACACCAACAAATTCAACAACAACCTCAACATTGAAAAACAACAACAACCTAAACATTGAAAAACACCAACAAATTCAACAACAACCTCAACATTGAAAAACAACAACAACCTCAACATTGAAAAACACCAACAAATTCAACAACAACTTCAACATTGAAAAACACCAACAAATTCAACAACAACCTCAGCATTGAAAAACAACAACAACCTCAACATTGAAAAACACCACCAAATTCAACAACAACCTCAACATTGAAAAACAACAACATCCTCAACATTGAAAAACACCAAAAAATTCAACAACAACCTCAACATTGAAAAACACATACAAATTCAACAACAACCTCAACATTGAAAAACACCAACAAATTCAACAACAAACTCAGCATTTAAAAACACCAACAAATTCAACAACAACCTCAACATTGAAAAACAACAACAACCTCAACATTGAAAAACACCAACAAATTCAACAACAACCTTAACATTGAAAAGCAGCAACAAATTCAACAAAAACCTCAACATTGAAAAACACCAACAAATTCAACAACAACCTCAACATTGAAAAACAACAACAACCTCAACATTGCAAAACACCAGCAAATTCAAAAACAACCTCAACATTTAAAAACACCAACAAATTCAAGAACAACCTCAACATTGAAAACACCAACAAATTCAACAACAACCTCAACATTTAAAAACGCCTACAAATTCAACAGCAACCTCAACATTGAAAAACAACAACCTCAACATTGAAAAACACCAACAAATTCAACAAAAAATTCAACATTGAAAAACACCAACAAATTCAACAACAACCCCGACATTGAAAACCACCAACAAATTCAACAACAACCTCAACTTTGAAAAACAACAACAACCTCATCATGGAAAAACACCAACAAATTCAACAACAACCTCAACATTGAAAAACAACAACATCCTCAAAATTGAAAAACACCAACAAATTCAACAACAACCCCAACATTTAAAAACAACAACAACCTCAACATTGAAAAACACCAACAAATTGAACAACAACCTAAACATTGAAAAACACCAACAAATTCAACAACAACCTCAAAATTGAAAAACACCAACAAACTCAACAACAACCTCAACATTGAAAAACAACAACAACCTCAACATTGAAAAACACCAACAAATTCAACAACAACCTCAACATTGAAAAACACCAACAAATTCAACAACAACCTCAACATTGAAAAACACCAACAACCTCAACATTGAAAAACACCAACAAATTCAACAACAACCTCAACATTGAAAAACAACAACAACCTCAACATTGAAAACACCAACAAATTCAACAACAACCTCATCATTGAAAAACAACAACAAACTCAACATTGAAAAACACCAACAAATTCAACAACAACCTCAACATTGAAAAACAAAAACAACCTCAACATTGAAAAACACCAACAAATTCAACAACAACTTCAACATTGAAAAACACCATCAAATTCAACAACAAGCTCAGCATTGAAAAACAACAACAACCTCAACATTGAAAAATACCAACAAATTCAACAACAACCTCAACATTGAAAAACAACAACAACCTCAACATTGAAAAACACCAACAAATTCAACAACAACTTCAACATTGAAAAACACCAACAAATTCAACAACAACCTCGAAATTGAAAAACACCAACAAATTCAACAACAACCTCAACATTGAAAAACAACAACAACCTCAACATTGAAAAACACCAACAAATTCAACAACAACCTCAACATTGAAAAACAACAACAACCTCAACATTGAAAAACACCAACAAATTCAACAACAACCTCAACATTTAAAAACACCAACAAATTCAACAACAACCTCAACATTGAAAAACAACAACAATCTCAACATTGAAAAACACCAACAAATTCAACAACAACCTCAACATTGAAAAACAGCAACAACCTCAACATTGAAAAACACCAAAAAATTCAACAACAACCTCAACATTGAAAAACACCAACAAATTCAACAACAACCTCAACATTGAAAAACACCAACAAATTCAAGAACAACTTCAACATTGAAAAACACCAACAAATTCAACAACAACCTCGACATTGAAAAACACCATCAAATTCAACAACAACCTCAACATTGAAAAACACAAACAACCTCAAAATTGAAAAAACACCAACAAATTCAACAACACCCTCAACATTTAAAAACAACAACAACCTCAACATTGAAAAACACCAACAAATTCAACAACAACCTCAACATTGAAAAACACCAACAAATTCAACAACAACCTCAACATTGAAAAACACCAACAAACTCAACAACAACCTCAACATTGAAAAACAACAACAAACTCAACATTGAAAAACACCAACAAATTCAACAACAAGCTCAACATAGAAGAACACCAAAAAATTCAACAGCAAACTCAAGATTAAAAAACACCAACAAATTCAACAACCTCAACATTGAAAAACAACAACAACCTCAACATTGAAAAACACCAACAAAATCAACAACAACCTCAACATTGAAAAACACCAACAAATTCAACAACAACCTCAACATTGAAAAACAACAACAACCTCAACATTGAAAAACTCGAACAAATTCAACAACAACCTCAACATTGAAAAACAACAACAACCTCAACATTGAAAAACACCAACAAATTCAACAACAACTTCAACATTGAAAAACAACAACAAACTCAACATTGAAAAACACCAACAAATTCAACAACAACCTCAACATTGAAAAACAACAACAACCTCAACATTGAAAAACAACAACAACCTCAACATTGAAAAACAACAACAACCTCAACATTGAAAAACACCAACAAATTCAACAACAACCTCAACATTGAAAAACACCAACAAATTCAACAACAACCTCAGCATTGAAAAACAACAACAACCTCAACATTGAAAAACACCAACAAATTCAACAACAACCTCAACATTGAAAAACAACAACAACCTCAACATTGAAAAACACCAACAAATTCAACAAAAACTTCAACATTGAAAAACACCAACAAATTCAACAACAACCTCGAAATTGAAAAACACCAACAAATTCAACAACAACTTCAACATTCAAAAACACCAACAAATTCAACAACAACCTCGACATTGAAAAACACCATCAAATTCAACAATATCCTCAACATTGAAAAACACCAATAACCTCAAAATTGAAAAAACACCAACAAATTCAACAACACCCTCAACATTTAAAAACAACAACAACCTCAACATTGAAAAACAACAACAAATTCAACAACAACCTCAACATTGAAAAACACCAACAAATTCAACAACAACCTCAACATTGAAAAACACCAACAAACTCAACAACAACCTCAACATTGAAAAACAACAACAACCTCAACATTGAAAAACACCAACAAATTCAACAACAAGCTCAACATTGAAAAACACCAAAAAATTCAACAGCAAACTCAAGATTGAAAAACAACAACAAATTCAACAACCTCAACATTGAAAAACAACAACAACCTCAACATTGAAAAACACCAACAAAATCAACAACAACCTCAACATTGAAAAACACCAACAAATTCAACAACAACCTCAACATTGAAAAACAACAACAACCTCAACATTGAAAAACACCAACAAATTCAACAACAACCTCAACATTGAAAAACAACAACAAACTCAACATTGAAAAACACCAACAAATTCAACAACAACCTCAACATTGAAAAACACCAACAAATTCAACAACAACCTCAACATTGAAAAACAACAACAACCTCAACATTGAAAAAAACCAACAAATTCAACAACAACCTCAACATTGAAAAACAACAACAAACTCAACATTGAAAAACACCAACAAATTCAACAACAACCTCAACATTGAAAAACAACAACAACCTCAACATTGAAAAACACAAACAAATTCAACAATAACCTCAACATTGAAAAACAACAACAACCTCAACATTGAAAAACACCAACAAATTCAACAACAGCCTCAACATTGAAAAACACCAACAAATTCAACAACAACCTCAACATTGAAAAACAACAACAACCTCAACATTGAAAAACACGAACAAATTCAACAACAACCTCAACATTGAAAAACAACAACAACCTCAACATTGAAAAACACCAACAAATTCAACAACAACCTCAACATTGAAAAACACCAACAAATTCAACAACAACCTCAGCATTGAAAAACAACAACAACCTCAACATTGAAAAATACCAACAAATTCAACAACAACCTCAACATTGAAAAACAACAACATCCTCAAAATTGAAAAACACCAACAAATTCAACAACAACCCCAACATTTAAAAACAACAACAAAATCAACATTGAAAAACACCAACAAATTCAACAACAACCTCAACATTGAAAAACACCAACAAATTCAACAACAACCTCAACATTGAAAAACACCAACAAACTCAACAACAACCTCAACATTGAAAAACAACAACAACCTCAACATTGAAGAACACCAACAAATTCAACCACAACCTCAACATTGAAAAACACCAACAAATTCAATAACAACCTCAACATTGAAAAACACCAACAACCTCAACATTGTAAAACACCAACAAATTCAACAACAACCTCAACATTGAAAAACAACAACAACCTCAACATTGAAAAACACCAACAAATTCAACAACAACCACAACATTGAAAAACAACAACAACCTGAACATTGAAAAACACCAACAAATTCAACAACAACCTCAACATTGAAAAAGAACAACAACCTCAACATTGAAAAACACCAACAAATTCAACAACAACTTCAACATTGAAAAACACCAACAAATTCAACAACAACCTCAACATTGAAAAACAACAACAAACTCAACATTGAAAAACACCAACAAATTCAACAACAACCTCAACATTGAAAAACACCAACAAATTCAACAACAACCTCAACATTGAAAAACAACAACAACCTCAACATTGAAAAAAACCAACAAATTCAACAACAACCTCAACATTGAAAAACAACAACAAACTCAACATTGAAAAACACCAACAAATTCAACAACAACCTCAACATTGAAAAACAACAACAACCTCAACATTGAAAAACACAAACAAATTCAACAATAACCTCAACATTGAAAAACAACAACAACCTCAACATTGAAAAACTCCAACAAATTCAACAACAGCCTCAACATTGAAAAACACCAACAAATTCAACAACAACCTCAACATTGAAAAACAACAACAACCTCAACATTGAAAAACACCAACAAATTCAACAACCTCAACATTGAAAAACAACAACAACCTCAACATTGAAAAACACCAACAAATTCAACAACAACCTCAACATTGAAAAACACCAACAAATTCAACAACAACCTCAGCATTGAAAAACAACAACAACCTCAACATTGAAAAATACCAACAAATTCAACAACAACCTCAACATTGAAAAACAACAACATCCTCAAAATTGAAAAAGACCAACAAATTCAACAACAACCCCAACATTTAAAAACAACAACAACATCAACATTGAAAAACACCAACAAATTCAACAACAACCTCAACATTGAAAAACACCAACAAATTCAACAACAACCTCAACATTGAAAAACACCAACAAACTCAACAACAACCTCAACATTGAAAAACAACAACAACCTCAACATTGAAAAACACCAACAAATTCAACCACAACCTCAACATTGAAAAACACCAACAAATTCAATAACAACCTCAACATTGAAAAACACCAACAACCTCAACATTGTAAAACACCAACAAATTCAACAACAACCTCAACATTGAAAAACAACAACAACCTGAACATTGAAAAACACCAACAAATTCAACAACAACCTCAACATTGAAAAAGAACAACAACCTCAACATTGAAAAACACCAACAAATTCAACAACAACTTCAACATTGAAAAACACCAACAAATTCAACAACAACCTCAACATTGAAAAACAACAACAACCTCAACACTGAAAAACAACAACAACCTCAACATTGAAAAACACCAACAAATTCAACAACAACCTCAACATTGAAAAACACCAACAAATTCAACAACAACCTCAGCATTGAACAACAACAACAACCTCAACATTGAAAAACACCAACAAATTCAACAACAACCTCAACATTGAAAAACAACAGCAACCTCAACATTGAAAAACACCAACAAATTCAACAAAAACTTCAACATTGAAAAACACCAACAAATTCAACAACAACCTCGAAATTGAAAAACACCAACAAATTCAACAACAACTTAAACATTGAAAAACACCAACAAATTCAACAACAACCTCGACATTGAAAAACACCATCAAATTCAACAACAACCTCAACATTGAAAAACACCAACAACCTCAAAATTGAAAAAACACCAACAAATTCAACAACACCCTCAACATTTAAAAACAACAACAACCTCAACATTGAAAAACACCAACAAATTCAACAACAACCTCAACATTGAAAAACACCAACAAATTCAACAACAACCTCAACATTGAAAAACAACAACAACCTCAACATTGAAAAACACAAACAAAATCAACAACAACCTCAACATTGAAAAACACCAACAAATTCAACAACAACCTCAACATTGAAAAACATCAACAACCTCAACATTGAAAAACTCGAACAAATTCAACAACAACCTCAACATTGAAAAACAACAACAACCTCAACATTGAAAAACACCAACAAATTCATCAACAACCTCAACATTGAAAAACAACAACAAACTCAACATTGAAAAACACCAACAAATTCAACAACAACCTCAACATTGAAAAACAACAACAACCTCAACATTGAAAAACACAAACAAATTCAACAATAACCTCAACATTGAAAAACAACAACAACCTCAACATTGAAAAACACCAACAAATTCAACAACAACCTCAACATTGAAAAACACCAACAAATTCAACAACAACCTCAACATTGAAAAACACCAACAAATTCAACAACAACCTCAACATTGAAAAACAACAACAACCTCAACATTGAAAAACACCAACAAATTCAACAACAACCTCAACATTGAAAAACAACAACAAACTCAACATTGAAAAACACAAACAAATTCAACAATAACCTCAACATTGAAAAACAACAACAACCTCAACATTGAAAAACACCAACAAATTCAACAACAACCTCATCATTGAAAAACACCAACAAATTCAACAACAACCTCAACATTGAAAAACACCAACAAATTCAACAACAACCTCAACATTGAAAAACACCAACAAACTCAACAACAACCTCAACATTGAAAAACAACAACAACCTCAACATTGAAAAACACCAACAAATTCAACCACAACCTCAACATTGAAAAACACCAACAAATTCAATAACAACCTCAACATTGAAAAACACCAACAACCTCAACATTGTAAAACACCAACAAATTCAACAACAACCTCAACATTGAAAAACAACAACAACCTCAACATTGAAAAACACCAACAAATTCAACAACAACCTCAACATTGAAAAACAACAACAACCTGAACATTGAAAAACACCAACAAATTCAACAACAACCTCAACATTGAAAAAGAGCAACAACCTCAACATTGAAAAACACCAACAAATTCAACAACAACTTTAACATTGAAAAACACCAACAAATTCAACAACAACCTCAACATTGAAAAACAACAACAACCTCAACACTGAAAAACAACAACAACCTCAACATTGAAAAACACCAACAAATTCAACAACAACCTCAACATTGAAAAACACCAACAAATTCAACAACAACCTCAGCATTGAAAAACAACAACAACCTCAACATTGAAAAACACCAACAAATTCAACAACAACCTCAACATTGAAAAACAACAGCAACCTCAACATTGAAAAACACCAACAAATTCAACAAAAACTTCAACATTGAAAAACACCAACAAATTCAACAACAACCTCGAAATTGAAAAACACCAACAAATTCAACAACAACTTCAACATTGAAAAACACCAACAAATTCAACAACAACCTCGACATTGAAAAACACCATCAAATTCAACAACAACCTCAACATTGAAAAACACCAACAACCTCAAAATTGAAAAAACACCAACAAATTCAACAACACCCTCAACATTTAAAAACAACAACAACCTCAACCTTGAAAAACACCAACAAATTCAACAACGACCTCAACATTGAAAAACACCAACAAATTCAACAAAAACCTCAACATTGAAAAACAACAACAACCTCAACATTGAAAAACACCAACAAAATCAACAACAACCTCAACATTGAAAAACACCAACAAATTCAACAACAACCTCAACATTGAAAAACAACAACAACCTCAACATTGAAAAACTCGAACAAATTCAACAACAACCTCAACATTGAAAAACAACAACAACCTCAACATTGAAAAACACCAACAAATTCATCAACAACCTCAACATTGAAAAACAACAACAAACTCAACATTGAAAAACACCAACAAATTCAACAACAACCTCAACATTGAAAAACAACAACAACCTCAACATTGAAAAACACAAACAAATTCAACAATAACCTCAACATTGAAAAACAACAACAACCTCAACATTGAAAAACACCAACAAATTCAACAACAACCTCAACATTGAAAAACACCAACAAATTCAACAACAACCTCAACATTGAAAAACACCAACAAATTCAACAACAACCTCAACATTGAAAAACAACAACAACCTCAACATTGAAAAACACCAACAAATTCAACAACAACCTCAACATTGAAAAACAACAACAAACTCAACATTGAAAAACACAAACAAATTCAACAATAACCTCAACATTGAAAAACAACAACAACCTCAACATTGAAAAACACCAACAAATTCAACAACAGCCTCAACATTGAAAAACACCAACAAATTCAACAACAACCTCAACATTGAAAAACAACAACAACCTCAACATTGAAAAACACGAACAAATTCAACAACAACCTCAACATTGAAAAACAACAACAACCTCAACATTGAAAAACACCAACAAATTCAACAACAACCTCAACATTGAAAAACACCAACAAATTCAACAACAACCTCAGCATTGAAAAACAACAACAACCTCAACATTGAAAAATACCAACAAATTCAACAACAACCTCAACATTGAAAAACAACAACATCCTCAAAATTGAAAAACACCAACAAATTCAACAACAACCCCAACATTTAAAAACAACAACAAAATCAACATTGAAAAACACCAACAAATTCAACAACAACCTCAACATTGAAAAACACCAACAAATTCAACAACAACCTCAACATTGAAAAACACCAACAAACTCAACAACAACCTCAACTTTGAAAAACAACAACAACCTCAACATTGAAGAACACCAACAAATTCAACCACAACCTCAACATTGAAAAACACCAACAAATTCAATAACAACCTCAACATTGAAAAACACCAACAACCTCAACATTGTAAAACACCAACAAATTCAACAACAACCTCAACATTGAAAAACAACAACAACCTCAACATTGAAAAACACCAACAAATTCAACAACAACCACAACATTGAAAAACAACAACAACCTGAACATTGAAAAACACCAACAAATTCAACAACAACCTCAACATTGAAAAAGAACAACAACCTCAACATTGAAAAACACCAACAAATTCAACAACAACTTCAACATTGAAAAACACCAACAAATTCAACAACAACCTCAACATTGAAAAACAACAACAAACTCAACATTGAAAAACACCAACAAATTCAACAACAACCTCAACATTGAAAAACACCAACAAATTCAACAACAACCTCAACATTGAAAAACAACAACAACCTCAACATTGAAAAAAACCAACAAATTCAACAACAACCTCAACATTGAAAAACAACAACAAACTCAACATTGAAAAACACCAACAAATTCAACAACAACCTCAACATTGAAAAACAACAACAACCTCAACATTGAAAAACACAAACAAATTCAACAATAACCTCAACATTGAAAAACAACAACAACCTCAACATTGAAAAACTCCAACAAATTCAACAACAGCCTCAACATTGAAAAACACCAACAAATTCAACAACAACCTCAACATTGAAAAACAACAACAACCTCAACATTGAAAAACACCAACAAATTCAACAACCTCAACATTGAAAAACAACAACAACCTCAACATTGAAAAACACCAACAAATTCAACAACAACCTCAACATTGAAAAACACCAACAAATTCAACAACAACCTCAGCATTGAAAAACAACAACAACCTCAACATTGAAAAATACCAACAAATTCAACAACAACCTCAACATTGAAAAACAACAACATCCTCAAAATTGAAAAAGACCAACAAATTCAACAACAACCCCAACATTTAAAAACAACAACAACATCAACATTGAAAAACACCAACAAATTCAACAACAACCTCAACATTGAAAAACACCAACAAATTCAACAACAACCTCAACATTGAAAAACACCAACAAACTCAACAACAACCTCAACATTGAAAAACAACAACAACCTCAACATTGAAAAACACCAACAAATTCAACCACAACCTCAACATTGAAAAACACCAACAAATTCAATAACAACCTCAACATTGAAAAACACCAACAACCTCAACATTGTAAAACACCAACAAATTCAACAACAACCTCAACATTGAAAAACAACAACAACCTGAACATTGAAAAACACCAACAAATTCAACAACAACCTCAACATTGAAAAAGAACAACAACCTCAACATTGAAAAACACCAACAAATTCAACAACAACTTCAACATTGAAAAACACCAACAAATTCAACAACAACCTCAACATTGAAAAACAACAACAACCTCAACACTGAAAAACAACAACAACCTCAACATTGAAAAACACCAACAAATTCAACAACAACCTCAACATTGAAAAACACCAACAAATTCAACAACAACCTCAGCATTGAACAACAACAACAACCTCAACATTGAAAAACACCAACAAATTCAACAACAACCTCAACATTGAAAAACAACAGCAACCTCAACATTGAAAAACACCAACAAATTCAACAAAAACTTCAACATTGAAAAACACCAACAAATTCAACAACAACCTCGAAATTGAAAAACACCAACAAATTCAACAACAACTTAAACATTGAAAAACACCAACAAATTCAACAACAACCTCGACATTGAAAAACACCATCAAATTCAACAACAACCTCAACATTGAAAAACACCAACAACCTCAAAATTGAAAAAACACCAACAAATTCAACAACACCCTCAACATTTAAAAACAACAACAACCTCAACATTGAAAAACACCAACAAATTCAACAACAACCTCAACATTGAAAAACACCAACAAATTCAACAACAACCTCAACATTGAAAAACAACAACAACCTCAACATTGAAAAACACAAACAAAATCAACAACAACCTCAACATTGAAAAACACCAACAAATTCAACAACAACCTCAACATTGAAAAACATCAACAACCTCAACATTGAAAAACTCGAACAAATTCAACAACAACCTCAACATTGAAAAACAACAACAACCTCAACATTGAAAAACACCAACAAATTCATCAACAACCTCAACATTGAAAAACAACAACAAACTCAACATTGAAAAACACCAACAAATTCAACAACAACCTCAACATTGAAAAACAACAACAACCTCAACATTGAAAAACACAAACAAATTCAACAATAACCTCAACATTGAAAAACAACAACAACCTCAACATTGAAAAACACCAACAAATTCAACAACAACCTCAACATTGAAAAACACCAACAAATTCAACAACAACCTCAACATTGAAAAACACCAACAAATTCAACAACAACCTCAACATTGAAAAACAACAACAACCTCAACATTGAAAAACACCAACAAATTCAACAACAACCTCAACATTGAAAAACAACAACAAACTCAACATTGAAAAACACAAACAAATTCAACAATAACCTCAACATTGAAAAACAACAACAACCTCAACATTGAAAAACACCAACAAATTCAACAACAACCTCATCATTGAAAAACACCAACAAATTCAACAACAACCTCAACATTGAAAAACACCAACAAATTCAACAACAACCTCAACATTGAAAAACACCAACAAACTCAACAACAACCTCAACATTGAAAAACAACAACAACCTCAACATTGAAAAACACCAACAAATTCAACCACAACCTCAACATTGAAAAACACCAACAAATTCAACAACAACCTCAACATTGAAAAACAACAACAATCTCAACATTGAAAAACACCAACAAATTCAACAACAAGCTCAACATTGAAAAACACCAAAAAATTCAACAGCAAACTCAAGATTGAAAAACACCAACAAATTCAACAACCTCAACATTGAAAAACAACAACAACCTCAACATTGAAAAACACCAACAAAATCAACAACAACCTCAACATTGAAAAACACCAACAAATTCAACAACAACCTCAACATTGAAAAACAACAACAACCTCAACATTGAAAAACTCGAACAAATTCAACAATAACCTCAACATTGAAAAACGACAACAACCTCAACATTGAAAAACACCAACAAATTCAACAACAACCTCAACATTGAAAAACAACAACAAACTCAACATTGAAAAACACCAACAAATTCAACAACAACCTCAACATTGAAAAACAACAACAACCTCAACATTGAAAAACACAAACAAATTCAACAATAACCTCAACATTGAAAAACAACAACAACCTCAACATTGAAAAACACCAACAAATTCAACAACAACCTCAACATTGAAAAACACCAACAAATTCAACAACAACCTCAACATTGAAAAACACCAACAAATTCAGCAACAACCTCAACATTGAAAAACAACAACAACCTCAACATTGAAAAACACCAACAAATTCAACAACAACCTCAACACTGAAAGACACCAACAAACTCAACATTGAAAAACACCAACAAATTCAACAACAACCTCAACATTGAAAAACAACAACAACCTCAATATTGAAAATCACCAACAAATTCAACAACAGCCTCAACATTGAAAAACACCAACAAATTCAACAACAACCTGAACATTGAAAAACAACAACAACCTCAACATTGAAAAACACCAACAAATTCAACAACAACCTGAACATTGAAAAACAACAACAACCTCAACATTGAAAAACACCAACAAATTCAACAACAACCTCAACATTGAAAAACACCAACAAATTCAAAAACAACCTCAGCATTGAAAAACAACAACAACCTCATCATTGAAAAATACCAACAAATTCAAAAACAACCTCAACATTGAAAAACAACAACAACCTCAGCATTGAAAAACACCAACAAATTCAACAACAACTTCAACATTGAAAAACACCAACAAATTCAACAACAACCTCGAAATTCAAAAACACCAACAAATTCAACAACAACCTCAACATTGAAAAACAACAACAACAAAAACATTGAAAAACACCAACAAATTCAACAACAACCTCAACATTGAAAAACAACAACAACCTCAACATTGAAAAACACCAACAAATTCAACAACAACCTCAACATTTAAAAACACCAACAAATTCAACAACAACCTCAACATTGAAAAACAACAACAATCTCAACATTGAAAAACACCAACAAATTCAACAACAACCTCAACATTAAAAACAGCAACATCCTCAACATTGAAAAACACCAAAAAATTCAACAACAACCTCAACATTGAAAAACACATACAAATTCAACAACAAACTCAGCATTTAAAAACACCAACAATTTCAACAACAACCTCAACATTGCAAAACAACAACAACCTCAACATTGAAAAACACCAACAAATTCAACAACAACCTCAACATTGAAAAGCAGCAACAAATTCAACAAAAACCTCAACATTGAAAAACAACAACAATCTCAACATTGAAAAACACCAACAAATTCAACAACAACCTCAACATTGAAAACAACAACAACCTCAACATTGAAAAACACCAACAAATTCAACAACAACCTCAACATTTAAAAACACCAACAAATTCAACAACAACCTCAACATTGAAAAACAACAACAACCTCAACATTGAAAAACACCAACAAATTCAACAACAACCTCAACATTGAAAAACAACAACAACCTCAACATTGAAAAACACCAACAAATTCAACAACAACCTCAACATTGAAAAACACCAACAAATTCAACAACAACCTCAGCATTGAAAAACAACAACAACCTCAACATTGAAAAATACCAACAAATTAAACAACAACCTCAACATTGAAAAACAACAACAACCTCAACATTGAAAAACACCAACAAATTCAACAACGACTTCAACATTGAAAAACACCAACAAATTCAACAACAACCTCGAAATTGAAAAACACCAACAAATTCAACAACAACATCAACATTGAAAAACAACAACAACCTCAACATTGAAAAACACCAACAAATTCAACAACAACCTCAACATTGAAAAACAACAACAACCTCAACATTGAAAAACACCAACAAATTCAACAACAACCTCAACATTTAAAAACACGAACAAATTCAACAACAACCTCAACACTGAAAAACAACAACAAACTCGACATTGAAAAACACCAACAAATTCAACAACAACCTCAACATTGAAAAACAACAACAACCTCAACATTGAAAAACACCAACAAATTCAACAACCACCTCAACATTGAAAAACACCAACAAATTCAACAACAACCTCAACATTGAAAAACAACAACAACCTAAACATTGAAAAACACCAACAAATTCAACAACAACCTCAACATTGAAAAACAACAACAACCTCAACACTGAAAAACAACAACAACCTCAACATTGAAAAACACCAACAAATTCAACAACAACCTCAACATTGAAAAACACCAACAAATTCAACAACAACCTCAGCATTGAACAACAACAACAACCTCAACATTGAAAAACACCAACAAATTCAACAACAACCTCAACATTGAAAAACAACAGCAACCTCAACATTGAAAAACACCAACAAATTCAACAAAAACTTCAACATTGAAAAACACCAACAAATTCAACAACAACCTCGAAATTGAAAAACACCAACAAATTCAACAACAACTTAAACATTGAAAAACACCAACAAATTCAACAACAACCTCGACATTGAAAAACACCATCAAATTCAACAACAACCTCAACATTGAAAAACACCAACAACCTCAAAATTGAAAAAACACCAACAAATTCAACAACACCCTCAACATTTAAAAACAACAACAACCTCAACATTGAAAAACACCAACAAATTCAACAACAACCTCAACATTGAAAAACACCAACAAATTCAACAACAACCTCAACATTGAAAAACAACAACAACCTCAACATTGAAAAACACAAACAAAATCAACAACAACCTCAACATTGAAAAACACCAACAAATTCAACAACAACCTCAACATTGAAAAACATCAACAACCTCAACATTGAAAAACTCGAACAAATTCAACAACAACCTCAACATTGAAAAACAACAACAACCTCAACATTGAAAAACACCAACAAATTCATCAACAACCTCAACATTGAAAAACAACAACAAACTCAACATTGAAAAACACCAACAAATTCAACAACAACCTCAACATTGAAAAACAACAACAACCTCAACATTGAAAAACACAAACAAATTCAACAATAACCTCAACATTGAAAAACAACAACAACCTCAACATTGAAAAACACCAACAAATTCAACAACAACCTCAACATTGAAAAACACCAACAAATTCAACAACAACCTCAACATTGAAAAACACCAACAAATTCAACAACAACCTCAACATTGAAAAACAACAACAACCTCAACATTGAAAAACACCAACAAATTCAACAACAACCTCAACATTTAAAAACACGAACAAATTCAACAACAACCTCAACATTGAAAAACAACAACAAACTCGACATTGAAAAACACCAACAAATTCAACAACAACCTCAACATTGAAAAACAACAACAACCTCAACATTGAAAAACACCAACAAATTCAACAACCACCTCAACATTGAAAAACACCAACAAATTCAACAACAACCTCAACATTGAAAAACAACAACAACCTAAACATTGAAAAACACCAACAAATTCAACAACAACCTCAACATTGAAAAACAACAACAACCTCAACACTGAAAAACAACAACAACCTCAACATTGAAAAACACCAACAAATTCAACAACAACCTCAACATTGAAAAACACCAACAAATTCAACAACAACCTCAGCATTGAACAACAACAACAACCTCAACATTGAAAAACACCAACAAATTCAACAACAACCTCAACATTGAAAAACAACAGCAACCTCAACATTGAAAAACACCAACAAATTCAACAAAAACTTCAACATTGAAAAACACCAACAAATTCAACAACAACCTCGAAATTGAAAAACACCAACAAATTCAACAACAACTTAAACATTGAAAAACACCAACAAATTCAACAACAACCTCGACATTGAAAAACACCATCAAATTCAACAACAACCTCAACATTGAAAAACACCAACAACCTCAAAATTGAAAAAACACCAACAAATTCAACAACACCCTCAACATTTAAAAACAACAACAACCTCAACATTGAAAAACACCAACAAATTCAACAACAACCTCAACATTGAAAAACACCAACAAATTCAACAACAACCTCAACATTGAAAAACAACAACAACCTCAACATTGAAAAACACAAACAAAATCAACAACAACCTCAACATTGAAAAACACCAACAAATTCAACAACAACCTCAACATTGAAAAACATCAACAACCTCAACATTGAAAAACTCGAACAAATTCAACAACAACCTCAACATTGAAAAACAACAACAACCTCAACATTGAAAAACACCAACAAATTCATCAACAACCTCAACATTGAAAAACAACAACAAACTCAACATTGAAAAACACCAACAAATTCAACAACAACCTCAACATTGAAAAACAACAACAACCTCAACATTGAAAAACACAAACAAATTCAACAATAACCTCAACATTGAAAAACAACAACAACCTCAACATTGAAAAACACCAACAAATTCAACAACAACCTCAACATTGAAAAACACCAACAAATTCAACAACAACCTCAACATTGAAAAACACCAACAAATTCAACAACAACCTCAACATTGAAAAACAACAACAACCTCAACATTGAAAAACACCAACAAATTCAACAACAACCTCAACATTGAAAAACAACAACAAACTCAACATTGAAAAACACAAACAAATTCAACAATAACCTCAACATTGAAAAACAACAACAACCTCAACATTGAAAAACACCAACAAATTCAACAACAACCTCATCATTGAAAAACACCAACAAATTCAACAACAACCTCAACATTGAAAAACACCAACAAATTCAACAACAACCTCAACATTGAAAAACACCAACAAACTCAACAACAACCTCAACATTGAAAAACAACAACAACCTCAACATTGAAAAACACCAACAAATTCAACCACAACCTCAACATTGAAAAACACCAACAAATTCAACAACAACCTCAACATTGAAAAACAACAACAATCTCAACATTGAAAAACACCAACAAATTCAACAACAAGCTCAACATTGAAAAACACCAAAAAATTCAACAGCAAACTCAAGATTGAAAAACACCAACAAATTCAACAACCTCAACATTGAAAAACAACAACAACCTCAACATTGAAAAACACCAACAAAATCAACAACAACCTCAACATTGAAAAACACCAACAAATTCAACAACAACCTCAACATTGAAAAACAACAACAACCTCAACATTGAAAAACTCGAACAAATTCAACAATAACCTCAACATTGAAAAACGACAACAACCTCAACATTGAAAAACACCAACAAATTCAACAACAACCTCAACATTGAAAAACAACAACAAACTCAACATTGAAAAACACCAACAAATTCAACAACAACCTCAACATTGAAAAACAACAACAACCTCAACATTGAAAAACACAAACAAATTCAACAATAACCTCAACATTGAAAAACAACAACAACCTCAACATTGAAAAACACCAACAAATTCAACAACAACCTCAACATTGAAAAACACCAACAAATTCAACAACAACCTCAACATTGAAAAACACCAACAAATTCAGCAACAACCTCAACATTGAAAAACAACAACAACCTCAACATTGAAAAACACCAACAAATTCAACAACAACCTCAACACTGAAAGACACCAACAAACTCAACATTGAAAAACACCAACAAATTCAACAACAACCTCAACATTGAAAAACAACAACAACCTCAATATTGAAAATCACCAACAAATTCAACAACAGCCTCAACATTGAAAAACACCAACCAATTCAACAACAACCTGAACATTGAAAAACAACAACAACCTCAACATTGAAAAACACCAACAAATTCAACAACAACCTGAACATTGAAAAACAACAACAACCTCAACATTGAAAAACACCAACAAATTCAACAACAACCTCAACATTGAAAAACACCAACAAATTCAAAAACAACCTCAGCATTGAAAAACAACAACAACCTCATCATTGAAAAATACCAACAAATTCAAAAACAACCTCAACATTGAAAAACAACAACAACCTCAGCATTGAAAAACACCAACAAATTCAACAACAACTTCAACATTGAAAAACACCAACAAATTCAACAACAACCTCGAAATTCAAAAACACCAACAAATTCAACAACAACCTCAACATTGAAAAACAACAACAACCTCAACATTGAAAAACACCAACAAATTCAACAACAACCTCAACATTGAAAAACAACAACAACCTCAACATTGAAAAACACCAACAAATTCAACAACAACCTCAACATTTAAAAACACCAACAAATTCAACAACAACCTCAACATTGAAAAACAACAACAATCTCAACATTGAAAAACACCAACAAATTCAACAACAACCTCAACATTAAAAACAGCAACATCCTCAACATTGAAAAACACCAAAAAATTCAACAACAACCTCAACATTGAAAAACACATACAAATTCAACAGCAAACTCAGCATTTAAAAACACCAACAATTTCAACAACAACCTCAACATTGCAAAACAACAACAACCTCAACATTGAAAAACACCAACAAATTCAACAACAACCTCAACATTGAAAAGCAGCAACAAATTCAACAAAAACCTCAACATTGAAAAACAACAACAATCTCAACATTGAAAAACACCAACAAATTCAACAACAACCTCAACATTGAAAACAACAACAACCTCAACATTGAAAAACACCAACAAATTCAACAACAACCTCAACATTTAAAAACACCAACAAATTCAACAACAACCTCAACATTGAAAAACAACAACAACCTCAACATTGAAAAACACCAACAAATTCAACAACAACCTCAACATTGAAAAACAACAACAACCTCAACATTGAAAAACACCAACAAATTCAACAACAACCTCAACATTGAAAAACACCAACAAATTCAACAACAACCTCAGCATTGAAAAACAACAACAACCTCAACATTGAAAAATACCAACAAATTAAACAACAACCTCAACATTGAAAAACAACAACAACCTCAACATTGAAAAACACCAACAAATTCAACAACGACTTCAACATTGAAAAACACCAACAAATTCAACAACAACCTCGAAATTGAAAAACACCAACAAATTCAACAACAACATCAACATTGAAAAACAACAACAACCTCAACATTGAAAAACACCAACAAATTCAACAACAACCTCAACATTGAAAAACAACAACAACCTCAACATTGAAAAACACCAACAAATTCAACAACAACCTCAACATTTAAAAACACGAACAAATTCAACAACAACCTCAACATTGAAAAACAACAACAAACTCGACATTGAAAAACACCAACAAATTCAACAACAACCTCAACATTGAAAAACAACAACAACCTCAACATTGAAAAACACCAACAAATTCAACAACCACCTCAACATTGAAAAACACCAACAAATTCAACAACAACCTCAACATTGAAAAACAACAACAACCTAAACATTGAAAAACACCAACAAATTCAACAACAACCTCAACATTGAAAAACAACAACAACCTCAACATTGAAAAACACCAACAAATTCAACAACAACTTCAACATTGAAAAACACCAACAAATTCAACAACAACCTCAGCATTGAAAAACAACAACAACCTCAACATTGAAAAACACCACCAAATTCAACAACAACCTCAACATTGAAAAACAACAACATCCTCAACATTGAAAAACACCAAAAAATTCAACAACAACCTCAACATTGAAAAACACATACAAATTCAACAACAACCTCAACATTGAAAAACACCAACAAATTCAACAACAAACTCAGCATTTAAAAACACCAACAAATTCAACAACAACCTCAACATTGAAAAACAACAACAACCTCAACATTGAAAAACACCAACAAATTCAACAACAACCTCAACATTGAAAAGCAGCAACAAATTCAACAAAAACCTCAACATTGAAAAACACCAACAAATTCAACAACAACCTCAACATTGAAAAACACATACAAATTCAACAACAAACTCAGCATTTAAAAACACCAACAATTTCAACAACAACCTCAACATTGCAAAACAACAACAACCTCAACATTGAAAAACACCAACAAATTCAACAACAACCTCAACATTGAAAAGCAGCAACAAATTCAACAAAAACCTCAACATTGAAAAACAACAACAATCTCAACATTGAAAAACACCAACAAATTCAACAACAACCTCAACATTGAAAACAACAACAACCTCAACATTGAAAAACACCAACAAATTCAACAACAACCTCAACATTTAAAAACACCAACAAATTCAACAACAACCTCAACATTGAAAAACAACAACAACCTCAACATTGAAAAACACCAACAAATTCAACAACAACCTCAACATTGAAAAACAACAACAACCTCAACATTGAAAAACACCAACAAATTCAACAACAACCTCAACATTGAAAAACACCAACAAATTCAACAACAACCTCAGCATTGAAAAACAACAACAACCTCAACATTGAAAAATACCAACAAATTCAACAACAACCTCAACATTGAAAAACAACAACAACCTCAACATTGAAAAACACCAACAAATTCAACAACAACTTCAACATTGAAAAACACCAACAAATTCAACAACAACCTCGAAATTGAAAAACACCAACAAATTCAACAACAACCTCAACATTGAAAAACAACAACAACCTCAACATTGAAAAACACCAACAAATTCAACAACAACCTCAACATTGAAAAACAACAACAACCTCAACATTGAAAAACACCAACAAATTCAACAACAACCTCAACATTTAAAAACACGAACAAATTCAACAACAACCTCAACATTGAAAAACAACAACAAACTCGACATTGAAAAACACCAACAAATTCAACAACAACCTCAACATTGAAAAACAACAACAACCTCAACATTGAAAAACACCAACAAATTCAACAACCACCTCAACATTGAAAAACACCAACAAATTCAACAACAACCTCAACATTGAAAAACAACAACAACCTCAACATTGAAAAACACCAACAAATTCAACAACAACCTCAACATTGAAAAACAACAACAACCTCAACATTGAAAAACACCAACAAATTCAACAACAACCTCAACATTTAAAAACACCAACAAATTCAACAACAACCTCAACATTGAAAAACAACAACAATCTCAACATTGAAAAACACCAACAAATTCAACAACAACCTCAACATTAAAAACAGCAACATCCTCAACATTGAAAAACACCAAAAAATTCAACAACAACCTCAACATTGAAAAACACATACAAATTCAACAACAAACTCAGCATTTAAAAACACCAACAATTTCAACAACAACCTCAACATTGCAAAACAACAACAACCTCAACATTGAAAAACACCAACAAATTCAACAACAACCTCAACATTGAAAAGCAGCAACAAATTCAACAAAAACCTCAACATTGAAAAACAACAACAATCTCAACATTGAAAAACACCAACAAATTCAACAACAACCTCAACATTGAAAACAACAACAACCTCAACATTGAAAAACACCAACAAATTCAACAACAACCTCAACATTTAAAAACACCAACAAATTCAACAACAACCTCAACATTGAAAAACAACAACAACCTCAACATTGAAAAACACCAACAAATTCAACAACAACCTCAACATTGAAAAACAACAACAACCTCAACATTGAAAAACACCAACAAATTCAACAACAACCTCAACATTGAAAAACACCAACAAATTCAACAACAACCTCAGCATTGAAAAACAACAACAACCTCAACATTGAAAAATACCAACAAATTCAACAACAACCTCAACATTGAAAAACAACAACAACCTCAACATTGAAAAACACCAACAAATTCAACAACAACTTCAACATTGAAAAACACCAACAAATTCAACAACAACCTCAACATTGAAAACAACAACAACCTCAACATTGAAAAACACCAACAAATTCAACAACAACCTCAACATTTAAAAACACCAACAAATTCAACAACAACCTCAACATTGAAAAACAACAACAACCTCAACATTGAAAAACACCAACAAATTCAACAACAACCTCAACATTGAAAAACAACAACAACCTCAACATTGAAAAACACCAACAAATTCAACAACCACCTCAACATTGAAAAACACCAACAAATTCAACAACAACCTCAACATTGAAAAACAACAACAACCTCAACATTGAAAAACACCAACAAATTCAACAACAACCTCAACATTGAAAAACAACAACAACCTCAACATTGAAAAACACCAACAAATTCAACAACAACCTCAACATTTAAAAACACCAACAAATTCAACAACAACCTCAACATTGAAAAACAACAACAATCTCAACATTGAAAAACACCAACAAATTCAACAACAACCTCAACATTAAAAACAGCAACATCCTCAACATTGAAAAACACCAAAAAATTCAACAACAACCTCAACATTGAAAAACACATACAAATTCAACAACAAACTCAGCATTTAAAAACACCAACAATTTCAACAACAACCTCAACATTGCAAAACAACAACAACCTCAACATTGAAAAACACCAACAAATTCAACAACAACCTCAACATTGAAAAGCAGCAACAAATTCAACAAAAACCTCAACATTGAAAAACAACAACAATCTCAACATTGAAAAACACCAACAAATTCAACAACAACCTCAACATTGAAAACAACAACAACCTCAACATTGAAAAACACCAACAAATTCAACAACAACCTCAACATTTAAAAACACCAACAAATTCAACAACAACCTCAACATTGAAAAACAACAACAACCTCAACATTGAAAAACACCAACAAATTCAACAACAACCTCAACATTGAAAAACAACAACAACCTCAACATTGAAAAACACCAACAAATTCAACAACAACCTCAACATTGAAAAACACCAACAAATTCAACAACAACCTCAGCATTGAAAAACAACAACAACCTCAACATTGAAAAATACCAACAAATTCAACAACAACCTCAACATTGAAAAACAACAACAACATCAACATTGAAAAACACCAACAAATTCAACAACAACTTCAACATTGAAAAACACCAACAAATTCAACAACAACCTCGAAATTGAAAAACACCAACAAATTCAACAACAACCTCAACATTGAAAAACAACAACAACCTCAACATTGAAAAACACCAACAAATTCAACAACAACCTCAACATTGAAAAACAACAACAACCTCAACATTGAAAAACACCAACAAATTCAACAACAACCTCAACATTTAAAAACACGAACAAATTCAACAACAACCTCAACATTGAAAAACAACAACAAACTCGACATTGAAAAACACCAACAAATTCAACAACAACCTCAACATTGAAAAACAACAACAACCTCAACATTGAAAAACACCAACAAATTCAACAACCACCTCAACATTGAAAAACATCAACAAATTCAACAACAACCTCAACATTGAAAAACAACAACAACCTAAACATTGAAAAACACCAACAAATTCAACAACAACCTCAACATTGAAAAACAACAACAACCTCAACATTGAAAAACACCAACAAATTCAACAACAACTTCAACATTGAAAAACACCAACAAATTCAACAACAACCTCAGCATTGAAAAACAACAACAACCTCAACATTGAAAAACACCACCAAATTCAACAACAACCTCAACATTGAAAAACAACAACATCCTCAACATTGAAAAACACCAAAAAATTCAACAACAACCTCAACATTGAAAAACACATACAAATTCAACAACAACCTCAACATTGAAAAACACCAACAAATTCAACAACAAACTCAGCATTTAAAAACACCAACAAATTCAACATCAACCTCAACATTGAAAAACAACAACAACCTCAACATTGAAAAACACCAACAAATTCAACAACAACCTCAACATTGAAAAGCAGCAACAAATTCAACAAAAACCTCAACATTGAAAAACACCAACAAATTCAACAACAACCTCAACATTGAAAAACACATACAAATTCAACAACAAACTCAGCATTTAAAAACACCAACAATTTCAACAACAACCTCAACATAGCAAAACAACAACAACCTCAACATTGAAAAACACCAACAAATTCAACAACAACCTCAACATTGAAAAGCATCAACAAATTCAACAAAAACCTCAACATTGAAAAACAACAACAATCTCAACATTGAAAAACACCAACAAATTCAACAACAACCTCAACATTGAAAACAACAACAACCTCAACATTGAAAAACACCAACAAATTCAACAACAACCTCAACATTTACAAAACACCAACAAATTCAACAACAACCTCAACATTGAAAAACAACAACAACCTCAACATTGAAAAACACCAACAAATTCAACAACAACCTCAACATTGAAAAACAACAACAACCTCAACATTGAAAAACACCAACAAATTCAACAACAACCTCAACATTGAAAAACACCAACAAATTCAACAACAACCTCAGCATTGAAAAACAACAACAACCTCAACATTGAAAAATACCAACAAATTCAACAACAACCTCAACATTGAAAAACAACAACAACCTCAACATTGAAAAACACCAACAAATTCAACAACAACTTCAACATTGAAAAACACCAACAAATTCAACAACAACCTCGAAATTGAAAAACACCAACAAATTCAACAACAACCTCAACATTGAAAAACAACAACAACCTCAACATTGAAAAACACCAACAAATTCAACAACAACCTCAACATTGAAAAACAACAACAACCTCAACATTGAAAAACACCAACAAATTCAACAACAACCTCAACATTTAAAAACACGAACAAATTCAACAACAACCTCAACATTGAAAAACAACAACAAACTCGACATTGAAAAACACCAACAAATTCAACAACAACCTCAACATTGAAAAACAACAACAACCTCAACATTGAAAAACACCAACAAATTCAACAACCACCTCAACATTGAAAAACACCAACAAATTCAACAACAACCTCAACATTGAAAAACAACAACAACCTAAACATTGAAAAACACCAACAAATTCAACAACAACCTCAACATTGAAAAACAACAACAACCTCAACATTGAAAAACACCAACAAATTCAACAACAACTTCAACATTGAAAAACACCAACAAATTCAACAACAACCTCAGCATTGAAAAACAACAACAACCTCAACATTGAAAAACACCACCAAATTCAACAACAACCTCAACATTGAAAAACAACAACATCCTCAACATTGAAAAACACCAAAAAATTCAACAACAACCTCAACATTGAAAAACACATACAAATTCAACAACAACCTCAACATTGAAAAACACCAACAAATTCAACAACAAACTCAGCATTTAAAAACACCAACAAATTCAACAACAACCTCAACATTGAAAAACAACAACAACCTCAACATTGAAAAACACCAACAAATTCAACAACAACCTTAACATTGAAAAGCAGCAACAAATTCAACAAAAACCTCAACATTGAAAAACACCAACAAATTCAACAACAACCTCAACATTGAAAAACAACAACAACCTCAACATTGCAAAACACCAGCAAATTCAAAAACAACCTCAACATTTAAAAACACCAACAAATTCAAGAACAACCTCAACATTGAAAACACCAACAAATTCAACAACAACCTCAACATTTAAAAACGCCTACAAATTCAACAGCAACCTCAACATTGAAAAACAACAACCTCAACATTGAAAAACACCAACAAATTCAACAAAAAATTCAACATTGAAAAACACCAACAAATTCAACAACAACCCCGACATTGAAAACCACCAACAAATTCAACAACAACCTCAACTTTGAAAAACAACAACAACCTCATCATGGAAAAACACCAACAAATTCAACAACAACCTCAACATTGAAAAACAACAACATCCTCAAAATTGAAAAACACCAACAAATTCAACAACAACCCCAACATTTAAAAACAACAACAACCTCAACATTGAAAAACACCAACAAATTGAACAACAACCTAAACATTGAAAAACACCAACAAATTCAACAACAACCTCAAAATTGAAAAACACCAACAAACTCAACAACAACCTCAACATTGAAAAACAACAACAACCTCAACATTGAAAAACACCAACAAATTCAACAACAACCTCAACATTGAAAAACACCAACAAATTCAACAACAACCTCAACATTGAAAAACACCAACAACCTCAACATTGAAAAACACCAACAAATTCAACAACAACCTCAACATTGAAAAACAACAACAACCTCAACATTGAAAACACCAACAAATTCAACAACAACCTCATCATTGAAAAACAACAACAAACTCAACATTGAAAAACACCAACAAATTCAACAACAACCTCAACATTGAAAAACAAAAACAACCTCAACATTGAAAAACACCAACAAATTCAACAACAACTTCAACATTGAAAAACACCATCAAATTCAACAACAAGCTCAGCATTGAAAAACAACAACAACCTCTACATTGAAAAATACCAACAAATTCAACAACAACCTCAACATTGAAAAACAACAACAACCTCAACATTGAAAAACACCAACAAATTCAACAACAACTTCCACATTGAAAAACACCAACAAATTCAACAACAACCTCGAAATTGAAAAACACCAACAAATTCAACAACAACCTCAACATTGAAAAACAACAACAACCTCAACATTGAAAAACACCAACAAATTCAACAACAACCTCAACATTGAAAAACAACAACAACCTCAACATTGAAAAACACCAACAAATTCAACAACAACCTCAACATTTAAAAACACCAACAAATTCAACAACAACCTCAACATTGAAAAACAACAACAATCTCAACATTGAAAAACACCAACAAATTCAACAACAACCTCAACATTGAAAAACAGCAACAACCTCAACATTGAAAAACACCAAAAAATTCAACAACAACCTCAACATTGAAAAACACCAACAAATTCAACAACAACCTCAACATTGAAAAACACCAACAAATTCAAGAACAACTTCAACATTGAAAAACACCAACAAATTCAACAACAACCTCGACATTGAAAAACACCATCAAATTCAACAACAACCTCAACATTGAAAAACACAAACAACCTCAAAATTGAAAAAACACCAACAAATTCAACAACACCCTCAACATTTAAAAACAACAACAACCTCAACATTGAAAAACACCAACAAATTCAACAACAACCTCAACATTGAAAAACACCAACAAATTCAACAACAACCTCAACATTGAAAAACACCAACAAACTCAACAACAACCTCAACATTGAAAAACAACAACAACCTCAACATTGAAAAACACCAACAAATTCAACAACAAGCTCAACATAGAAGAACACCAAAAAATTCAACAGCAAACTCAAGATTAAAAAACACCAACAAATTCAACAACCTCAACATTGAAAAACAACAACAACCTCAACATTGAAAAACACCAACAAAATCAACAACAACCTCAACATTGAAAAACACCAACAAATTCAACAACAACCTCAACATTGAAAAACAACAACAACCTCAACATTGAAAAACTCGAACAAATTCAACAACAACCTCAACATTGAAAAACAACAACAACCTCAACATTGAAAAACACCAACAAATTCAACAACAACTTCAACATTGAAAAACAACAACAAACTCAACATTGAAAAACACCAACAAATTCAACAACAACCTCAACATTGAAAAACAACAACAACCTCAACATTGAAAAACAACAACAACCTCAACATTGAAAAACAACAACAACCTCAACATTGAAAAACACCAACAAATTCAACAACAACCTCAACATTGAAAAACACCAACAAATTCAACAACAACCTCAGCATTGAAAAACAACAACAACCTCAACATTGAAAAACACCAACAAATTCAACAACAACCTCAACATTGAAAAACAACAACAACCTCAACATTGAAAAACACCAACAAATTCAACAAAAACTTCAACATTGAAAAACACCAACAAATTCAACAACAACCTCGAAATTGAAAAACACCAACAAATTCAACAACAACTTCAACATTCAAAAACACCAACAAATTCAACAACAACCTCGACATTGAAAAACACCATCAAATTCAACAATATCCTCAACATTGAAAAACACCAATAACCTCAAAATTGAAAAAACACCAACAAATTCAACAACACCCTCAACATTTAAAAACAACAACAACCTCAACATTGAAAAACAACAACAAATTCAACAACAACCTCAACATTGAAAAACACCAACAAATTCAACAACAACCTCAACATTGAAAAACACCAACAAACTCAACAACAACCTCAACATTGAAAAACAACAACAACCTCAACATTGAAAAACACCAACAAATTCAACAACAAGCTCAACATTGAAAAACACCAAAAAATTCAACAGCAAACTCAAGATTGAAAAACAACAACAAATTCAACAACCTCAACATTGAAAAACAACAACAACCTCAACATTGAAAAACACCAACAAAATCAACAACAACCTCAACATTGAAAAACACCAACAAATTCAACAACAACCTCAACATTGAAAAACAACAACAACCTCAACATTGAAAAACACCAACAAATTCAACAACAACCTCAACATTGAAAAACAACAACAAACTCAACATTGAAAAACACCAACAAATTCAACAACAACCTCAACATTGAAAAACACCAACAAATTCAACAACAACCTCAACATTGAAAAACAACAACAACCTCAACATTGAAAAAAACCAACAAATTCAACAACAACCTCAACATTGAAAAACAACAACAAACTCAACATTGAAAAACACCAACAAATTCAACAACAACCTCAACATTGAAAAACAACAACAACCTCAACATTGAAAAACACAAACAAATTCAACAATAACCTCAACATTGAAAAACAACAACAACCTCAACATTGAAAAACACCAACAAATTCAACAACAGCCTCAACATTGAAAAACACCAACAAATTCAACAACAACCTCAACATTGAAAAACAACAACAACCTCAACATTGAAAAACACGAACAAATTCAACAACAACCTCAACATTGAAAAACAACAACAACCTCAACATTGAAAAACACCAACAAATTCAACAACAACCTCAACATTGAAAAACACCAACAAATTCAACAACAACCTCAGCATTGAAAAACAACAACAACCTCAACATTGAAAAATACCAACAAATTCAACAACAACCTCAACATTGAAAAACAACAACATCCTCAAAATTGAAAAACACCAACAAATTCAACAACAACCCCAACATTTAAAAACAACAACAAAATCAACATTGAAAAACACCAACAAATTCAACAACAACCTCAACATTGAAAAACACCAACAAATTCAACAACAACCTCAACATTGAAAAACACCAACAAACTCAACAACAACCTCAACATTGAAAAACAACAACAACCTCAACATTGAAGAACACCAACAAATTCAACCACAACCTCAACATCGAAAAACACCAACAAATTCAATAACAACCTCAACATTGAAAAACACCAACAACCTCAACATTGTAAAACACCAACAAATTCAACAACAACCTCAACATTGAAAAACAACAACAACCTCAACATTGAAAAACACCAACAAATTCAACAACAACCACAACATTGAAAAAGAACAACAACCTGAACATTGAAAAACACCAACAAATTCAACAACAACCTCAACATTGAAAAAGAACAACAACCTCAACATTGAAAAACACCAACAAATTCAACAACAACCTCAACATTGAAAAGCAGCAACAAATTCAACAACCACCTCAACATTTAAAAACACCAACAAATTCAACAACAACCTCAACATTGAAAAACAACAACAACCTCAACATTGAAAAACACCAACAAATTCAACAACAACCTCAACATTGAAAAACAACAACAACCTCAACATTGAAAAACACCAACAAATTCAACAACAACCTCAACATTGAAAAACACCAACAAATTCAACAACAACCTCAGCATTGAAAAACAACAACAACCTCAACATTGAAAAATACCAACAAATTCAACAACAACCTCAACATTGAAAAACAACAACAACCTCAACATTGAAAAACACCAACAAATTCAACAACAACTTCAACATTGAAAAACACCAACAAATTCAACAACAACCTCGAAATTGAAAAACACCAACAAATTCAACAACAACCTCAACATTGAAAAACAACAACAACCTCAACATTGAAAAACACCAACAAATTCAACAACAACCTCAACATTGAAAAACAACAACAACCTCAACATTGAAAAACACCAACAAATTCAACAACAACCTCAACATTTAAAAACACGAACAAATTCAACAACAACCTCAACATTGAAAAACAACAACAAACTCGACATTGAAAAACACCAACAAATTCAACAACAACCTCAACATTGAAAAACAACAACAACCTCAACATTGAAAAACACCAACAAATTCAACAACCACCTCAACATTGAAAAACACCAACAAATTCAACAACAACCTCAACATTGAAAAACAACAACAACCTCAACATTGAAAAACACCAACAAATTCAACAACAACCTCAACATTGAAAAACAACAACAACCTCAACATTGAAAAACACCAACAAATTCAACAACAACCTCAACATTTAAAAACACCAACAAATTCAACAACAACCTCAACATTGAAAAACAACAACAATCTCAACATTGAAAAACACCAACAAATTCAACAACAACCTCAACATTAAAAACAGCAACATCCTCAACATTGAAAAACACCAAAAAATTCAACAACAACCTCAACATTGAAAAACACATACAAATTCAACAACAAACTCAGCATTTAAAAACACCAACAATTTCAACAACAACCTCAACATTGCAAAACAACAACAACCTCAACATTGAAAAACACCAACAAATTCAACAACAACCTCAACATTGAAAAGCAGCAACAAATTCAACAAAAACCTCAACATTGAAAAACAACAACAATCTCAACATTGAAAAACACCAACAAATTCAACAACAACCTCAACATTGAAAACAACAACAACCTCAACATTGAAAAACACCAACAAATTCAACAACAACCTCAACATTTAAAAACACCAACAAATTCAACAACAACCTCAACATTGAAAAACAACAACAACCTCAACATTGAAAAACACCAACAAATTCAACAACAACCTCAACATTGAAAAACAACAACAACCTCAACATTGAAAAACACCAACAAATTCAACAACAACCTCAACATTGAAAAACACCAACAAATTCAACAACAACCTCAGCATTGAAAAACAACAACAACCTCAACATTGAAAAATACCAACAAATTCAACAACAACCTCAACATTGAAAAACAACAACAACCTCAACATTGAAAAACACCAACAAATTCAACAACAACTTCAACATTGAAAAACACCAACAAATTCAACAACAACCTCGAAATTGAAAAACACCAACAAATTCAACAACAACCTCAACATTGAAAAACAACAACAACCTCAACATTGAAAAACACCAACAAATTCAACAACAACCTCAACATTGAAAAACAACAACAACCTCAACATTGAAAAACACCAACAAATTCAACAACAACCTCAACATTTAAAAACACGAACAAATTCAACAACAACCTCAACATTGAAAAACAACAACAAACTCGACATTGAAAAACACCAACAAATTCAACAACAACCTCAACATTGAAAAACAACAACAACCTCAACATTGAAAAACACCAACAAATTCAACAACCACCTCAACATTGAAAAACATCAACAAATTCAACAACAACCTCAACATTGAAAAACAACAACAACCTAAACATTGAAAAACACCAACAAATTCAACAACAACCTCAACATTGAAAAACAACAACAACCTCAACATTGAAAAACACCAACAAATTCAACAACAACTTCAACATTGAAAAACACCAACAAATTCAACAACAACCTCAGCATTGAAAAACAACAACAACCTCAACATTGAAAAACACCACCAAATTCAACAACAACCTCAACATTGAAAAACAACAACATCCTCAACATTGAAAAACACCAAAAAATTCAACAACAACCTCAACATTGAAAAACACATACAAATTCAACAACAACCTCAACATTGAAAAACACCAACAAATTCAACAACAAACTCAGCATTTAAAAACACCAACAAATTCAACATCAACCTCAACATTGAAAAACAACAACAACCTCAACATTGAAAAACACCAACAAATTCAACAACAACCTCAACATTGAAAAGCAGCAACAAATTCAACAAAAACCTCAACATTGAAAAACACCAACAAATTCAACAACAACCTCAACATTGAAAAACACATACAAATTCAACAACAAACTCAGCATTTAAAAACACCAACAATTTCAACAACAACCTCAACATAGCAAAACAACAACAACCTCAACATTGAAAAACACCAACAAATTCAACAACAACCTCAACATTGAAAAGCAGCAACAAATTCAACAAAAACCTCAACATTGAAAAACAACAACAATCTCAACATTGAAAAACACCAACAAATTCAACAACAACCTCAACATTGAAAACAACAACAACCTCAACATTGAAAAACACCAACAAATTCAACAACAACCTCAACATTTAAAAACACCAACAAATTCAACAACAACCTCAACATTGAAAAACAACAACAACCTCAACATTGAAAAACACCAACAAATTCAACAACAACCTCAACATTGAAAAACAACAACAACCTCAACATTGAAAAACACCAACAAATTCAACAACAACCTCAACATTGAAAAACACCAACAAATTCAACAACAACCTCAGCATTGAAAAACAACAACAACCTCAACATTGAAAAATACCAACAAATTCAACAACAACCTCAACATTGAAAAACAACAACAACCTCAACATTGAAAAACACCAACAAATTCAACAACAACTTCAACATTGAAAAACACCAACAAATTCAACAACAACCTCGAAATTGAAAAACACCAACAAATTCAACAACAACCTCAACATTGAAAAACAACAACAACCTCAACATTGAAAAACACCAACAAATTCAACAACAACCTCAACATTGAAAAACAACAACAACCTCAACATTGAAAAACACCAACAAATTCAACAACAACCTCAACATTTAAAAACACGAACAAATTCAACAACAACCTCAACATTGAAAAACAACAACAAACTCGACATTGAAAAACACCAACAAATTCAACAACAACCTCAACATTGAAAAACAACAACAACCTCAACATTGAAAAACACCAACAAATTCAACAACCACCTCAACATTGAAAAACACCAACAAATTCAACAACAACCTCAACATTGAAAAACAACAACAACCTAAACATTGAAAAACACCAACAAATTCAACAACAACCTCAACATTGAAAAACAACAACAACCTCAACATTGAAAAACACCAACAAATTCAACAACAACTTCAACATTGAAAAACACCAACAAATTCAACAACAACCTCAGCATTGAAAAACAACAACAACCTCAACATTGAAAAACACCACCAAATTCAACAACAACCTCAACATTGAAAAACAACAACATCCTCAACATTGAAAAACACCAAAAAATTCAACAACAACCTCAACATTGAAAAACACATACAAATTCAACAACAACCTCAACATTGAAAAACACCAACAAATTCAACAACAAACTCAGCATTTAAAAACACCAACAAATTCAACAACAACCTCAACATTGAAAAACAACAACAACCTCAACATTGAAAAACACCAACAAATTCAACAACAACCTTAACATTGAAAAGCAGCAACAAATTCAACAAAAACCTCAACATTGAAAAACACCAACAAATTCAACAACAACCTCAACATTGAAAAACAACAACAACCTCAACATTGCAAAACACCAGCAAATTCAAAAACAACCTCAACATTTAAAAACACCAACAAATTCAAGAACAACCTCAACATTGAAAACACCAACAAATTCAACAACAACCTCAACATTTAAAAACGCCTACAAATTCAACAGCAACCTCAACATTGAAAAACAACAACCTCAACATTGAAAAACACCAACAAATTCAACAAAAAATTCAACATTGAAAAACACCAACAAATTCAACAACAACCCCGACATTGAAAACCACCAACAAATTCAACAACAACCTCAACTTTGAAAAACAACAACAACCTCATCATGGAAAAACACCAACAAATTCAACAACAACCTCAACATTGAAAAACAACAACATCCTCAAAATTGAAAAACACCAACAAATTCAACAACAACCCCAACATTTAAAAACAACAACAACCTCAACATTGAAAAACACCAACAAATTGAACAACAACCTAAACATTGAAAAACACCAACAAATTCAACAACAACCTCAAAATTGAAAAACACCAACAAACTCAACAACAACCTCAACATTGAAAAACAACAACAACCTCAACATTGAAAAACACCAACAAATTCAACAACAACCTCAACATTGAAAAACACCAACAAATTCAACAACAACCTCAACATTGAAAAACACCAACAACCTCAACATTGAAAAACACCAACAAATTCAACAACAACCTCAACATTGAAAAACAACAACAACCTCAACATTGAAAACACCAACAAATTCAACAACAACCTCATCATTGAAAAACAACAACAAACTCAACATTGAAAAACACCAACAAATTCAACAACAACCTCAACATTGAAAAACAAAAACAACCTCAACATTGAAAAACACCAACAAATTCAACAACAACTTCAACATTGAAAAACACCATCAAATTCAACAACAAGCTCAGCATTGAAAAACAACAACAACCTCAACATTGAAAAATACCAACAAATTCAACAACAACCTCAACATTGAAAAACAACAACAACCTCAACATTGAAAAACACCAACAAATTCAACAACAACTTCAACATTGAAAAACACCAACAAATTCAACAACAACCTCGAAATTGAAAAACACCAACAAATTCAACAACAACCTCAACATTGAAAAACAACAACAACCTCAACATTGAAAAACACCAACAAATTCAACAACAACCTCAACATTGAAAAACAACAACAACCTCAACATTGAAAAACACCAACAAATTCAACAACAACCTCAACATTTAAAAACACCAACAAATTCAACAACAACCTCAACATTGAAAAACAACAACAATCTCAACATTGAAAAACACCAACAAATTCAACAACAACCTCAACATTGAAAAACAGCAACAACCTCAACATTGAAAAACACCAAAAAATTCAACAACAACCTCAACATTGAAAAACACCAACAAATTCAACAACAACCTCAACATTGAAAAACACCAACAAATTCAAGAACAACTTCAACATTGAAAAACACCAACAAATTCAACAACAACCTCGACATTGAAAAACACCATCAAATTCAACAACAACCTCAACATTGAAAAACACAAACAACCTCAAAATTGAAAAAACACCAACAAATTCAACAACACCCTCAACATTTAAAAACAACAACAACCTCAACATTGAAAAACACCAACAAATTCAACAACAACCTCAACATTGAAAAACACCAACAAATTCAACAACAACCTCAACATTGAAAAACACCAACAAACTCAACAACAACCTCAACATTGAAAAACAACAACAACCTCAACATTGAAAAACACCAACAAATTCAACAACAAGCTCAACATAGAAGAACACCAAAAAATTCAACAGCAAACTCAAGATTAAAAAACACCAACAAATTCAACAACCTCAACATTGAAAAACAACAACAACCTCAACATTGAAAAACACCAACAAAATCAACAACAACCTCAACATTGAAAAACACCAACAAATTCAACAACAACCTCAACATTGAAAAACAACAACAACCTCAACATTGAAAAACTCGAACAAATTCAACAACAACCTCAACATTGAAAAACAACAACAACCTCAACATTGAAAAACACCAACAAATTCAACAACAACTTCAACATTGAAAAACAACAACAAACTCAACATTGAAAAACACCAACAAATTCAACAACAACCTCAACATTGAAAAACAACAACAACCTCAACATTGAAAAACAACAACAACCTCAACATTGAAAAACAACAACAACCTCAACATTGAAAAACACCAACAAATTCAACAACAACCTCAACATTGAAAAACACCAACAAATTCAACAACAACCTCAGCATTGAAAAACAACAACAACCTCAACATTGAAAAACACCAACAAATTCAACAACAACCTCAACATTGAAAAACAACAACAACCTCAACATTGAAAAACACCAACAAATTCAACAAAAACTTCAACATTGAAAAACACCAACAAATTCAACAACAACCTCGAAATTGAAAAACACCAACAAATTCAACAACAACTTCAACATTCAAAAACACCAACAAATTCAACAACAACCTCGACATTGAAAAACACCATCAAATTCAACAATATCCTCAACATTGAAAAACACCAATAACCTCAAAATTGAAAAAACACCAACAAATTCAACAACACCCTCAACATTTAAAAACAACAACAACCTCAACATTGAAAAACAACAACAAATTCAACAACAACCTCAACATTGAAAAACACCAACAAATTCAACAACAACCTCAACATTGAAAAACACCAACAAACTCAACAACAACCTCAACATTGAAAAACAACAACAACCTCAACATTGAAAAACACCAACAAATTCAACAACAAGCTCAACATTGAAAAACACCAAAAAATTCAACAGCAAACTCAAGATTGAAAAACAACAACAAATTCAACAACCTCAACATTGAAAAACAACAACAACCTCAACATTGAAAAACACCAACAAAATCAACAACAACCTCAACATTGAAAAACACCAACAAATTCAACAACAACCTCAACATTGAAAAACAACAACAACCTCAACATTGAAAAACACCAACAAATTCAACAACAACCTCAACATTGAAAAACAACAACAAACTCAACATTGAAAAACACCAACAAATTCAACAACAACCTCAACATTGAAAAACACCAACAAATTCAACAACAACCTCAACATTGAAAAACAACAACAACCTCAACATTGAAAAAAACCAACAAATTCAACAACAACCTCAACATTGAAAAACAACAACAAACTCAACATTGAAAAACACCAACAAATTCAACAACAACCTCAACATTGAAAAACAACAACAACCTCAACATTGAAAAACACAAACAAATTCAACAATAACCTCAACATTGAAAAACAACAACAACCTCAACATTGAAAAACACCAACAAATTCAACAACAGCCTCAACATTGAAAAACACCAACAAATTCAACAACAACCTCAACATTGAAAAACAACAACAACCTCAACATTGAAAAACACGAACAAATTCAACAACAACCTCAACATTGAAAAACAACAACAACCTCAGCATTGAAAAACACCAACAAATTCAACAACAACCTCAACATTGAAAAACACCAACAAATTCAACAACAACCTCAGCATTGAAAAACAACAACAACCTCAACATTGAAAAATACCAACAAATTCAACAACAACCTCAACATTGAAAAACAACAACATCCTCAAAATTGAAAAACACCAACAAATTCAACAACAACCCCAACATTTAAAAACAACAACAAAATCAACATTGAAAAACACCAACAAATTCAACAACAACCTCAACATTGAAAAACACCAACAAATTCAACAACAACCTCAACATTGAAAAACACCAACAAACTCAACAACAACCTCAACATTGAAAAACAACAACAACCTCAACATTGAAGAACACCAACAAATTCAACCACAACCTCAACATTGAAAAACACCAACAAATTCAATAACAACCTCAACATTGAAAAACACCAACAACCTCAACATTGTAAAACACCAACAAATTCAACAACAACCTCAACATTGAAAAACAACAACAACCTCAACATTGAAAAACACCAACAAATTCAACAACAACCACAACATTGAAAAACAACAACAACCTGAACATTGAAAAACACCAACAAATTCAACAACAACCTCAACATTGAAAAAGAACAACAACCTCAACATTGAAAAACACCAACAAATTCAACAACAACTTCAACATTGAAAAACACCAACAAATTCAACAACAACCTCAACATTGAAAAACAACAACAAACTCAACATTGAAAAACACCAACAAATTCAACAACAACCTCAACATTGAAAAACACCAACAAATTCAACAACAACCTCAACATTGAAAAACAACAACAACCTCAACATTGAAAAAAACCAACAAATTCAACAACAACCTCAACATTGAAAAACAACAACAAACTCAACATTGAAAAACACCAACAAATTCAACAACAACCTCAACATTGAAAAACAACAACAACCTCAACATTGAAAAACACAAACAAATTCAACAATAACCTCAACATTGAAAAACAACAACAACCTCAACATTGAAAAACTCCAACAAATTCAACAACAGCCTCAACATTGAAAAACACCAACAAATTCAACAACAACCTCAACATTGAAAAACAACAACAACCTCAACATTGAAAAACACCAACAAATTCAACAACCTCAACATTGAAAAACAACAACAACCTCAACATTGAAAAACACCAACAAATTCAACAACAACCTCAACATTGAAAAACACCAACAAATTCAACAACAACCTCAGCATTGAAAAACAACAACAACCTCAACATTGAAAAATACCAACAAATTCAACAACAACCTCAACATTGAAAAACAACAACATCCTCAAAATTGAAAAAGACCAACAAATTCAACAACAACCCCAACATTTAAAAACAACAACAACATCAACATTGAAAAACACCAACAAATTCAACAACAACCTCAACATTGAAAAACACCAACAAATTCAACAACAACCTCAACATTGAAAAACACCAACAAACTCAACAACAACCTCAACATTGAAAAACAACAACAACCTCAACATTGAAAAACACCAACAAATTCAACCACAACCTCAACATTGAAAAACACCAACAAATTCAATAACAACCTCAACATTGAAAAACACCAACAACCTCAACATTGTAAAACACCAACAAATTCAACAACAACCTCAACATTGAAAAACAACAACAACCTGAACATTGAAAAACACCAACAAATTCAACAACAACCTCAACATTGAAAAAGAACAACAACCTCAACATTGAAAAACACCAACAAATTCAACAACAACTTCAACATTGAAAAACACCAACAAATTCAACAACAACCTCAACATTGAAAAACAACAACAACCTCAACACTGAAAAACAACAACAACCTCAACATTGAAAAACACCAACAAATTCAACAACAACCTCAACATTGAAAAACACCAACAAATTCAACAACAACCTCAGCATTGAACAACAACAACAACCTCAACATTGAAAAACACCAACAAATTCAACAACAACCTCAACATTGAAAAACAACAGCAACCTCAACATTGAAAAACACCAACAAATTCAACAAAAACTTCAACATTGAAAAACACCAACAAATTCAACAACAACCTCGAAATTGAAAAACACCAACAAATTCAACAACAACTTAAACATTGAAAAACACCAACAAATTCAACAACAACCTCGACATTGAAAAACACCATCAAATTCAACAACAACCTCAACATTGAAAAACACCAACAACCTCAAAATTGAAAAAACACCAACAAATTCAACAACACCCTCAACATTTAAAAACAACAACAACCTCAACATTGAAAAACACCAACAAATTCAACAACAACCTCAACATTGAAAAACACCAACAAATTCAACAACAACCTCAACATTGAAAAACAACAACAACCTCAACATTGAAAAACACAAACAAAATCAACAACAACCTCAACATTGAAAAACACCAACAAATTCAACAACAACCTCAACATTGAAAAACATCAACAACCTCAACATTGAAAAACTCGAACAAATTCAACAACAACCTCAACATTGAAAAACAACAACAACCTCAACATTGAAAAACACCAACAAATTCATCAACAACCTCAACATTGAAAAACAACAACAAACTCAACATTGAAAAACACCAACAAATTCAACAACAACCTCAACATTGAAAAACAACAACAACCTCAACATTGAAAAACACAAACAAATTCAACAATAACCTCAACATTGAAAAACAACAACAACCTCAACATTGAAAAACACCAACAAATTCAACAACAACCTCAACATTGAAAAACACCAACAAATTCAACAACAACCTCAACATTGAAAAACACCAACAAATTCAACAACAACCTCAACATTGAAAAACAACAACAACCTCAACATTGAAAAACACCAACAAATTCAACAACAACCTCAACATTGAAAAACAACAACAAACTCAACATTGAAAAACACAAACAAATTCAACAATAACCTCAACATTGAAAAACAACAACAACCTCAACATTGAAAAACACCAACAAATTCAACAACAACCTCATCATTGAAAAACACCAACAAATTCAACAACAACCTCAACATTGAAAAACACCAACAAATTCAACAACAACCTCAACATTGAAAAACACCAACAAACTCAACAACAACCTCAACATTGAAAAACAACAACAACCTCAACATTGAAAAACACCAACAAATTCAACCACAACCTCAACATTGAAAAACACCAACAAATTCAATAACAACCTCAACATTGAAAAACACCAACAACCTCAACATTGTAAAACACCAACAAATTCAACAACAACCTCAACATTGAAAAACAACAACAACCTCAACATTGAAAAACACCAACAAATTCAACAACAACCTCAACATTGAAAAACAACAACAACCTGAACATTGAAAAACACCAACAAATTCAACAACAACCTCAACATTGAAAAAGAGCAACAACCTCAACATTGAAAAACACCAACAAATTCAACAACAACTTTAACATTGAAAAACACCAACAAATTCAACAACAACCTCAACATTGAAAAACAACAACAACCTCAACACTGAAAAACAACAACAACCTCAACATTGAAAAACACCAACAAATTCAACAACAACCTCAACATTGAAAAACACCAACAAATTCAACAACAACCTCAGCATTGAAAAACAACAACAACCTCAACATTGAAAAACACCAACAAATTCAACAACAACCTCAACATTGAAAAACAACAGCAACCTCAACATTGAAAAACACCAACAAATTCAACAAAAACTTCAACATTGAAAAACACCAACAAATTCAACAACAACCTCGAAATTGAAAAACACCAACAAATTCAACAACAACTTCAACATTGAAAAACACCAACAAATTCAACAACAACCTCGACATTGAAAAACACCATCAAATTCAACAACAACCTCAACATTGAAAAACACCAACAACCTCAAAATTGAAAAAACACCAACAAATTCAACAACACCCTCAACATTTAAAAACAACAACAACCTCAACCTTGAAAAACACCAACAAATTCAACAACGACCTCAACATTGAAAAACACCAACAAATTCAACAAAAACCTCAACATTGAAAAACAACAACAACCTCAACATTGAAAAACACCAACAAAATCAACAACAACCTCAACATTGAAAAACACCAACAAATTCAACAACAACCTCAACATTGAAAAACAACAACAACCTCAACATTGAAAAACTCGAACAAATTCAACAACAACCTCAACATTGAAAAACAACAACAACCTCAACATTGAAAAACACCAACAAATTCATCAACAACCTCAACATTGAAAAACAACAACAAACTCAACATTGAAAAACACCAACAAATTCAACAACAACCTCAACATTGAAAAACAACAACAACCTCAACATTGAAAAACACAAACAAATTCAACAATAACCTCAACATTGAAAAACAACAACAACCTCAACATTGAAAAACACCAACAAATTCAACAACAACCTCAACATTGAAAAACACCAACAAATTCAACAACAACCTCAACATTGAAAAACACCAACAAATTCAACAACAACCTCAACATTGAAAAACAACAACAACCTCAACATTGAAAAACACCAACAAATTCAACAACAACCTCAACATTGAAAAACAACAACAAACTCAACATTGAAAAACACAAACAAATTCAACAATAACCTCAACATTGAAAAACAACAACAACCTCAACATTGAAAAACACCAACAAATTCAACAACAGCCTCAACATTGAAAAACACCAACAAATTCAACAACAACCTCAACATTGAAAAACAACAACAACCTCAACATTGAAAAACACGAACAAATTCAACAACAACCTCAACATTGAAAAACAACAACAACCTCAACATTGAAAAACACCAACAAATTCAACAACAACCTCAACATTGAAAAACACCAACAAATTCAACAACAACCTCAGCATTGAAAAACAACAACAACCTCAACATTGAAAAATACCAACAAATTCAACAACAACCTCAACATTGAAAAACAACAACATCCTCAAAATTGAAAAACACCAACAAATTCAACAACAACCCCAACATTTAAAAACAACAACAAAATCAACATTGAAAAACACCAACAAATTCAACAACAACCTCAACATTGAAAAACACCAACGAATTCAACAACAACCTCAACATTGAAAAACACCAACAAACTCAACAACAACCTCAACATTGAAAAACAACAACAACCTCAACATTGAAGAACACCAACAAATTCAACCACAACCTCAACATTGAAAAACACCAACAAATTCAATAACAACCTCAACATTGAAAAACACCAACAACCTCAACATTGTAAAACACCAACAAATTCAACAACAACCTCAACATTGAAAAACAACAACAACCTCAACATTGAAAAACACCAACAAATTCAACAACAACCACAACATTGAAAAACAACAACAACCTGAACATTGAAAAACACCAACAAATTCAACAACAACCTCAACATTGAAAAAGAACAACAACCTCAACATTGAAAAACACCAACAAATTCAACAACAACTTCAACATTGAAAAACACCAACAAATTCAACAACAACCTCAACATTGAAAAACAACAACAAACTCAACATTGAAAAACACCAACAAATTCAACAACAACCTCAACATTGAAAAACACCAACAAATTCAACAACAACCTCAACATTGAAAAACAACAACAACCTCAACATTGAAAAAAACCAACAAATTCAACAACAACCTCAACATTGAAAAACAACAACAAACTCAACATTGAAAAACACCAACAAATTCAACAACAACCTCAACATTGAAAAACAACAACAACCTCAACATTGAAAAACACAAACAAATTCAACAATAACCTCAACATTGAAAAACAACAACAACCTCAACATTGAAAAACTCCAACAAATTCAACAACAGCCTCAACATTGAAAAACACCAACAAATTCAACAACAACCTCAACATTGAAAAACAACAACAACCTCAACATTGAAAAACACCAACAAATTCAACAACCTCAACATTGAAAAACAACAACAACCTCAACATTGAAAAACACCAACAAATTCAACAACAACCTCAACATTGAAAAACACCAACAAATTCAACAACAACCTCAGCATTGAAAAACAACAACAACCTCAACATTGAAAAATACCAACAAATTCAACAACAACCTCAACATTGAAAAACAACAACATCCTCAAAATTGAAAAAGACCAACAAATTCAACAACAACCCCAACATTTAAAAACAACAACAACATCAACATTGAAAAACACCAACAAATTCAACAACAACCTCAACATTGAAAAACACCAACAAATTCAACAGCAACCTCAACATTGAAAAACACCAACAAATTCAACAACAACCTCAACATTGAAAAACAACAACAACCTCAACATTGAAAAACACCAACAAATTCAACCACAACCTCAACATTGAAAAACACCAACAAATTCAATAACAACCTCAACATTGAAAAACACCAACAACCTCAACATTGTAAAACACCAACAAATTCAACAACAACCTCAACATTGAAAAACAACAACAACCTGAACATTGAAAAACACCAACAAATTCAACAACAACCTCAACATTGAAAAAGAACAACAACCTCAACATTGAAAAACACCAACAAATTCAACAACAACTTCAACATTGAAAAACACCAACAAATTCAACAACAACCTCAACATTGAAAAACAACAACAACCTCAACACTGAAAAACAACAACAACCTCAACATTGAAAAACACCAACAAATTCAACAACAACCTCAACATTGAAAAACACCAACAAATTCAACAACAACCTCAGCATTGAACAACAACAACAACCTCAACATTGAAAAACACCAACAAATTCAACAACAACCTCAACATTGAAAAACAACAGCAACCTCAACATTGAAAAACACCAACAAATTCAACAAAAACTTCAACATTGAAAAACACCAACAAATTCAACAACAACCTCGAAATTGAAAAACACCAACAAATTCAACAACAACTTAAACATTGAAAAACACCAACAAATTCAACAACAACCTCGACATTGAAAAACACCATCAAATTCAACAACAACCTCAACATTGAAAAACACCAACAACCTCAAAATTGAAAAAACACCAACAAATTCAACAACACCCTCAACATTTAAAAACAACAACAACCTCAACATTGAAAAACACCAACAAATTCAACAACAACCTCAACATTGAAAAACACCAACAAATTCAACAACAACCTCAACATTGAAAAACAACAACAACCTCAACATTGAAAAACACAAACAAAATCAACAACAACCTCAACATTGAAAAACACCAACAAATTCAACAACAACCTCAACATTGAAAAACATCAACAACCTCAACATTGAAAAACTCGAACAAATTCAACAACAACCTCAACATTGAAAAACAACAACAACCTCAACATTGAAAAACACCAACAAATTCATCAACAACCTCAACATTGAAAAACAACAACAAACTCAACATTGAAAAACACCAACAAATTCAACAACAACCTCAACATTGAAAAACAACAACAACCTCAACATTGAAAAACACAAACAAATTCAACAATAACCTCAACATTGAAAAACAACAACAACCTCAACATTGAAAAACACCAACAAATTCAACAACAACCTCAACATTGAAAAACACCAACAAATTCAACAACAACCTCAACATTGAAAAACACCAACAAATTCAACAACAACCTCAACATTGAAAAACAACAACAACCTCAACATTGAAAAACACCAACAAATTCAACAACAACCTCAACATTGAAAAACAACAACAAACTCAACATTGAAAAACACAAACAAATTCAACAATAACCTCAACATTGAAAAACAACAACAACCTCAACATTGAAAAACACCAACAAATTCAACAACAACCTCATCATTGAAAAACACCAACAAATTCAACAACAACCTCAACATTGAAAAACACCAACAAATTCAACAACAACCTCAACATTGAAAAACACCAACAAACTCAACAACAACCTCAACATTGAAAAACAACAACAACCTCAACATTGAAAAACACCAACAAATTCAACCACAACCTCAACATTGAAAAACACCAACAAATTCAATAACAACCTCAACATTGAAAAACACCAACAACCTCAACATTGTAAAACACCAACAAATTCAACAACAACCTCAACATTGAAAAACAACAACAACCTCAACATTGAAAAACACCAACAAATTCAACAACAACCTCAACATTGAAAAACAACAACAACCTGAACATTGAAAAACACCAACAAATTCAACAACAACCTCAACATTGAAAAAGAGCAACAACCTCAACATTGAAAAACACCAACAAATTCAACAACAACTTTAACATTGAAAAACACCAACAAATTCAACAACAACCTCAACATTGAAAAACAACAACAACCTCAACACTGAAAAACAACAACAACCTCAACATTGAAAAACACCAACAAATTCAACAACAACCTCAACATTGAAAAACACCAACAAATTCAACAACAACCTCAGCATTGAAAAACAACAACAACCTCAACATTGAAAAACACCAACAAATTCAACAACAACCTCAACATTGAAAAACAACAGCAACCTCAACATTGAAAAACACCAACAAATTCAACAAAAACTTCAACATTGAAAAACACCAACAAATTCAACAACAACCTCGAAATTGAAAAACACCAACAAATTCAACAACAACTTCAACATTGAAAAACACCAACAAATTCAACAACAACCTCGACATTGAAAAACACCATCAAATTCAACAACAACCTCAACATTGAAAAACACCAACAACCTCAAAATTGAAAAAACACCAACAAATTCAACAACACCCTCAACATTTAAAAACAACAACAACCTCAACCTTGAAAAACACCAACAAATTCAACAACGACCTCAACATTGAAAAACACCAACAAATTCAACAAAAACCTCAACATTGAAAAACAACAACAACCTCAACATTGAAAAACACCAACAAAATCAACAACAACCTCAACATTGAAAAACACCAACAAATTCAACAACAACCTCAACATTGAAAAACAACAACAACCTCAACATTGAAAAACTCGAACAAATTCAACAACAACCTCAACATTGAAAAACAACAACAACCTCAACATTGAAAAACACCAACAAATTCATCAACAACCTCAACATTGAAAAACAACAACAAACTCAACATTGAAAAACACCAACAAATTCAACAACAACCTCAACATTGAAAAACAACAACAACCTCAACATTGAAAAACACAAACAAATTCAACAATAACCTCAACATTGAAAAACAACAACAACCTCAACATTGAAAAACACCAACAAATTCAACAACAACCTCAACATTGAAAAACACCAACAAATTCAACAACAACCTCAACATTGAAAAACACCAACAAATTCAACAACAACCTCAACATTGAAAAACAACAACAACGTCAACATTGAAAAACACCAACAAATTCAACAACAACCTCAACATTGAAAAACAACAACAAACTCAACATTGAAAAACACAAACAAATTCAACAATAACCTCAACATTGAAAAACAACAACAACCTCAACATTGAAAAACACCAACAAATTCAACAACAACCTCATCATTGAAAAACACCAACAAATTCAACAACAACCTCAACATTGAAAAACACCAACAAATTCAACAACAACCTCAACATTGAAAAACAACAACAACCTCAACATTGAGAAACACCAACAAATTCAACAACAACCTCAACATTGAAAAACAACAACAAACTCAACATTGAAAAACACCAACAAATTCAACAACAACCTCAACATTGAAAAACAACAACAACCTCAACATTGAAAAACACAAACAAATTCAACAATAACCTCAACATTGAAAAACAACAACAACCTCAATATTGAAAAACACCAACAAATTCAACAACAGCCTCAACATTGAAAAACACCAACAAATTCAACAACAACCTGAACATTGAAAGACAACAACAACCTCAACTTTGAAAAACACCAACAAATTCAACAACAACCTCAACATTGAAAAACAACAACAACCTCAACATTGAAAAACACCAACAAATTCAACAACAACCTCAACATTGAAAAACACCAACAAATTCAACAACAACCTCAGCATTGAAAAACAACAACAACCTCAACATTGAAAAATACCAACAAATTCAACAACAACCTCAACATTGAAAAACAACAACAACCTCAACATTGAAAAACACCAACAAATTCAACAACAACTTCAACATTGAAAAACACCAACAAATTCAACAACAACCTCGAAATTGAAAAACACCAACAAATTCAACAACAACCTCAACATTGAAAAACAACAACAACCTCAACATTGAAAAACACCAACAAATTCAACAACCTCAACATTGAAAAACAACAACAACCTCAACATTGAAAAACACCAACAAATTCAACAACAACCTCAACATTTAAAAACACCAACAAATTCAACAACAACCTCAACATTGAAAAACAACAACAATCTCAACATTGAAAAACACCAACAAATTCAACAACAACCTCAACATTGAAAAACAGCAACAACCTCAACATTGAAAAACACCAAAAAATCCAACAACAACCTCAACATTGAAAAACACATACAAATTCAACAACAACCTCAAAATTGAAAAACACCAACAAATTCAACAACAAACTCAGCATTTAAAAACACCAACAAATTCAACAACAACCTCAACATTGAAAAACAACAACAACCTCAACATTGAAAAACACCAACAAATTCAACAACAACCTCAACATTGAAAAGCAGCAACAAATTCAACAACCACCTCAACATTGAAAAACAACAACAATCTCAACATTGAAAAACACCAACAAATTCAACAACAACCTCAACATTGAAAACAACAACACCCTCAACATTGAAAAACACCAACAAATTCAACAACAACCTCAACATTTAAAAACACCAACAAATTCAACAACAACCTCAACATTGAAAAACAACAACAACCTCAACATTGAAAAACACCAACAAATTCAACAACAACCTCAACATTGAAAAACAACAACAACCTCAACATTGAAAAACACCAACAAATTCAACAACAACCTCAACATTGAAAAACACCAACAAATTCAACAACAACCTCAGCATTGAAAAACAACAACAACCTCAACATTGAAAAATACCAACAAATTCAACAACAACCTCAACATTGAAAAACAACAACAACCTCAACATTGAAAAACGCCAACAAATTCAACAACAACTTCAACATTGAAAAACACCAACAAATTCAACAACAACCTCGACATTGAAAAACACCATCAAATTCAACAACAACCTCAACATTGAAAAACACCAACAACCTCAAAATTGAAAAAACACCAACAAATTCAACAACACCCTCAACATTTAAAAACAACAACAACCTCAACATTGAAAAACACCAACAAATTCAACTACAACCTCAACATTGAAAAACACCAACAAATTCAACAACAACCTCAGCATTGAAAAACAACAACAACCTCAACATTGAAAAACTCGAACAAATTCAACAACAACCTCAACATTGAAAAACAACAACAACCTCAACATTGAAAAACACCAACAAATTCAACAACAACCTCAACATTGAAAAACAACAACAAACTCAACATTGAAAAACACCAACAAATTCATCAACAACCTCAACATTGAAAAACAACAACAACCTCAACATTGAAAAACACCAACAAATTCAACAACAAACTCAGCATTTAAAAACACCAACAAATTCAACAACAACCTCAACATTGAAAAACAACAACAACCTCAACATTGAAAAACACCAACAAATTCAACAACAACCTCAACATTGAAAAGCAGCAACAAATTCAACAACCACCTCAACATTGAAAAACAACAACAATCTCAACATTGAAAAACACCAACAAATTCAACAACAACCTCAACATTGAAAACAACAACAACCTCAACATTGAAAAACACCAACAAATTCAACAACAACCTCAACATTTAAAAACACCAACAAATTCAACAACAACCTCAACATTGAAAAACAAAAACAACCTCAACATTGAAAAACACCAACAAATTCAACAACAACCTCAACATTGAAAAACAACAACAACCTCAACATTGAAAAACACCAACAAATTCAACAACAACCTCAACATTGAAAAACACCAACAAATTCAACAACAACCTCAGCATTGAAAAACAACAACAACCTCAACATTGAAAAATACCAACAAATTCAACAACAACCTCAACATTGAAAAACAACAACAACCTCAACATTGAAAAACGCCAACAAATTCAACAACAACTTCAACATTGAAAAACAGCATCAAATTCAACAACAACCTCAACATTGAAAAACACCAACAACCTCAAAATTGAAAAAACACCAACAAATTCAACAACACCCTCAACATTTAAAAACAACAACAACCTCAACATTGAAAAACACCAACAAATTCAACAACAACCTCAACATTGAAAAACACCAACAAATTCAACAACAACCTCAACATTGAAAAACAACAACAACCTCAGCATTGAAAAACAACAACAACCTCAACATTGAAAAACTCGAACAAATTCAACAACAACCTCAACATTGAAAAACAACAACAACCTCAACATTGAAAAACACCAACAAACTCAACATTGAAAAACACCAACAAATTCAACAACAACCTCAACATTGAAAAACAACAACAACCTCAACATTGAAAAACACCAAAAAATCCAACAACAACCTCAACATTGAAAAACACATACAAATTCAACAACAACCTCAAAATTGAAAAACACCAACAAATTCAACAACAAACTCAGCATTTAAAAACACCAACAAATTCAACAACAACCTCAACATTGAAAAACAACAACAACCTCAACTTTGAAAAACACCAACAAATTCAACAACAACCTCAACATTGAAAAGCAGCAACAAATTCAACAACCACCTCAACATTGAAAAACAACAACAATCTCAACATTGAAAAACACCAACAAATTCAACAACAACCTCAACATTGAAAACAACAACAACCTCAACATTGAAAAACACCAACAAATTCAACAACAACCTCAACATTTAAAAACACCAACAAATTCAACAACAACCTCAACATTGAAAAACAACAACAACCTCAACATTGAAAAACACCAACAAATTCAACAACAACCTCAACATTGAAAAACAACAACAACCTCAACATTGAAAAACACCAACAAATTCAACAACAACCTCAACATTGAAAAACACCAACAAATTCAACAACAACCTCAGCATTGAAAAACAACAACAACCTCAACATTGAAAAATACCAACAAATTCAACAACAACCTCAACATTGAAAAACAACAACAACCTCAACATTGAAAAACGCCAACAAATTCAACAACAACTTCAACATTGAAAAACACCAACAAATTCAACAACAACCTCGACATTGAAAAACACCATCAAATTCAACAACAACCTCAACATTGAAAAACACCAACAACCTCAAAATTGAAAAAACACCAACAAATTCAACAACACCCTCAACATTTAAAAACAACAACAACCTCAACATTGAAAAACACCAACAAATTCAACTACAACCTCAACATTGAAAAACACCAACAAATTCAACAACAACCTCAACATTGAAAAACAACAACAACCTCAGCATTGAAAAACAACAACAACCTCAACATTGAAAAACTCGAACAAATTCAATAACAACCTCAACATTGAAAAACAACAACAACCTCAACATTGAAAAACACCAACAAATTCAACAACAACCTCAACATTGAAAAACAACAACAAACTCAACATTGAAAAACACCAACAAATTCAACAACAACCTCAACATTGAAAAACAACAACAACCTCAACATTGAAAAACACCAACAAATTCAACAACAAACTCAGCATTTAAAAACACCAACAAATTCAACAACAACCTCAACATTGAAAAACAACAACAACCTCAACATTGAAAAACACCAACAAATTCAACAACAACCTCAACATTGAAAAGCAGCAACAAATTCAACAACCACCTCAACATTGAAAAACAACAACAATCTCAACATTGAAAAACACCAACAAATTCAACAACAACCTCAACATTGAAAACAACAACAACCTCAACATTGAAAAACACCAACAAATTCAACAACAACCTCAGCATTTAAAAACACCAACAAATTCAACAACAACCTCAACATTGAAAAACAACAACAACCTCAACATTGAAAAACACCAACAAATTCAACAACAACCTCAACATTGAAAAACAACAACAACCTCAACATTGAAAAACACCAACAAATTCAACAACAACCTCAACATTGAAAAACACCAACAAATTCAACAACAACCTCAGCATTGAAAAACAACAACAACCTCAACATTGAAAAATACCAACAAATTCAACAACAACCTCAACATTGAAAAACAACAACAACCTCAACATTGAAAAACGCCAACAAATTCAACAACAACTTCAACATTGAAAAACAGCATCAAATTCAACAACAACCTCAACATTGAAAAACACCAACAACCTCAAAATTGAAAAAACACCAACAAATTCAACAACACCCTCAACATTTAAAAACAACAACAACCTCAACATTGAAAAACACCAACAAATTCAACAACAACCTCAACATTGAAAAACACCAACAAATTCAACAACAACCTCAACATTGAAAAACAACAACAACCTCAGCAATGAAAAACAACAACAACCTCAACATTGAAAAACTCGAACAAATTCAACAACAACCTCAACATTGAAAAACAACAACAACCTCAACATTGAAAAACACCAACAAACTCAACATTGAAAAACACCAACAAATTCAACAACAACCTCAACATTGAAAAACAACAACAACCTCAACATTGAAAAACACCAACAAATTCAACAACAACCTCAACATTGAAAAACAACAACAACCTCAACATTGAAAAACTCGAACAAATTCAACAACAACCTCAACATTGAAAAACAACAACAACCTCAACATTGAAAAACACCAACAAATTCAAAAACAACCTCAACATTGAAAAACAACAACAAACTCAACATTGAAAAACACCAACAAATTCAACAACAACCTCAACATTGAAAAACAACAACAACCTCAACATTGAAAAACACAAACAAATTCAACAATAACCTCAACATTGAAAAACAACAACTACCTCAACATTGAAAAACACCAACAAATTCAACAACAACATCAACATTGAAAAACACCAACAAATTCAACAACAACCTCAACATTGAAAAACACCAACAAATTCAACAATAACCTCAACATTGAAAAACAACAACTACCTCAACATTGAAAAACACCAACAAATTCAACAACAACCTCGACATTGAAAAACACCATCAAATTCAACAACAACCTCAACATTGAAAAACACCAACAACCTCAAAATTGAAAAACACCAACAAATTCAACAACAAACTCAGCATTTAAAAACACCAACAAATTCAACAACAACCTCAACATTGAAAAACAACAACAACCTCAACATTGAAAAACACCAACAAATTCAACAACAACCTCAACATTGAAAAGCAGCAACAAATTCAACAACCACCTCAACATTGAAAAACAACAACAATCTCAACATTGAAAAACACCAACAAATTCAACAACAACCTCAACATTGAAAACAACAACACCCTCAACATTGAAAAACACCAACAAATTCAACAACAACCTCAACATTTAAAAACACCAACAAATTCAACAACAACCTCAACATTGAAAAACAACAACAACCTCAACATTGAAAAACACCAACAAATTCAACAACAACCTCAACATTGAAAAACAACAACAACCTCAACATTGAAAAACACCAACAAATTCAACAACAACCTCAACATTGAAAAACACCAACAAATTCAACAACAACCTCAGCATTGAAAAACAACAACAACCTCAACATTGAAAAATACCAACAAATTCAACAACAACCTCAACATTGAAAAACAACAACAACCTCAACATTGAAAAACGCCAACAAATTCAACAACAACTTCAACATTGAAAAACACCAACAAATTCAACAACAACCTCGACATTGAAAAACACCATCAAATTCAACAACAACCTCAACATTGAAAAACACCAACAACCTCAAAATTGAAAAAACACCAACAAATTCAACAACACCCTCAACATTTAAAAACAACAACAACCTCAACATTGAAAAACACCAACAAATTCAACTACAACCTCAACATTGAAAAACACCAACAAATTCAACAACAACCTCAACATTGAAAAACAACAACAACCTCAGCATTGAAAAACAACAACAACCTCAACATTGAAAAACTCGAACAAATTCAACAACAACCTCAACATTGAAAAACAACAACAACCTCAACATTGAAAAACACCAACAAATTCAACAACAACCTCAACATTGAAAAACAACAACAAACTCAACATTGAAAAACACCAACAAATTCATCAACAACCTCAACATTGAAAAACAACAACAACCTCAACATTGAAAAACACCAACAAATTCAACAACAAACTCAGCATTTAAAAACACCAACAAATTCAACAACAACCTCAACATTGAAAAACAACAACAACCTCAACATTGAAAAACACCAACAAATTCAACAACAACCTCAACATTGAAAAGCAGCAACAAATTCAACAACCACCTCAACATTGAAAAACAACAACAATCTCAACATTGAAAAACACCAACAAATTCAACAACAACCTCAACATTGAAAACAACAACAACCTCAACATTGAAAAACACCAACAAATTCAACAACAACCTCAACATTTAAAAACACCAACAAATTCAACAACAACCTCAACATTGAAAAACAAAAACAACCTCAACATTGAAAAACACCAACAAATTCAACAACAACCTCAACATTGAAAAACAACAACAACCTCAACATTGAAAAACACCAACAAATTCAACAACAACCTCAACATTGAAAAACACCAACAAATTCAACAACAACCTCAGCATTGAAAAACAACAACAACCTCAACATTGAAAAATACCAACAAATTCAACAACAACCTCAACATTGAAAAACAACAACAACCTCAACATTGAAAAACGCCAACAAATTCAACAACAACTTCAACATTGAAAAACAGCATCAAATTCAACAACAACCTCAACATTGAAAAACACCAACAACCTCAAAATTGAAAAAACACCAACAAATTCAACAACACCCTCAACATTTAAAAACAACAACAACCTCAACATTGAAAAACACCAACAAATTCAACAACAACCTCAACATTGAAAAACACCAACAAATTCAACAACAACCTCAACATTGAAAAACAACAACAACCTCAGCATTGAAAAACAACAACAACCTCAACATTGAAAAACTCGAACAAATTCAACAACAACCTCAACATTGAAAAACAACAACAACCTCAACATTGAAAAACACCAACAAACTCAACATTGAAAAACACCAACAAATTCAACAACAACCTCAACATTGAAAAACAACAACAACCTCAACATTGAAAAACACCAAAAAATCCAACAACAACCTCAACATTGAAAAACACATACAAATTCAACAACAACCTCAAAATTGAAAAACACCAACAAATTCAACAACAAACTCAGCATTTAAAAACACCAACAAATTCAACAACAACCTCAACATTGAAAAACAACAACAACCTCAACATTGAAAAACACCAACAAATTCAACAACAACCTCAACATTGAAAAGCAGCAACAAATTCAACAACCACCTCAACATTGAAAAACAACAACAATCTCAACATTGAAAAACACCAACAAATTCAACAACAACCTCAACATTGAAAACAACAACAACCTCAACATTGAAAAACACCAACAAATTCAACAACAACCTCAACATTTAAAAACACCAACAAATTCAACAACAACCTCAACATTGAAAAACAACAACAACCTCAACATTGAAAAACACCAACAAATTCAACAACAACCTCAACATTGAAAAACAACAACAACCTCAACATTGAAAAACACCAACAAATTCAACAACAACCTCAACATTGAAAAACACCAACAAATTCAACAACAACCTCAGCATTGAAAAACAACAACAACCTCAACATTGAAAAATACCAACAAATTCAACAACAACCTCAACATTGAAAAACAACAACAACCTCAACATTGAAAAACGCCAACAAATTCAACAACAACTTCAACATTGAAAAACACCAACAAATTCAACAACAACCTCGACATTGAAAAACACCATCAAATTCAACAACAACCTCAACATTGAAAAACACCAACAACCTCAAAATTGAAAAAACACCAACAAATTCAACAACACCCTCAACATTTAAAAACAACAACAACCTCAACATTGAAAAACACCAACAAATTCAACTACAACCTCAACATTGAAAAACACCAACAAATTCAACAACAACCTCAACATTGAAAAACAACAACAACCTCAGCATTGAAAAACAACAACAACCTCAACATTGAAAAACTCGAACAAATTCAACAACAACCTCAACATTGAAAAACAACAACAACCTCAACATTGAAAAACACCAACAAATTCAACAACAACCTCAACATTGAAAAACAACAACAAACTCAACATTGAAAAACACCAACAAATTCAACAACAACCTCAACATTGAAAAACAACAACAACCTCAACATTGAAAAACACCAACAAATTCAACAACAAACTCAGCATTTAAAAACACCAACAAATTCAACAACAACCTCAACATTGAAAAACAACAACAACCTCAACATTGAAAAACACCAACAAATTCAACAACAACCTCAACATTGAAAAGCAGCAACAAATTCAACAACCACCTCAACATTGAAAAACAACAACAATCTCAACATTGAAAAACACCAACAAATTCAACAACAACCTCAACATTGAAAACAACAACAACCTCAACATTGAAAAACACCAACAAATTCAACAACAACCTCAACATTTAAAAACACCAACAAATTCAACAACAACCTCAACATTGAAAAACAACAACAACCTCAACATTGAAAAACACCAACAAATTCAACAACAACCTCAACATTGAAAAACAACAACAACCTCAACATTGAAAAACACCAACAAATTCAACAACAACCTCAACATTGAAAAACACCAACAAATTCAACAACAACCTCAGCATTGAAAAACAACAACAACCTCAACATTGAAAAATACCAACAAATTCAACAACAACCTCAACATTGAAAAACAACAACAACCTCAACATTGAAAAACGCCAACAAATTCAACAACAACTTCAACATTGAAAAACAGCATCAAATTCAACAACAACCTCAACATTGAAAAACACCAACAACCTCAAAATTGAAAAAACACCAACAAATTCAACAACACCCTCAACATTTAAAAACAACAACAACCTCAACATTGAAAAACACCAACAAATTCAACAACAACCTCAACATTGAAAAACACCAACAAATTCAACAACAACCTCAACATTGAAAAACAACAACAACCTCAGCAATGAAAAACAACAACAACCTCAACATTGAAAAACTCGAACAAATTCAACAACAACCTCAACATTGAAAAACAACAACAACCTCAACATTGAAAAACACCAACAAACTCAACATTGAAAAACACCAACAAATTCAACAACAACCTCAACATTGAAAAACAACAACAACCTCAACATTGAAAAACACCAACAAATTCAACAACAACCTCAACATTGAAAAACAACAACAACCTCAACATTGAAAAACTCGAACAAATTCAACAACAACCTCAACATTGAAAAACAACAACAACCTCAACATTGAAAAACACCAACAAATTCAAAAACAACCTCAACATTGAAAAACAACAACAAACTCAACATTGAAAAACACCAACAAATTCAACAACAACCTCAACATTGAAAAACAACAACAACCTCAACATTGAAAAACACAAACAAATTCAACAATAACCTCAACATTGAAAAACAACAACTACCTCAACATTGAAAAACACCAACAAATTCAACAACAACCTCAACATTGAAAAACACCAACAAATTCAACAACAACCTCAACATTGAAAAACACCAACAAATTCAACAATAACCTCAACATTGAAAAACAACAACTACCTCAACATTGAAAAACACCAACAAATTCAACAACAACCTCGACATTGAAAAACACCATCAAATTCAACAACAACCTCAACATTGAAAAACACCAACAACCTCAAAATTGAAAAAACACCAACAAATTCAACAACACCCTCAACATTTAAAAACAACAACAACCTCAACATTGAAAAACACCAACAAATTCAACAACAACCTCAACATTGAAAAACACCAACAAATTCAACAACAACCTCAACATTGAAAAACAACAACAACCTCAACATTGAAAAACACCAACAAAATCAACAACAACCTCAACATTGAAAAACACCAACAAATTCAACAACAACCTCAACATTGAAAAACAACAACAACCTCAACATTGAAAAACTCGAACAAATTCAACAACAACCTCAACATTGAAAAACAACAACAACCTCAACATTGAAAAACACCAACAAATTCATCAACAACCTCAACATTGAAAAACAACAACAAACTCAACATTGAAAAACACCAACAAATTCAACAACAACCTCAACATTGAAAAACAACAACAAACTCAACATTGAAAAACACCAACAAATTCAACAACAACCTCAACATTGAAAAACAACAACAACCTCAACATTGAAAAACACAAACAAATTCCACAATAACCTCAACATTGAAAAACAACAACTACCTCAACATTGAAAAACACCAACAAATTCAACAACAACCTCAACATTGAAAAACACCAACTAATTCAACAACAACCTCAACATTGAAAAACAGCAACAAATTCAACAACAACCTCAACATTGAAAAACAACAACAACCTCAACATTGAAAAACACCAACAAATTCAACAACAACCTCAACATTGAAAAACAACAACAAACTCAACATTGAAAAACACAAACAAATTCAACAATAACCTCAACATTGAAAAACAACAACAACCTCAACATTGAAAAACACCAACAAATTCAACAACAACCTCAACATTGAAAAACACCAACAAATTCAACAACAACCTCGAAATTGAAAAACACCAACAAATTCAACAACAACCTCAACATTGAAAAGCAACAACAACCTCAACATTTAAAAACACCAACAAATTCAACAACAACCTCAACATTGAAAAACAACAACAACCTCAACATTGAAAAACACCAACAAATTCAACAACAACCTCAACATTTAAAATCACCAACAAATTCAACAACAACCTCAACATTGAAAAACAACAACAATCTCAACATTGAAAAACACCAACAAATTCAACAACAACCTCAACATTGAAAAACAGCAACAACCTCAACATTAAAAAACACCAAAAAATTCAACAACAACCTCAACATTGAAAAACACATACAAATTCAACAACAACCTCAACATTGAAAAACACCAACAAATTCAACAACAAACTCAGCATTTAAAAACACCAACAAATTCAACAACAACCTCAACATTGAAAAATAACAACAACCTCAACATTGAAAAACACCAACAAATTCAACAACAACCTCAACATTGAAAAGCAGCAACAAATTCAACAACAACCTCAACATTGAAAAACAACAACAATCTCAACATTGAAAAACACCAACAAATTCAACAACAACCTCAACATTGAAAACAACAACAACCTCAACATTGAAAAACACCAACAAATTCAACAACAACCTCAACATTTAAAAACACCAACAAATTCAACAACAACCTCAACATTGAAAAACAACAACAACCTCAACATTGAAAAACACCAACAAATTCAACAACAACCTCAACATTGAAAAACAACAACAACCTCAACATTGAAAAACACCAACAAATTCAACAACAACCTCAACATTGAAAAACACCAACAAATTCAACAACAACCTCAACATTGAAAAACAACAACAACCTCAACATTGAAAAATACCAACAAATTCAACAACAACCTCAACATTGAAAAACAACAACAACCTCAACATTGAAAAACACCAACAAATTCAACAACAACTTCAACATTGAAAAACACCAACAAATTCAACAACAACCTCGAAATTGAAAAACACCAACAAATTCAACAACAACCTCAACATTGAAAAACAACAACAACCTCAACATTGAAAAACACCAACAAATTCAACAACAACCTCAACATTGAAAAACAACAACAACCTCAACATTGAAAAACACCAACAAATTCAACAACCTCAAAATTTAACAAGACCAACAAATTCAACAACAACCTCAGCATTGAAAAACAACAACAATCTCAACATTGAAAAACACCAACAAATTCAACAACAACCTCAACATTGAAAAACAGCAACAACCTCAACATTGAAAAACACCAAAAAATTCAACAACAACCTCATCATTGAAAAACACCAACAAATTCAACAACAACCTCAACATTGAAAAACACCAACAAATTCAACAACAACCTCAACATTGAAAAACAACAACAACCTCAACATTGAAAAACACCAACAAATTCAACAACAACCTCAACATTTAAAAACACCAACAAATTCAACAACAACCTCAACATTGAAAAACAACAACAACCTAAACATTGAAAAACACCAACAAATTCAACAACAACCTCAACATTGAAAAACAACAACAACCTCAACATTGAAAAACACCAACAAATTCAACAACAACCTCAACATTGAAAAACACCAACAAATTCAACAACAACCTCAGCATTGAAAAACAACAACAACCTCAACATTGAAAAACACCAACAAATTCAACAACAACCTCAACATTGAAAAACAACAACAACCTCAACATTGAAAAACACCAACAAATTCAACAACAACTTTAACATTGAAAAAAAACCAACAAATTCAACAACAACCTCGAAATTGAAAAACACCAACAAATACAACAACAACCTCAACTTTGAAAAACAACAACAACCTCAACATTGAAAAACACCAACAAATTCAACAACAACCTCAACATTGAAAAACAACAACAACCTCAACATTGCAAAACACCAGCAAATTCAAAAACAACCTCAACATTTAAAAACACCAACAAATTCAACAACAACCTCAACATTGAAAACACCAACAAATTCAACAACAACCTCAACATTTAAAAACGCCTACAAATTCAACAGCAACCTCAACATTGAAAAACAACAACCTCATCATTGAAAAACACCAACAAATTCAACAAAAAATTCAACATTGAAAAACACCAACATATTCAACAACAACCCCGACATTGAAAACCACCAACAAATTCAACAACAACCTCAACTTTGAAAAACAACAACAACCTCATCATGGAAAAACACCAACAAATTCAACAACAACCTCAACATTGAAAAACAACAACATCCTCAAAATTGAAAAACACCAACAAATTCAACAACAACCCCAACATTTAAAAACAACAACAACCTCAACATTGAAAAACACCAACAAATTGAACAACAACCTAAACATTGAAAAACACCAACAAATTCAACAACAACCTCAAAATTGAAAAACACCAACAAACTCAACAACAACCTCAACATTGAAAAACAACAACAACCTCAACATTGAAAAACACCAACAAATTCAACAACAACCTCAACATTGAAAAACACCAACAAATTCAACAACAACCTCAACATTGAAAAACACCAACTAATTCAACAACAACCTCAACATTGAAAAACAGCAACAAATTCAACAACAACCTCAACATTGAAAAACAACAACAACCTCAACATTGAAAAACACCAACAAATTCAACAACAACCTCAACATTGAAAAACAACAACAAACTCAACATTGAAAAACACAAACAAATTCAACAATAACCTCAACATTGAAAAACAACAACAACCTCAACATTGAAAAACACCAACAAATTCAACAACAACCTCAACATTGAAAAACACCAACAAATTCAACAACAACCTCGAAATTGAAAAACACCAACAAATTCAACAACAACCTCAACATTGAAAAGCAACAACAACCTCAACATTTAAAAACACCAACAAATTCAACAACAACCTCAACATTGAAAAACAACAACAACCTCAACATTGAAAAACACCAACAAATTCAACAACAACCTCAACATTTAAAATCACCAACAAATTCAACAACAACCTCAACATTGAAAAACAACAACAATCTCAACATTGAAAAACACCAACAAATTCAACAACAACCTCAACATTGAAAAACAGCAACAACCTCAACATTAAAAAACACCAAAAAATTCAACAACAACCTCAACATTGAAAAACACATACAAATTCAACAACAACCTCAACATTGAAAAACACCAACAAATTCAACAACAAACTCAGCATTTAAAAACACCAACAAATTCAACAACAACCTCAACATTGAAAAATAACAACAACCTCAACATTGAAAAACACCAACAAATTCAACAACAACCTCAACATTGAAAAGCAGCAACAAATTCAACAACAACCTCAACATTGAAAAACAACAACAATCTCAACATTGAAAAACACCAACAAATTCAACAACAACCTCAACATTGAAAACAACAACAACCTCAACATTGAAAAACACCAACAAATTCAACAACAACCTCAACATTTAAAAACACCAACAAATTCAACAACAACCTCAACATTGAAAAACAACAACAACCTCAACATTGAAAAACACCAACAAATTCAACAACAACCTCAACATTGAAAAACAACAACAACCTCAACATTGAAAAACACCAACAAATTCAACAACAACCTCAACATTGAAAAACACCAACAAATTCAACAACAACCTCAACATTGAAAAACAACAACAACCTCAACATTGAAAAATACCAACAAATTCAACAACAACCTCAACATTGAAAAACAACAACAACCTCAACATTGAAAAACACCAACAAATTCAACAACAACTTCAACATTGAAAAACACCAACAAATTCAACAACAACCTCGAAATTGAAAAACACCAACAAATTCAACAACAACCTCAACATTGAAAAACAACAACAACCTCAACATTGAAAAACACCAACAAATTCAACAACAACCTCAACATTGAAAAACAACAACAACCTCAACATTGAAAAACACCAACAAATTCAACAACCTCAAAATTTAACAAGACCAACAAATTCAACAACAACCTCAGCATTGAAAAACAACAACAATCTCAACATTGAAAAACACCAACAAATTCAACAACAACCTCAACATTGAAAAACAGCAACAACCTCAACATTGAAAAACACCAAAAAATTCAACAACAACCTCATCATTGAAAAACACCAACAAATTCAACAACAACCTCAACATTGAAAAACACCAACAAATTCAACAACAACCTCAACATTGAAAAACAACAACAACCTCAACATTGAAAAACACCAACAAATTCAACAACAACCTCAACATTTAAAAACACCAACAAATTCAACAACAACCTCAACATTGAAAAACAACAACAACCTAAACATTGAAAAACACCAACAAATTCAACAACAACCTCAACATTGAAAAACAACAACAACCTCAACATTGAAAAACACCAACAAATTCAACAACAACCTCAACATTGAAAAACACCAACAAATTCAACAACAACCTCAGCATTGAAAAACAACAACAACCTCAACATTGAAAAACACCAACAAATTCAACAACAACCTCAACATTGAAAAACAACAACAACCTCAACATTGAAAAACACCAACAAATTCAACAACAACTTTAACATTGAAAAAAAACCAACAAATTCAACAACAACCTCGAAATTGAAAAACACCAACAAATACAACAACAACCTCAACTTTGAAAAACAACAACAACCTCAACATTGAAAAACACCAACAAATTCAACAACAACCTCAACATTGAAAAACAACAACAACCTCAACATTGCAAAACACCAGCAAATTCAAAAACAACCTCAACATTTAAAAACACCAACAAATTCAACAACAACCTCAACATTGAAAACACCAACAAATTCAACAACAACCTCAACATTTAAAAACGCCTACAAATTCAACAGCAACCTCAACATTGAAAAACAACAACCTCATCATTGAAAAACACCAACAAATTCAACAAAAAATTCAACATTGAAAAACACCAACATATTCAACAACAACCCCGACATTGAAAACCACCAACAAATTCAACAACAACCTCAACTTTGAAAAACAACAACAACCTCATCATGGAAAAACACCAACAAATTCAACAACAACCTCAACATTGAAAAACAACAACATCCTCAAAATTGAAAAACACCAACAAATTCAACAACAACCCCAACATTTAAAAACAACAACAACCTCAACATTGAAAAACACCAACAAATTGAACAACAACCTAAACATTGAAAAACACCAACAAATTCAACAACAACCTCAAAATTGAAAAACACCAACAAACTCAACAACAACCTCAACATTGAAAAACAACAACAACCTCAACATTGAAAAACACCAACAAATTCAACAACAACCTCAACATTGAAAAACACCAACAAATTCAACAACAACCTCAACATTGAAAAACACCAAAAAATTCAACAACAACCTCATCATTGAAAAACACCAACAAATTCAACAACAACCTCAACATTGAAAAACACCAACAAATTCAACAACAACCTCAACATTGAAAAACAACAACAACCTCAACATTGAAAAACACCAACAAATTCAACAACAACCTCAACATTTAAAAACACCAACAAATTCAACAACAACCTCAACAGTGAAAAACAGCAACAACCTAAACATTGAAAAACACGAACAAATTCAACAACAACCTCAACATTGAAAAACAACAACAACCTCAACATTGAAAAACACCAACAAATTCAACAACAACCTCAACATTGAAAAACACCAACAAATTCAACAACAACCTCAGCATTGAAAAACAACAACAACCTCAACATTGAAAAACACCAACAAATTCAACAACAACCTCAACATTGAAAAACAACAACAACCTCAACATTGAAAAACACCAACAAATTCAACAACAACTTTAACATTGAAAAACACCAACAAATTCAACAACAACCTCGAAATTGAAAAACACCAACAAATACAACAACAACCTCAACTTTGAAAAACAACAACAACCTCAACATTGAAAAACACCAACAAATTCAACAACAACCTCAACATTGAAAAACAACAACAACCTCAACATTGCAAAACACCAGCAAATTCAAAAACAACCTCAACATTTAAAAACACCAACAAATTCAACAACAACCTCAACATTGAATACACCAACAAATTCAACAACAACCTCAACATTTAAAAACGCCTACAAATTCAACAGCAACCTCAACATTGAAAAACAACAACCTCATCATTGAAAAACACCGACAAATTCAACAAAAAATTCAACATTGAAAACCACCAACAAATTCAACAACAACCTCAACTTTGAAAAACAACAGCAACCTCATCATGGAAAAACACCAACAAATTCAACAACAACCTCAACATTGAAAAACAACAACATCCTCAAAATTGAAAAACACCAACAAATTCAACAACAACCCCAACATTTAAAAACAACAACAACCTCAACATTGAAAAACACCAATAAATTGAACAACAACCTAAACATTGAAAAACACCAACAAATTCAACAACAACCTCAAAATTGAAAAACACCAACAAACTCAACAACAACCTCAACATTGAAAAACAACAACAACCTCAACATTGAAAAACACCAACAAATTCAACAACAACCTCAACATTGAAAAACACCAACAAATTCAACAACAACCTCAACATTGAAAAACACCAACAACCTCAACATTGAAAAACACCAACAAATTCAACAACAACCTCAACATTGAAAAACAACAACAACCTCAACATTGAAAACACCAACAAATTCAACAACAACCTCATCATTGAAAAACAAAAACAACCTCAACATTGAAAAACACCAACAAATTCAACAACAACTTCAACAATGAAAAACACCATCAAATTCAACAACAACCTCAGCATTGAAAAACAACAACAACCTCAACATTGAAAAATACCAACAAATTCAACAACAACCTCAACATTGAAAAACAACAACAACCTCAACATTGAAAAACACCAACAAATTCAACAACAACCTCAACATTGAAAAACACCAACAAATTCAACAACAACCTCGAAATTGAAAAACACCAACAAATTCAACAACAACCTCAACATTGAAAAACAACAACAACCTCAACATTGAAAAACACCAACAAATTCAACAACAACCTCAACATTGAAAAACAACAACAACCTCAACATTGAAAAACATCAACAAATTCAACAACAACCTCAACATTTAAAAACACCAACAAATTCAACAACAACCTCAACATTGAAAAACAACAACAATCTCAACATTGAAAAACACCAACAAATTCAACAACAACCTCAACATTGAAAAACAGCAACAACCTCAACATTGAAAAACACCAAAAAATTCAACAACAACCTCAACATTGAAAAACACCAACAAATTCAACAACAACCTCAACATTGAAAAACACCAACAAATTCAACAACAACCTCAACATTGAAAAACAACAACAAACTCGACATTGAAAAACACCAACAAATTCAACAACAACCTCAACATTGAAAAACGACAACAACCTCAACATTGAAAAACACCATCAAATTCAACAACAACCTCAACATTGAAAAACAACAACAAATTCAACAACAAACTCAACATTGAAAAACAACAACAACCTAAACATTGAAAAACACCAACAAGTTCAACAACAACCTCAACATTGAAAAACAACAACAACCTCAACATTGAAAAACACCAACAAATTCAACAACAACCTCAACATTGAAAAACACCAACAAATTCAACAACAACCTCAGCATTGTAAAACAACAACAACCTCAACATTGAAAAACACCAACAAATTCAACAACAACCTCAACACTGAAAAACAACAACAACCTCAACATTGAAAAACACCAACAAATTCAACAACAACTTTAACATTGAAAAACACCAACAAATTCAACAACAACCTCGAAATTGAAAAACACCAACAAATACAACAACAACCTCAACTTTGAAAAACAACAACAACCTCAACATTGAAAAACACCAAAAAATTCAACAACAACCTCAACATTGAAAAACAACAACAACCTCAACATTGCAAAACAGCAGCAAATTCAAAAACAACCTCAACATTTAAAAACAACAACAACCTCAACATTGAAAAACACCAACAAATTCAACAACAACCTCAACATTGAAAAACACCAACAAATTCAACAACAACCTCAACATTGAAAAACAACAACATCCTAAACATTGAAAAACACCAACAAATTCAACAACAACCTCAACATTGAAAAACAACAACAACCTCAACATTGAAAAACACCAACAAATTCAACAACAACCTCAACATTGAAAAACACCAACAAATTCAACAACAACCTCAACATTGAAAAACACCAACAACCTCAACATTGAAAAACACCAACAAATTCAACAACAACCTCAACATTGAAAAACAACAACAACCTCAACATTGAAAACACCAACAAATTCAACAACAACCTCATCATTGAAAAACAAAAACAACCTCAACATTGAAAAACACCAACAAATTCAACAACAACTTCAACAATGAAAAACACCATCAAATTCAACAACAACCTCAGCATTGAAAAACAACAACAACCTCAACATTGAAAAATACCAACAAATTCAACAACAACCACAACATTGAAAAACAACAACAACCTCAACATTGAAAAACACCAACAAATTCAACAACAACTTCAACATTGAAAAAAACCAACAAATTCAACAACAACCTCGAAATTGAAAAACACCAACAAATTCAACAACAACCTCAACATTGAAAAACAACAACAACCTCAACATTGAAAAACACCAACAAATTCAACAACAACCTCAACATTGAAAAACAACAACAACCTCAACATTGAAAAACACCAACAAATTCAACAACAACCTCAACATTTAAAAACACCAACAAATTCAACAACAACCTCAACATTGAAAAACAACAACAATCTCAACATTGAAAAACACCAACAAATTCAACAACAACCTCAACATTGAAAAACAGCAACAACCTCAACATTGAAAAACACCAAAAAATTCAACAACAACCTCAACATTGAAAAACACCAACAAATTCAACAACAACCTCAACATTTAAAAACACCAACAAATTCAACAACAACCTCAACATTGAAAAACAACAACAAACTCGACATTGAAAAACACCAACAAATTCAACAACAACCTCAACATTGAAAAACAACAACAACCTCAACATTGAAAAACACCATCAAATTCAACAACAACCTCAACATTGAAAAACAACAACAAATTCAACAACAAACTCAACATTGAAAAACAACAACAACCTAAACATTGAAAAACACCAACAAGTTCAACAACAACCTCAACATTGAAAAACAACAACAACCTCAACATTGAAAAACACCAACAAATTCAACAACAACCTCAACATTGAAAAACACCAACAAATTCAACAACAACCTCAGCATTGTAAAACAACAACAACCTCAACATTGAAAAACACCAACAAATTCAACAACAACCTCAACATTGAAAAAGAACAACAACCTCAACATTGTAAAACGCCAACAAATTCAACAACAACTTTAACATTGAAAAACACCAACAAATTCAACAACAACCTCGAAATTGAAAAACACCAACAAATACAACAACAACCTCAACTTTGAAAAACAACAACAACCTCAACATTGCAAAACAGCAGCAAATTCAAAAACAACCTCAACATTTAAAAACAACAACAACCTCAACATTGAAAAACACCAACAAATTCAACAACAACCTCAACATTGAAAAACACCAACAAATTCAACAACAACCTCAACATTGAAAAACAACAACATCCTAAACATTGAAAAACACCAACAAATTCAACAACAACCTCAACATTGAAAAACAACAACAACCTCAACATTCAAAAACACCAACAAATTCAACAACAACCTCAACATTGAAAAACACCAACAAATTCAACAACAACATCAGCATTGAAAAACAACAACAACCTCAACATTGAAAAACACCAACAAATTCAACAACAACCTCAACATTGAAAAACAACAACAACCTCAACATTGAAAAACACCAACAAATTCAACAACAACTTTAACATTGAAAAACACCAACAAATTCAACAACAACCTCGTAATTGAAAAACACCAACAAATACAACAACCTCAACTTTGAAAAACAACAACAACCTCAACATTGAAAAACACCAACAAATTCAACAACAACCTCAACATTGAAAAACAACAACAACCTCAACATTGCAAAACACCAGCAAATTCAAAAACAACCTCAACATTTAAAAACACCAACAAATTCAACAACAACCTCAACATTGAAAACACCAACAAATTCAACAACAACCTCAACATTTAAAAACGCCTACAAATTCAACAGCAACCTCAACATTGAAAAACAACAACCTCAACATTGAAAAACACCAACAAATTCAACAAAAAATTCAACATTGAAAAACACCAACAAATTCAACAACAACCCCGACATTGAAAACGACCAACAAATTCAACAACAACCTCAACTTTGAAAAACAACAACAACTTCATCATGGAAAAACACCAACAAATTCAACAACAACCTCAACATTGAGAAACAACAACATCCTCAAATTGAAAAACACCAACAAATTCAACAACAACCCCAACATTTAAAAACAACAACAACCTCAACATTGAAAAACACCAACAAATTGAACAACAACCTAAACATTGAATAACACCAACAAATTCAACAACAACCTCAAAATTGAAAAACACCAACAAACTCAACAACAACCTCAACATTGAAAAACAACAACAACCTCAACATTGAAAAACACCAACAAATTCAACAACAACCTCAACATTGAAAAACACCAACAAATTCAACAACAACCTCAACATTGAAAAACACCAACAACCTCAACATTGAAAAACACCAACAAATTCAACAACAACCTCAACATTGAAAAACTACAACAACCTCAATATTGAAAACACCAACAAATTCAACAACAACCTCATCATTGAAAAACAACAACAAACTCAACATTGAAAAACACCAACAAATTCAACAACAACCTCAACATTGAAAAACAAAAACAACCTCAACATTGAAAAACACCTACAAATTCAACAACAACTTCAACATTGAAAAACACCATCAAATTCAGCAACAACCTCAGCATTGAATAACAACAACAACCTCAACATTGAAAAATACCAACAAATTCAACAACAACCTCAACATAGAAAAACAACAACAACCTGAACATTGAAAAACACCAACAAATTCAACAACAACTTCAACATTGAAAAACACCAACAAATTCAACAACAACCTCGAAATTGAAAAACACCAACAAATTCAACAACAACCTCAACATTGAAAAACAACAACAACCTCAACATTGAAAAACACCAACAAATTCAACAACAACCTCAACATTGAAAAACAACAACAACCTCAACATTGAAAAACACCAACAAATTCAACAACAACCTCAACATTTAAAAACACCAACAAATTCAACAACAACCTCAACTTGAAAAACAACAACAATCTCAACATTGAAAAACACCAACAAATTCAACAACAACCTCAACATTGAAAAACAGCAACAACCTCAACATTGAAAAACACCAACAAATTCAACAACAACCTCAACATTGAAAAACACCAACAAATTCAACAACAACCTCAACATTTAAAAACACCAACAAATTCAACAACAACCTCTACATTGAAAAACAACAACAACCTAAACATTGAAAAACACCAACAAATTCAACAACAACCTCAACATTGAAAAACAACAACAACCTCAACATTGAAAAACACCAACAAATTCAACAACAACCTCAACATTGAAAAACACCAACAAATTCAACAACAAACTCAAGATTGAAAAACACCAACAAATTCAACAACCTCAACATTGAAAAACAACAACAACCTCAACATTGAAAAACACCAACAAATTCAACAACAACCTCAACATTGAAAAACACCAACAAATTCAACAACAACCTCAACATTGAAAAACACCAACAACCTGAACATTGAAAAACACCAACAAATTCAACAACAACCTCAACAATGAAAAACTACAACAACCTCAATATTGAAAACACCAACAAATTCAACAACAACCTCATCATTGAAAAACAACAACAAACTCAACATTGAAAAACACCAACAAATTCAACAACAACCTCAACATTGAAAAACAAAAACAACCTCAACATTGAAAAACACCAACAAATTCAACAACAACTTCAACATTGAAAAACACCATCAAATTCAACAACAACCTCAGCATTGAATAACAACAACAACCTCAACATTGAAAAATACCAACAAATTCAACAACAGCCTCAACATTGAAAAACAACAACAACCTGAACATTGAAAAACACCAACAAATTCAACAACAACTTCAACATTGAAAAACACCAACAAATTCAACAACAACCTCGAAATTGAAAAACACCAACAAATTAAACAAGAACCTCAACATTGAAAAACAACAACAACCTCAACATTGAAAAACACCAACAAATTCAACAACAACCTCAACATTGAAAAACAACAACAACCTCAACATTGAGAAACACCAACAAATTCAACAACAACCTCAACATTTAAAAACACCAACAAATTCAACAACAACCTCAACATTGAAAAACAACAACAATCTCAACATTGAAAAACACCAAGAAATTCAACAACAACCTCAACATTGAAAAACAGCAACAACCTCAACATTGAAAAACACCAAAAAATTCAACAACAACCTCAACATTGAAAAACACCAACAAATTCAACAACAACCTCAACATTGAAAAACAACAACAACCTCAACATTGAAAACACCAACAAATTCAACAACAACCTCAACATTTAAAAACACCAACAAATTCAACAACAACCTCTACATTGAAAAACAACAACAACCTAAACATTGAAAAACACCAACAAATTCAACAACAACCTCAACATTGAAAAACAACAACAACCTCAACATTGAAAAACACCAACAAATTCAACAACAACCTCAACATTGAAAAACACCAACAAATTCAACAACAAACTCAAGATTGAAAAACACCAACAAATTCAACAACCTCAACATTGGAAAACAACAACAACCTCAACATTGAAAAACACCAACAAGTTCAACAACAACCTCAACATTGAAAAACACCAACAAATTCAACAACAACCTCAACATTGAAAAACAACAACAACCTCAACATTGAAAAACACCAACAAATTCAACAACAACCTCAACATTGAAAAACAACAACAACCTCAACATTGAAAAACACCAACAAATTCAACAACAACCTCAACATTGAAAAACAAAAACAAACTCAACTTTGAAAAACACCAACAAATTCAACAACAACCTCATCAATGAAAAACACCAACAAATTCAACAACAACCTCAACATTGAAAAACACCAACAAATTCAACAACAACCTCAACATTGAAAAACAACAACAAACTCGGCATTGAAAAACACCAACTTATTCAACAACAACCTCAACATTGAAAAACAACAACAACCTCAACATTGAAAAACACCAACAAATTCAACAACAACCTCAACATTGAAAAACACCAACAAATTCAACAACAACCTCAACATTGAAAAACATCAACAACCTAAACATTGAAAAACACCAACAAATTCAACAACAACCTCAACATTGAAAAACAACAACAACCTCAACATTGAAAAACACCAACAAATTCAACAACAACCTCAACATTGAAAAACACCAAAAATTCAACAACAACCTCAGCATTGAAAAACAACAACAACCTCAACATTGAAAAACACCAACAAATTCAACAACAACCTCAACATTGAAAAACAACAACAACCTCAACATTGAAAAACACCAACAAATTCAACAACAACTTTAACATTGAAAAAAACCAACAAATTCAACAACAACCTCGAAATTGAAAAACACCAACAAATACAACAACAACCTCAACTTTGAAAAACAACAACAACCACAACATTGAAAAACACCAACAAATTCAACAACAACCTCAACATTGAAAAACAACAACAACCTCAACATTGCAAAACACCAGCAAATTCAAAAACAACCTCAACATTTAAAAACACCAACAAATTCAACAACAACCTCAACATTGAAAACACCAACAAATTCAACAACAACCTCAACATTTAAAACCCCCTACAAATTCAACAGCAACCTCAACATTGAAAAACAACAACCTCATCATTGAAAAACACCAACAAATTCAACAAAAAATTCAACATTGAAAAACAGCAACAAATTCAACAACAACCCCGACATTGAAAACCACCAACAAATTCAACAACAACCTCAACTTTGAAAAACAACAACAACCTCATCATGGAAAAACACCAACAAATTCAACAACAACCTCAACATTGAAAAACAACAACATCCTCAAAATTGAAAAACACCAACAAATTCAACAACAACCCCAACATTTAAAAACAACAACAACCTCAACATTGAAAAACACCAACAAATTGAACAACAACCTAAACATTGAAAAACACCAACAAATTCAACAACAACCTCAAAATTGAAAAACACCAACAAACTCAACAACAACCTCAACATTGAAAAACAACAACAACCTCAACATTGAAAAACACCAACAAATTCAACAACAACCTCAACATTGAAAAACACCAACAAATTCAACAACAACCTCAACATTGAAAAACACCAACAACCTCAACATTGAAAAACACCAACAAATTCAACAACAACCTCAACATTGAAAAACAACAACAACCTCAACATTGAAAACACCAACAAATTCAACAACAACCTCATCATTGAAAAACAAAAACAACCTCAACATTGAAAAACACCAACAAATTCAACAACAACTTCAACATTGAAAAACACCATCAAATTCAACAACAACCTCAGCATTGAAAAACAACAACAACCTCAACATTGAAAAATACCAACAAATTCAACAACAACCTCAACATTGAAAAACAACAACAACCTCATCATTGAAAAACACCAACAAATTCAACAACAACTTCAACATTGAAAAACACCAACAAATTCAACAACAACCTCGAAATTGAAAAACACCAACAAATTCAACAACAACCTCAACATTGAAAAACAACAACAACCTCAACATTGAAAAACACCAACAAATTCAACAACAACCTCAACATTGAAAAACAACAACAACCTCAACATTGAAAAACACCAACAAATTCAACAACAACCTCAACATTTAAAAACACCAACAAATTCAACAACAACCTCAACATTGAAAAACAACAACAATCTCAACATTGAAAAACACCAACAAATTCAACAACAACCTCAACATTGAAAAACAGCAACAACCTCAACATTGAAAAACACCAAAAAATTCAACAACAACCTCAACATTGAAAAACACCAACAAATTCAACACCAACCTCAACATTGAAAAACACCAACAAATTCAACAACAACCTCAACATTGAAAAACAACAACAAACTCGACATTGAAAAACACCTACAAATTCAACAACAACCTCAACATTGAAAAACAACAACAACCTCAACATTCAATAACACCATCAAATTCAACAACAACCTCAACATTGAAAAACAACAACAAATTCAACAACAAACTCAACATTGAAAAACAACAACAACCTAAACATTGAAAAACACCAACAAGTTCAACAACAACCTCAACATTGAAAAACAACAACAACCTCAACATTGAAAAACACCAACAAATTCAACAACAACCTCAACATTGAAAAACACCAACAAATTCAACAACAACCTCAGCATTGTAAAACAACAACATCCTCAACATTGAAAAACACCAACAAATTCAACAACAACCTCAACATTGAAAAACAACAACAAGCTCAACATTGAAAAACACCAAGAAATTCAACAACAACTTTAACATTGAAAAACACCAACAAATTCAACAACAACCTCGAAATTGAAAAACACCAACAAATACAACAACAACCTCAACTTTGAAAAACAACAGCAACCTCAACATTGAAAAACACCAAAAAATTCAACAACAACCTCAACATTGTAAAACAACAACAACCTCAACATTGCAAAACAGCAGCAAATTCAAAAACAACCTCAACATTTAAAAACAACAACAACCTCAACATTGAAAAACACCAACAAATTCAACAACAACCACAACATTGAAAAACACCAACAAATTCAACAACAACCTCAACATTGAAAAACAACAACAACCTCAACATTGAAAAACACCAACAAATTCAACAACAACCTCAACATTGAAAAACAACAACAACCTCAACATTGAAAAACACCAACAAATTCAACAACAACTTTAACATTGAAAAAAACCAACAAATTCAACAACAACCTCGAAATTGAAAATCACCTACAAATACAACAACAACCTCAACTTTGAAAAACAACAACAACCACAACATTGAAAAACACCAACAAATTCAACAACAACCTCAACATTGAAAAACAACAACAACCTCAACATTGCAAAACACCAGCAAATTCAAAAACAACCTCAACATTTAAAAACACCAACAAATTCAACAACAACCTCAACATTGAAAACACCAACAAATTCAACAACAACCTCAACATTTAAAACCCCCTACAAATTCAACAGCAACCTCAACATTGAAAAACAACAACCTCATCATTGAAAAACACCAACAAATTCAACAAAAAATTCAACATTGAAAAACAGCAACAAATTCAACAACAACCCCGACATTGAAAACCACCAACAAATTGAACAACAACCTCAACTTTGAAAAACAACAACAACCTCATCATGGAAAAACGCCAACAAATTCAACAACAACCTTAACATTGAAAAACAACAACATCCTCAAAATTGAAAAACACCAACAAATTCAACAACAACCCCAACATTTAAAAACAACAACAACCTCAACATTGAAAAACACCAACAAATTGAACAACAACCTAAACATTGAAAAACACCAACAAATTCAACAACAACCTCAAAATTGAAAAACACCAACAAACTCAACAACAACCTCAACATTGAAAAACAACAACAACCTCAACATTGAAAAACACCAACATATTCAACAACAACCTCAACATTGAAAAACACCAACAAATTCAACAACAACCTCAACATTGAAAAACACCAACAAATTCAACAACCTCAACATTGAAAAACTACAACAACCTCAACATTGCAAAACAGCAGCAAATTCAAAAACAACCTCAACATTTAAAAACAACAACAACCTCAACATTGAAAAACACCAACAAAATTCAACAACAACCTCAACATTGAAAAACACCAACAAATTCAACAACAACCTCAACATTGAAAAACAACAACATCCTAAACATTGAAAAACACCAACAAATTCAACAACAACCTCAACATGAAAAACAACAACAACCTCAACATTGAAAAACACCAACAAATTCAACAACAACCTCAACATTGAAAAACACCAACAAATTCAACAACAACCTCAACATTGAAAAACACCAACAACCTCAACATTGAAAAACACCAACAAATTCAACAACAACCTCAACATTGAAAAACAACAACAACCTCAACATTGAAAACACCAACAAATTCAACAACAACCTCATCATTGAAAAACAAAAACAACCTCAACATTGAAAAACACCAACAAATTCAACAACAACTTCAACAATGAAAAACACCATCAAATTCAACAACAACCTCAGCATTGAAAAACAACAACAACCTCAACATTGAAAAATACCAACAAATTCAACAACAACCTCAACATTGAAAAACAACAACAACCTCAACATTGAAAAACACCAACAAATTCAACAACAACTTCAACATTGAAAAACACCAACAAATTCAACAACAACCTCGAAATTGAAAAACACCAACAAATTCAACAACAACCTCAACATTGAAAAACAACAACAACCTCAACATTGAAAAACACCAACAAATTCAACAACAACCTCAACATTGAAAAACAACAACAACCTCAACATTGAAAAACACCAACAAATTCAACAACAACCTCAACATTTAAAAACACCAACAAATTCAACAACAACCTCAACATTGAAAAACAACAACAATCTCAACATTGAAAAACACCAACAAATTCAACAACAACCTCAACATTGAAAAACAGCAACAACCTCAACATTGAAAAACACCAAAAAATTCAACAACAACCTCAACATTGAAAAACACCAACAAATTCAACAACAACCTCAACATTGAAAAACACCAACAAATTCAACAACAACCTCAACATTGAAAAACAACAACAAACTCGACATTGAAAAACACCAACAAATTCAACAACAACCTCAACATTGAAAAACAACAACAACCTCAACATTGAAAAACACCATCAAATTCAACAAAAACCTCAACATTGAAAAACAACAACAAATTCAACAACAAACTCAACATTGAAAAACAACAACAACCTAAACATTGAAAAACACCAACAAGTTCAACAACAACCTCAACATTGAAAAACAACAACAACCTCAACATTGAAAAACACCAACAAATTCAACAACAACCTCAACATTGAAAAACAACAACAAATTCAACAACAACCTCAGCATTGTAAAACAACAACAACCTCAACATTGAAAAACACCAACAAATTCAACAACAACCTCAACATTGAAAAACAACAACAACCTCAACATTGAAAAACACCAACAAATTCAACAACAACTTTAACATTGAAAAACAGCAACAAATTCAACAACAACCTCGAAATTGAAAAACACCAACAAATACAACAACAACCTCAACTTTGAAAAACAACAACAACCTCAACATTGAAAAACACCAAAAAATTCAACAACAACCTCAACATTGAAAAACAACAACAACCTCAACATTGCAAAACAGCAGCAAATTCAAAAACAACCTCAACATTTAAAAACAACAACAACCTCAACATTGAAAAACACCAACAAATTCAACAACAACCTCAGCATTGAAAAACACCAACAAATTCAACAACAACCTCAACATTGAAAAACAACAACATCCTAAACATTGAAAAACACCAACAAATTCAACAACAACCTCAACATTGAAAAACAAACAACAACCTCAACATTGAAAAACACCAACAAATTCAACAACAACCTCAACATTGAAAAACACCAACAAATTCAACAACAACCTCAGCATTGAAAAACAACAACAACCTCAACATTGAAAAACACCAACAAATTCAACAACAACCTCAGCATTGAAAAAACACCAACAAATTCAACAACAACCTCAGCATTGAAAAACAACAACAAACTCAACACTGAAAAACACCAACAAATTCAACAACAACCTCAACATTGAAAAACAACAACATCCTCAAATTGAAAAACACCAACAAATTCACAACAACCCCAACATTTAAAAACAACAACAACCTCAACATTGAAAAACACCAACAAATTGAACAACAACCTAAACATTGAAAAACACCAACAAATTCAACAACAACCTCAAAATTGAAAAACACCAACAAACTCAACAACAACCTCAACATTGAAAAACAACAACAACCTCAACATTGAAAAACACCAACAAATTCAACAACAACCTCAACATTGAAAAACACCAACAAATTCAACAACAACCTCAACATTGAAAAACACCAACAACCTCAACATTGAAAAACACCAACAAATTCAACAACAACCTCAACATTGAAAAACAACAACAACCTCAACATTGAAAACACCAACAAATTCAACAACAACCTCATCATTGAAAAACAAAAACAACCTCAACATTGAAAAACACCAACAAATTGAACAACAACCTAAACATCGAAAAACACCAACAAATTCAACAACAACCTCAAAATTGAAAAACACCAACAAACTCAACAACAACCTCAACATTGAAAACAACAACAACCTCAACATTGAAAAACACCAACATATTCAACAACCAACCTCAACATTGAAAAACACCAACAAATTCAACAACAACCTCAACATTGAAAAACACCAACAAATTCAACAACCTCAACATTGAAAAACTACAACAACCTCAACATTGCAAAACAGCAGCAAATTCAAAAACAACCTCAACATTTAAAAACAACAACAACCTCAACATTGAAAAACACCAACAAATTCAACAACAACCTCAACATTGAAAAACACCAACAAATTCAACAACAACCTCAACATTGAAAAACAACAACATCCTAAACATTGAAAAACACCAACAAATTCAACAACAACCTCAACATTGAAAAACAACAACAACCTCAACATTGAAAAACACAACAAATTCAACAACAACCTCAACATTGAAAAACACCAACAAATTCAACAACAACCTCAACATTGAAAAACACCAACAACCTCAACATTGAAAAACACCAACAAATTCAACAACAACCTCAACATTGAAAAACAACAACAACCTCAACATTGAAAACACCAACAATTCAACAACAACCTCATCATTGAAAAACAAAAACAACCTCAACATTGAAAAAACACCAACAAATTCAACAACAACTTCAACAATGAAAAACACCAACAAATTCAACAACAACCTCAGCATTGAAAAACAACAACAACCTCAACATTGAAAAATACCAACAAATTCAACAACAACCTCAACATTGAAAAACAACAACAACCTCAACATTGAAAAACACCAACAAATTCAACAAGAACTTCAACATTGAAAAACACCAACAAATTCAACAACAACCTCGAAATTGAAAAACACCAACAAATTCAACAACAACCTCAACATTGAAAAACAACAACAACCTCAACACTGAAAAAACACCAACAAATTCAACAACAACCTCAACATTGAAAAACAACAACAACCTCAACATTGAAAAACACCAACAAATTCAACAAAAACCTCAACATTTAAAAACACCAACAAATTCAACAACAACCTCAACATTGAAAAACAACAACAATCTCAACATTGAAAAACACCAACAAATTCAACAACAACCTCAACATTGAAAAACAGCAACAACCTCAACATTGAAAAACACCAAAAAATTCAACAACAACCTCAACATTGAAAAACACCAACAAATTCAACAACAACCTCAACATTAAAAAACACCAACAAATTCAACAACAACCTCAACATTGAAAAACAACAACAAACTCGACATTGAAAAACACCAACAAATTCAACAACAACCTCAACATTGAAAAACACCATCAAATTCAACAACAACCTCAACATTGAAAAACAACAACAAATTCAACAACAAACTCAACATTGAAAAACAACAACAACCTAAACATTGAAAAACACCAACAAGTTCAACAACAACCTCAACATTGAAAAACAACAACAACCTCAACATTGAAAAACACCAACAAATTCAACAACAACCTCAACATTGAAAAACAACAACAAATTCAACAACAACCTCAGCATTGTAAAACAACAACAACCTCAACATTGAAAAACACCAACAAATTCAACAACAACCTCAACATTGAAAAACAACAACAACCTCAACATTGAAAAACACCAACAAATTCAACAACAACTTTAACATTGAAAAACAGCAACAAATTCAACAACAACCTCGAAATTGAAAAACACCAACAAATACAACAACAACCTCAACTTTGAAAAACAACAACAACCTCAACATTGAAAAACACCAAAAAATTCAACAACAACCTCAACATTGAAAAACAACAACAACCTCAACATTGCAAAACAGCAGCAAATTCAAAAACAACCTCAACATTTAAAAACAACCAACAACCTCAACATTGAAAAACACCAACAAATTCAACAACAACCTCAGCATTGAAAAACACCAACAAATTCAACAACAACCTCAACATTGAAAAACAACAACATCCTAAACATTGAAAAACACCAACAAATTCAACAACAACCTCAACATTGAAAAACAACAACAACCTCAACATTGAAAAACACCAACAAATTCAACAACAACCTCAACATTGAAAAACACCAACAAATTCAACAACAACCTCAGCATTGAAAAACAACAACAACCTCAACATTGAAAAACACCAACAAATTCAACAACAACCTCAGCATTGAAAAACACCAACAAATTCAACAACAACCTCAGCATTGAAAAACAACAACAAACTCAACACTGAAAAACACCAACAAATTCAACAACAACCTCAACATTGAAAAACAACAACATCCTCAAAATTGAAAAACACCAACAAATTCAACAACAACCCCAACATTTAAAAACAACAACAACCTCAACATTGAAAAACACCAACAAATTGAACAACAACCTAAACATTGAAAAACACCAACAAATTCAACAACAACCTCAAAATTGAAAAACACCAACAAACTCAACAACAACCTCAACATTGAAAAACAACAACAACCTCAACATTGAAAAACACCAACAAATTCAACAACAACCTCAACATTGAAAAACACCAACAAATTCAACAACAACCTCAACATTGAAAAACACCAACAACCTCAACATTGAAAAACACCAACAAATTCAACAACAACCTCAACATTGAAAAACAACAACAACCTCAACATTGAAAACACCAACAAATTCAACAACAACCTCATCATTGAAAAACAAAAACAACCTCAACATTGAAAAACACCAACAAATTCAACAACAACTTCAACATTGAAAAACACCATCAAATTCAACAACAACCTCAGCATTGAAAAACAACAACAACCTCAACATTGAAAAATACCAACAAATTCAACAACAACCTCAACATTGAAAAACAACAACAACCTCATCATTGAAAAACACCAACAAATTCAACAACAACTTCAACATTGAAAAACACCAACAAATTCAACAACAACCTCCAAATTGAAAAACACCAACAAATTCAACAACAACCTCAACATTGAAAAACAACAACAACCTCAACATTGAAAAACACCAACAAATTCAACAACAACCTCAACATTGAAAAACAACAACAACCTCAACATTGAAAAACACCAACAAATTCAACAACAACCTCAACATTTAAAAACACCAACAAATTCAACAACAACCTCAACATTGAAAAACAACAACAATCTCAACATTGAAAAACACCAACAAATTCAACAACAACCTCAACATTGAAAAACAGCAACAACCTCAACATTGAAAAACACCAAAAAATTCAACAACAACCTCAACATTGAAAAACACCAACAAATTCAACACCAACCTCAACATTGAAAAACACCAACAAATTCAACAACAACCTCAACATTGAAAAACAACAACAAACTCGACATTGAAAAACACCTACAAATTCAACAACAACCTCAACATTGAAAAACAACAACAACCTCAACATTCAATAACACCATCAAATTCAACAACAACCTCAACATTGAAAAACAACAACAAATTCAACAACAAACTCAACATTGAAAAACAACAACAACCTAAACATTGAAAAACACCAACAAGTTCAACAACAACCTCAACATTGAAAAACAACAACAACCTCAACATTGAAAAACACCAACAAATTCAACAACAACCTCAACATTGAAAAACACCAACAAATTCAACAACAACCTCAGCATTGTAAAACAACAACAACCTCAACATTGAAAAACACCAACAAATTCAACAACAACCTCAACATTGAAAAACAACAACAAGCTCAACATTGAAAAACACCAACAAATTCAACAACAACTTTAACATTGAAAAACACCAACAAATTCAACAACAACCTCGAAATTGAAAAACACCAACAAATACAACAACAACCTCAACTTTGAAAAACAACAACAACCTCAACATTGAAAAACACCAAAAATTTCAACAACAACCTCAACATTGAAAAACAACAACAACCTCAACATTGCAAAACAGCAGCAAATTCAAAAACAACCTCAACATTTAAAAACAACAACAACCTCAACATTGAAAAACACCAACAAATTCAACAACAACCACAACATTGAAAAACACCAACAAATTCAACAACAACCTCAACATTGAAAAACAACAACAACCTCAACATTGAAAAACACCAACAAATTCAACAACAACCTCAACATTGAAAAACAACAACAACCTCAACATTGAAAAACACCAACAAATTCAACAACAACTTTAACATTGAAAAAAACCAACAAATTCAACAACAACCTCGAAATTGAAAACACCTACAAATACAACAACAACCTCAACTTTGAAAAACATCAACAACCTCAACATTGAAAAACACCAACAAATTCAACAACAACCTCAACATTGAAAAACAACAACAACCTCAACATTGCAAAACACCAGCAAATTCAAAAACAACCTCAACATTTAAAAACACCAACAAATTCAACAACAACCTCAACATTGAAAACACCAACAAATTCAACAACAACCTCAACATTTAAAACCCCCTACAAATTCAACAGCAACCTCAACATTGAAAAACAACAACCTCATCATTGAAAAACACCAACAAATTCAACAAAAAATTCAACATTGAAAAACAGCAACAAATTCAACAACAACCCCGACATTGAAAACCACCAACAAATTGAACAACAACCTCAACTTTGAAAAACAACAACAACCTCATCATGGAAAAACACCAACAAATTCAACAACAACCTTAACATTGAAAAACAACAACATCCTCAAAATTGAAAAACACCAACAAATTCAACAACAACCCCAACATTTAAAAACAACAACAACCTCAACATTGAAAAACACCAACAAATTGAACAACAACCTAAACATTGAAAAACACCAACAAATTCAACAACAACCTCAAAATTGAAAAACACCAACAAACTCAACAACAACCTCAACATTGAAAAACAACAACAACCTCAACATTGAAAAACACCAACATATTCAACAACAACCTCAACATTGAAAAACACCAACAAATTCAACAACAACCTCAACATTGAAAAACACCAACAAATTCAACAACCTCAACATTGAAAAACTACAACAACCTCAACATTGCAAAACAGCAGCAAATTCAAAAACAACCTCAACATTTAAAAACAACAACAACCTCAACATTGAAAAACACCAACAAATTCAACAACAACCTCAACATTGAAAAACACCAACAAATTCAACAACAACCTCAACATTGAAAAACAACAACATCCTAAACATTGAAAAACACCAACAAATTCAACAACAACCTCAACATTGAAAAACAACAACAACCTCAACATTGAAAAACACCAACAAATTCAACAACAACCTCAACATTGAAAAACACCAACAAATTCAACAACAACCTCAACATTGAAAAACACCAACAACCTCAACATTGAAAAACACCAACAAATTCAACAACAACCTCAACATTGAAAAACAACAACAACCTCAACATTGAAAACACCAACAAATTCAACAACAACCTCATCATTGAAAAACAAAAACAACCTCAACATTGAAAAACACCAACAAATTCAACAACAACTTCAACAATGAAAAACACCATCAAATTCAACAACAACCTCAGCATTGAAAAACAACAACAACCTCAACATTGAAAAATACCAACAAATTCAACAACAACCTCAACATTGAAAAACAACAACAACCTCAACATTGAAAAACACCAACAAATTCAACAACAACTTCAACATTGAAAAACACCAACAAATTCAACAACATCCTCGAAATTGAAAAACACCAACAAATTCAACAACAACCTCAACATTGAAAAACAACAACAACCTCAACATTGAAAAACACCAACAAATTCAACAACAACCTCAACATTGAAAAACAACAACAACCTCAACATTGAAAAACACCAACAAATTCAACAACAACCCCAACATTTAAAAACACCAACAAATTCAACAACAACCTCAACATTGAAAAACAACAACAATCTCAACATTGAAAAACACCAACAAATTCAACAACAACCTCAACATTGAAAAACAGCAACAACCTCAACATTGAAAAACACCAAAAAATTCAACAACAACCTCAACATTGAAAAACACCAACAAATTCAACAACAACCTCAACATTGAAAAACACCAACAAATTCAACAACAACCTCAACATTGAAAAACAACAACAAACTCGACATTGAAAAACACCAACAAATTCAACAACAACCTCAACATTGAAAAACAACAACAACCTCAACATTGAAAAACACCATCAAATTCAACAAAAACCTCAACATTGAAAAACAACAACAAATTCAACAACAAACTCAACATTGAAAAACAACAACAACCTAAACATTGAAAAACACCAACAAGTTCAACAACAACCTCAACATTGAAAAACAACAACAACCTCAACATTGAAAAACACCAACAAATTCAACAACAACCTCAACATTGAAAAACAACAACAAATTCAACAACAACCTCAGCATTGTAAAACAACAACAACCTCAACATTGAAAAACACCAACAAATTCAACAACAACCTCAACATTGAAAAACAACAACAACCTCAACATTGAAAAACACCAACAAATTCAACAACAACTTTAACATTGAAAAACAGCAACAAATTCAACAACAACCTCGAAATTGAAAAACACCAACAAATACAACAACAACCTCAACTTTGAAAAACAACAACAACCTCAACATTGAAAAACACCAAAAAATTCAACAACAACCTCAACATTGAAAAACAACAACAACCTCAACATTTCAAAACAGCAGCAAATTCAAAAACAACCTCAACATTTAAAAACAACAACAACCTCAACATTGAAAAACACCAACAAATTCAACAACAACCTCAGCATTGAAAAACACCAACAAATTCAACAACAACCTCAACATTGAAAAACAACAACATCCTAAACATTGAAAAACACCAACAAATTCAACAACAACCTCAACATTGAAAAACAACAACAACCTCAACATTGAAAAACACCAACAAATTCAACAACAACCTCAACATTGAAAAACACCAACAAATTCAACAACAACCTCAGCATTGAAAAACAACAACAACCTCAACATTGAAAAACACCAACAAATTCAACAACAACCTCAGCATTGAAAAACACCAACAAATTCAACAACAACCTCAGCATTGAAAAACAACAACAAACTCAACACTGAAAAACACCAACAAATTCAACAACAACCTCAACATTGAAAAACAACAACATCCTCAAAATTGAAAAACACCAACAAATTCAACAACAACCCCAACATTTAAAAACAACAACAACCTCAACATTGAAAAACACCAACAAATTGAACAACAACCTAAACATTGAAAAACACCAACAAATTCAACAACAACCTCAAAATTGAAAAACACCAACAAACTCAACAACAACCTCAACATTGAAAAACAACAACAACCTCAACATTGAAAAACACCAACAAATTCAACAACAACCTCAACATTGAAAAACACCAACAAATTCAACAACAACCTCAACATTGAAAAACACCAACAACCTCAACATTGAAAAACACCAACAAATTCAACAACAACCTCAACATTGAAAAACAACAACAACCTCAACATTGAAAACACCAACAAATTCAACAACAACCTCATCATTGAAAAACAAAAACAACCTCAACATTGAAAAACACCAACAAATTGAACAACAACCTAAACATCGAAAAACACCAACAAATTCAACAACAACCTCAAAATTGAAAAACACCAACAAACTCAACAACAACCTCAACATTGAAAAACAACAACAACCTCAACATTGAAAAACACCAACATATTCAACAACAACCTCAACATTGAAAAACACCAACAAATTCAACAACAACCTCAACATTGAAAAACACCAACAAATTCAACAACCTCAACATTGAAAAACTACAACAACCTCAACATTGCAAAACAGCAGCAAATTCAAAAACAACCTCAACATTTAAAAACAACAACAACCTCAACATTGAAAAACACCAACAAATTCAACAACAACCTCAACATTGAAAAACACCAACAAATTCAACAACAACCTCAACATTGAAAAACAACAACATCCTAAACATTGAAAAACACCAACAAATTCAACAACAACCTCAACATTGAAAAACAACAACAACCTCAACATTGAAAAACACCAACAAATTCAACAACAACCTCAACATTGAAAAACACCAACAAATTCAACAACAACCTCAACATTGAAAAACACCAACAACCTCAACATTGAAAAACACCAACAAATTCAACAACAACCTCAACATTGAAAAACAACAACAACCTCAACATTGAAAACACCAACAAATTCAACAACAACCTCATCATTGAAAAACAAAAACAACCTCAACATTGAAAAACACCAACAAATTCAACAACAACTTCAACAATGAAAAACACCATCAAATTCAACAACAACCTCAGCATTGAAAAACAACAACAACCTCAACATTGAAAAATACCAACAAATTCAACAACAACCTCAACATTGAAAAACAACAACAACCTCAACATTGAAAAACACCAACAAATTCAACAAGAACTTCAACATTGAAAAACACCAACAAATTCAACAACAACCTCGAAATTGAAAAACACCAACAAATTCAACAACAACCTCAACATTGAAAAACAACAACAACCTCAACACTGAAAAACACCAACAAATTCAACAACAACCTCAACATTGAAAAACAACAACAACCTCAACATTGAAAAACACCAACAAATTCAACAACAACCTCAACATTTAAAAACACCAACAAATTCAACAACAACCTCAACATTGAAAAACAACAACAATCTCAACATTGAAAAACACCAACAAATTCAACAACAACCTCAACATTGAAAAACAGCAACAACCTCAACATTGAAAAACACCAAAAAATTCAACAACAACCTCAACATTGAAAAACACCAACAAATTCAACAACAACCTCAACATTGAAAAACACCAACAAATTCAACAACAACCTCAACATTGAAAAACAACAACAAACTCGACATTGAAAAACACCAACAAATTCAACAACAACCTCAACATTGAAAAACGCCATCAAATTCAACAACAACCTCAACATTGAAAAACAACAACAAATTCAACAACAAACTCAACATTGAAAAACAACAACAACCTAAACATTGAAAAACACCAACAAGTTCAACAACAACCTCAACATTGAAAAACAACAACAACCTCAACATTGAAAAACACCAACAAATTCAACAACAACCTCAACATTGAAAAACAACAACAAATTCAACAACAACCTCAGCATTGTAAAACAACAACAACCTCAACATTGAAAAACACCAACAAATTCAACAACAACCTCAACATTGAAAAACAACAACAACCTCAACATTGAAAAACACCAACAAATTCAACAACAACTTTAACATTGAAAAACAGCAACAAATTCAACAACAACCTCGAAATTGAAAAACACCAACAAATACAACAACAACCTCAACTTTGAAAAACAACAACAACCTCAACATTGAAAAACACCAAAAAATTCAACAACAACCTCAACATTGAAGAACAACAACAACCTCAACATTGCAAAACAGCAGCAAATTCAAAAACAACCTCAACATTTAAAAACAACAACAACCTCAACATTGAAAAACACCAACAAATTCAACAACAACCTCAGCATTGAAAAACACCAACAAATTCAACAACAACCTCAACATTGAAAAACAACAACATCCTAAACATTGAAAAACACCAACAAATTCAACAACAACCTCAACATTGAAAAACAACAACAACCTCAACATTGAAAAACACCAACAAATTCAACAACAACCTCAACATTGAAAAACACCAACAAATTCAACAACAACCTCAGCATTGAAAAACAACAACAACCTCAACATTGAAAAACACCAACAAATTCAACAACAACCTCAGCATTGAAAAACACCAACAAATTCAACAACAACCTCAGCATTGAAAAACAACAACAAACTCAACACTGAAAAACACCAACAAATTCAACAACAACCTCAACATTGAAAAACAACAACATCCTCAAAATTGAAAAACACCAACAAATTCAACAACAACCCCAACATTTAAAAACAACAACAACCTCAACATTGAAAAACACCAACAAATTGAACAACAACCTAAACATTGAAAAACACCAACAAATTCAACAACAACCTCAAAATTGAAAAACACCAACAAACTCAACAACAACCTCAACATTGAAAAACAACAACAACGTCAACATTGAAAAACACCAACAAATTCAACAACAACCTCAACATTGAAAAACACCAACAAATTCAACAACAACCTCAACATTGAAAAACACCAACAACCTCAACATTGAAAAACACCAACAAATTCAACAACAACCTCAACATTGAAAAACAACAACAACCTCAACATTGAAAACACCAACAAATTCAACAACAACCTCATCATTGAAAAACAAAAACAACCTCAACATTGAAAAACACCAACAAATTCAACAACAACTTCAACATTGAAAAACACCATCAAATTCAACAACAACCTCAGCATTGAAAAACAACAACAACCTCAACATTGAAAAATACCAACAAATTCAACAACAACCTCAACATTGAAAAACAACAACAACCTCATCATTGAAAAACACCAACAAATTCAACAACAACTTCAACATTGAAAAACACCAACAAATTCAACAACAACCTCCAAATTGAAAAACACCAACAAATTCAACAACAACCTCAACATTGAAAAACAACAACAACCTCAACATTGAAAAACACCAACAAATTCAACAACAACCTCAACATTGAAAAACAACAACAACCTCAACATTGAAAAACACCAACAAATTCAACAACAACCTCAACATTTAAAAACACCAACAAATTCAACAACAACCTCAACATTGAAAAACAACAACAATCTCAACATTGAAAAACACCAACAAATTCAACAACAACCTCAACATTGAAAAACAGCAACAACCTCAACATTGAAAAACACCAAAAAATTCAACAACAACCTCAACATTGAAAAACACCAACAAATTCAACACCAACCTCAACATTGAAAAACACCAACAAATTCAACAACAACCTCAACATTGAAAAACAACAACAAACTCGACATTGAAAAACACCTACAAATTCAACAACAACCTCAACATTGAAAAACAACAACAACCTCAACATTCAATAACACCATCAAATTCAACAACAACCTCAACATTGAAAAACAACAACAAATTCAACAACAAACTCAACATTGAAAAACAACAACAACCTAAACATTGAAAAACACCAACAAGTTCAACAACAACCTCAACATTGAAAAACAACAACAACCTCAACATTGAAAAACACCAACAAATTCAACAACAACCTCAACATTGAAAAACACCAACAAATTCAACAACAACCTCAGCATTGTAAAACAACAACAACCTCAACATTGAAAAACACCAACAAATTCAACAACAACCTCAACATTGAAAAACAACAACAAGCTCAACATTGAAAAACACCAACAAATTCAACAACAACTTTAACATTGAAAAACACCAACAAATTCAACAACAACCTCGAAATTGAAAAACACCAACAAATACAACAACAACCTCAACTTTGAAAAACAACAACAACCTCAACATTGAAAAACACCAAAAATTTCAACAACAACCTCAACATTGAAAAACAACAACAACCTCAACATTGCAAAACAGCAGCAAATTCAAAAACAACCTCAACATTTAAAAACAACAACAACCTCAACATTGAAAAACACCAACAAATTCAACAACAACCACAACATTGAAAAACACCAACAAATTCAACAACAACCTCAACATTGAAAAACAACAACAACCTCAACATTGAAAAACACCAACAAATTCAACAACAACCTCAACATTGAAAAACAACAACAACCTCAACATTGAAAAACACCAACAAATTCAACAACAACTTTAACATTGAAAAAAACCAACAAATTCAACAACAACCTCGAAATTGAAAACACCTACAAATACAACAACAACCTCAACTTTGAAAAACATCAACAACCTCAACATTGAAAAACACCAACAAATTCAACAACAACCTCAACATTGAAAAACAACAACAACCTCAACATTGCAAAACACCAGCAAATTCAAAAACAACCTCAACATTTAAAAACACCAACAAATTCAACAACAACCTCAACATTGAAAACACCAACAAATTCAACAGCAACCTCAACATTGAAAAACAACAACCTCATCATTGAAAAACACCAACAAATTCAACAAAAAATTCAACATTGAAAAACAGCAACAAATTCAACAACAACCCCGACATTGAAAACCACCAACAAATTGAACAACAACCTCAACTTTGAAAAACAACAACAACCTCATCATGGAAAAACACCAACAAATTCAACAACAACCTCAACATTGAAAAACAACAACATCCTCAAAATTGAAAAACACCAACAAATTCAACAACAACCCCAACATTTAAAAACAACAACAACCTCAACATTGAAAAACACCAACAAATTGAACAACAACCTAAACATTGAAAAACACCAACAAATTCAACAACAACCTCAAAATTGAAAAACACCAACAAACTCAACAACAACCTCAACATTGAAAAACAACAACAACCTCAACATTGAAAAACACCAACAAATTCAACAACAACCTCAACATTGAAAAACACCAACAAATTCAACAACAACCTCAACATTGAAAAACACCAACAAATTCAACAACCTCAACATTGAAAAACTACAACAACCTCAACATTGCAAAACAGCAGCAAATTCAAAACCAACCTAAACATTTAAAAACAACAACAACCTCAACATTGAAAAACACCAACAAATTCAACAACAACCTCAACATTGAAAAACACCAACAAATTCAACAACAACCTCAACATTGAAAAACAACAACATCCTAAACATTGAAAAACACCAACAAATTCAACAACAACCTCAACATTGAAAAACAACAACAACCTCAACATTGAAAAACACCAACAAATTCAACAACAACCTCAACATTGAAAAACACCAACAAATTCAACAACAACCTCAACATTGAAAAACACCAACAACCTCAACATTGAAAAACACCAACAAATTCAACAACAACCTCAACATTGAAAAACAACAACAACCTCAACATTGAAAACACCAACAAATTCAACAACAACCTCATCATTGAAAAACAAAAACAACCTCAACATTGAAAAACACCAACAAATTCAACAACAACTTCAACAATGAAAAACACCATCAAATTCAACAACAACCTCAGCATTGAAAAACAACAGCAACCTCAACATTGAAAAATACCAACAAATTCAACAACAACCTCAACATTGAAAAACAACAACAACCTCAACATTGAAAAACACCAACAAATTCAACAACAACTTCAACATTGAAAAACACCAACAAATTCAACAACAACCTCGAAATTGAAAAACACCAACAAATTCAACAACAACCTCAAAATTGAAAAACAACAACAACCTCAACATTGAAAAACACCAACAAATTCAACAACAACCTCAACATTGAAAAACAACAACAACCTCAACATTGAAAAACACCAACAAATTCAACAACAACCTCAACATTTAAAAACACCAACAAATTCAACAACAACCTCAACATTGAAAAACAACAACAATCTCAACATTGAAAAACACCAACAAATTCAACAACAACCTCAACGTTGAAAAACAGCAACAACCTCAACATTGAAAAACACCAAAAAATTCAACAACAACCTCAACATTGTAAAACACCAACAAATTCAACAACAACCTCAACATTGAAAAACACCAACAAATTCAACAACAACCTCAACATTGAAAAACAACAACAAACTCGACATTGAAAAACACCAACAAATTCAACAACAACCTCAACATTGAAAAACAACAACAACCTCAACATTGAAAAACACCATCAAATTCAACAACAACCTCAACATTGAAAAACAACAACAAATTCAACAACAAACTCAACATTGAAAAACAACAACAACCTAAACATTGAAAAACACCAACAAGTTCAACAACAACCTCAACATTGAAAAACAACAACAACCTCAACATTGAAAAACACCAACAAATTCAACAACAACCTCAACATTGAAAAACAACAACAAATTCAACAACAACCTCAGCATTGTAAAACAACAACAACCTCAACATTGAAAAACACCAACAAATTCAACAACAACCTCAACATTGAAAAACAACAACAACCTCAACATTGAAAAACACCAACAAATTCAACAACAACTTTAACATTGAAAAACACCAACAAATTCAACAACAACCTCGAAATTGAAAAACACCAACAAATACAACAACAACCTCAACTTTGAAAAACAACAACAACCTCAACATTGAAAAACACCAAAAAATTCAACAACAACCTCAACATTGAAAAACAACAACAACCTCAACATTGCAAAACAGCAGCAAATTCAAAAACAACCTCAACATTTAAAAACAACAACAACCTCAACATTGAAAAACACCAACAAATTCAACAACAACCTCAACATTGAAAAACACCAACAAATTCAACAACAACCTCAACATTGAAAAACAACAACATCCTAAACATTGAAAAACACCAACAAATTCAACAACAACCTCAACATTGAAAAACAACAACAACCTCAACATTGAAAAACACCAACAAATTCAACAACAACCTCAACATTGAAAAACACCAACAAATTCAACAACAACCTCAGCATTGAAAAACAACAACAACCTCAACATTGAAAAACACCAACAAATTCAACAACAACCTCAACATTGAAAAACAACAACAACCTCAACATTGAAAAACACCAACAAATTCAACAACAACTTTAACATTGAAAAACACCAACAAATTCAACAACAACCTCGAAATTGAAAAACACCAACAAATACAACAACAACCTCAACTTTGAAAAACAACAACAACCTCAACATTGAAAAACACCAACAAATTCAACAACAACCTCAACATTGAAAAACAACAACAACCTCAACATTGCAAAACACCAGCAAATTCAAAAACAACCTCAACATTTAAAAACACCAACAAATTCAACAACAACCTCAACATTGAAAACACCAACAAATTCAACAACAACCTCAACATTTAAAAACGCCTACAAATTCAACAGCAACCTCAACATTGAAAAACAACAACCTCAACATTGAAAAACACCAACAAATTCAACAAAAAATTCAACATTGAAAAACACCAACAAATTCAACAACAACCCCGACATGGAAAACCACCAACAAATTCAACAACAACCTCAACTTTGAAAAACAACAACAACTTCATCATGGAAAAACACCAACAAATTCAACAACAACCTCAACATTGAGAAACAACAACATCCTCAAATTGAAAAACACCAACAAATTCAACAACAACCCCAACATTTAAAAACAACAACAACCTCAACATTGAAAAACACCAACAAATTGAACAACAACCTAAACATTGAAAAACACCAACAAATTCAACAACAACCTCAAAATTGAAAAACACCAACAAACTCAACAACAACCTCAACATTGAAAAACAACAACAACCTCAACATTGAAAAACACCAACAAATTCAACAACAACCTCAACATTGAAAAACACCAACAAATTCAACAACAACCTCAACATTGAAAAACACCAACAACCTCAACATTGAAAAACACCAACAAATTCAACAACAACCTCAACATTGAAAAAATACAACAACCTCAATATTGAAAACACCAACAAATTCAACAACAACCTCATCATTGAAAAACAACAACAAACTCAACATTGAAAAACACCAACAAATTCAACAACAACCTCAACATTGAAAAACAAAAACAACCTCAACATTGAAAAACACCTACAAATTCAACAACAACTTCAACATTGAAAAACACCATCAAATTCAACAACAACCTCAGCATTGAATAACAACAACAACCTCAACATTGAAAAATGCCAACAAATTCAACAACAACCTCAACATTGAAAAACAACAACAACCTGAACATTGAAAAACACCAACAAATTCAACAACAACTTCAACATTGAAAAACACCAACAAATTCAACAACAACCTCGAAATTGAAAAACACCAACAAATTCAACAACAACCTCAACATTGAAAAACAACAACAACCTCAACATTGAAAAACACCAACAAATTCAACAACAACCTCAACATTGAAAAACAACAACAACCTCAACATTGAAAAACACCAACAAATTCAACAACAACCTCAACATTTAAAAACAACAACAAATTCAACAACAACCTCAACTTGAAAAACAACAACAATCTCAACATTGAAAAACACCAACAAATTCAACAACAACCTCAACATTGAAAAACAGCAACAACCTCAACATTGAAAAACACCAACAAATTCAACAACAACCTCAACATTGAAAAACACCAACAAATTCAACAACAACCTCAACATTGAAAAACAACAACAACCTCAACATTGAAAACACCAACAAATTCAACAACAACCTCAACATTTAAAAACACCAACAAATTCAACAACAACCTCTACATTGAAAAACAACAACAACCTAAACATTGAAAAACACCAACAAATTCAACAACAACCTCAACATTGAAAAACAACAACAACCTCAACATTGAAAAACACCAACAAATTCAACAACAACCTCAACATTGAAAAACACCAACAAATTCAACAACAAACTCAAGATTGAAAAACACCAACAAATTCAACAACAACCCCAACATTTAAAAACAACAACAACCTCAACATTGAAAAACACCAACAAATTGAACAACAACCTAAACATTGAAAAACACCAACAAATTCAACAACAACCTCAAAATTGAAAAACACCAACAAACTCAACAACAACCTCAACATTGAAAAACAACAACAACCTCAACATTGAAAAACACCAACAAATTCAACAACAACCTCAACATTGAAAAACACCAACAAATTCAACAACAACCTCAACATTGAAAAACACCAACAAATTCAACAACCTCAACATTGAAAAACTACAACAACCTCAACATTGCAAAACAGCAGCAAATTCAAAACCAACCTAAACATTTAAAAACAACAACAACCTCAACATTGAAAAACACCAACAAATTCAACAACAACCTCAACATTGAAAAACACCAACAAATTCAACAACAACCTCAACATTGAAAAACAACAACATCCTAAACATTGAAAAACACCAACAAATTCAACAACAACCTCAACATTGAAAAACAACAACAACCTCAACATTGAAAAACACCAACAAATTCAACAACAACCTCAACATTGAAAAACACCAACAAATTCAACAACAACCTCAACATTGAAAAACACCAACAACCTCAACATTGAAAAACACCAACAAATTCAACAACAACCTCAACATTGAAAAACAACAACAACCTCAACATTGAAAACACCAACAAATTCAACAACAACCTCATCATTGAAAAACAAAAACAACCTCAACATTGAAAAACACCAACAAATTCAACAACAACTTCAACAATGAAAAACACCATCAAATTCAACAACAACCTCAGCATTGAAAAACAACAGCAACCTCAACATTGAAAAATACCAACAAATTCAACAACAACCTCAACATTGAAAAACAACAACAACCTCAACATTGAAAAACACCAACAAATTCAACAACAACTTCAACATTGAAAAACACCAACAAATTCAACAACAACCTCGAAATTGAAAAACACCAACAAATTCAACAACAACCTCAACATTGAAAAACAACAACAACCTCAACATTGAAAAACACCAACAAATTCAACAACAACCTCAACATTGAAAAACAACAACAACCTCAACATTGAAAAACACCAACAAATTCAACAACAACCTCAACATTTAAAAACACCAACAAATTCAACAACAACCTCAACATTGAAAAACAACAACAATCTCAACATTGAAAAACACCAACAAATTCAACAACAACCTCAACGTTGAAAAACAGCAACAACCTCAACATTGAAAAACACCAAAAAATTCAACAACAACCTCAACATTGAAAAACACCAACAAATTCAACAACAACCTCAACATTGAAAAACACCAACAAATTCAACAACAACCTCAACATTGAAAAACAACAACAAACTCGACATTGAAAAACACCAACAAATTCAACAACAACCTCAACATTGAAAAACAACAACAACCTCAACATTGAAAAACACCATCAAATTCAACAACAACCTCAACATTGAAAAACAACAACAAATTCAACAACAAACTCAACATTGAAAAACAACAACAACCTAAACATTGAAAAACACCAACAAGTTCAACAACAACCTCAACATTGAAAAACAACAACAACCTCAACATTGAAAAACACCAACAAATTCAACAACAACCTCAACATTGAAAAACAACAACAAATTCAACAACAACCTCAGCATTGTAAAACAACAACAACCTCAACATTGAAAAACACCAACAAATTCAACAACAACCTCAACATTGAAAAACAACAACAACCTCAACATTGAAAAACACCAACAAATTCAACAACAACTTTAACATTGAAAAACACCAACAAATTCAACAACAACCTCGAAATTGAAAAACACCAACAAATACAACAACAACCTCAACTTTGAAAAACAACAACAACCTCAACATTGAAAAACACCAAAAAATTCAACAACAACCTCAACATTGAAAAACAACAACAACCTCAACATTGCAAAACAGCAGCAAATTCAAAAACAACCTCAACATTTAAAAACAACAACAACCTCAACATTGAAAAACACCAACAAATTCAACAACAACCTCAACATTGAAAAACACCAACAAATTCAACAACAACCTCAACATTGAAAAACAACAACATCCTAAACATTGAAAAACACCAACAAATTCAACAACAACCTCAACATTGAAAAACAACAACAACCTCAACATTGAAAAACACCAACAAATTCAACAACAACCTCAACATTGAAAAACACCAACAAATTCAACAACAACCTCAGCATTGAAAAACAACAACAACCTCAACATTGAAAAACACCAACAAATTCAACAACAACCTCAACATTGAAAAACAACAACAACCTCAACATTGAAAAACACCAACAAATTCAACAACAACTTTAACATTGAAAAACACCAACAAATTCAACAACAACCTCGAAATTGAAAAACACCAACAAATACAACAACAACCTCAACTTTGAAAAACAACAACAACCTCAACATTGAAAAACACCAACAAATTCAACAACAACCTCAACATTGAAAAACAACAACAACCTCAACATTGCAAAACACCAGCAAATTCAAAAACAACCTCAACATTTAAAAACACCAACAAATTCAACAACAACCTCAACATTGAAAACACCAACAAATTCAACAACAACCTCAACATTTAAAAACGCCTACAAATTCAACAGCAACCTCAACATTGAAAAACAACAACCTCAACATTGAAAAACACCAACAAATTCAACAAAAAATTCAACATTGAAAAACACCAACAAATTCAACAACAACCCCGACATTGAAAACCACCAACAAATTCAACTACAACCTCAACTTTGAAAAACAACAACAACTTCATCATGGAAAAACACCAACAAATTCAACAACAACCTCAACATTGAGAAACAACAACATCCTCAAATTGAAAAACACCAACAAATTCAACAACAACCCCAACATTTAAAAACAACAACAACCTCAACATTGAAAAACACCAACAAATTGAACAACAACCTAAACATTGAAAAACACCAACAAATTCAACAACAACCTCAAAATTGAAAAACACCAACAAACTCAACAACAACCTCAACATTGAAAAACAACAACAACCTCAACATTGAAAAACACCAACAAATTCAACAACAACCTCAACATTGAAAAACACCAACAAATTCAACAACAACCTCAACATTGAAAAACACCAACAACCTCAACATTGAAAAACACCAACAAATTCAACAACAACCTCAACATTGAAAAACTACAACAACCTCAATATTGAAAACACCAACAAATTCAACAACAACCTCATCATTGAAAAACAACAACAAACTCAACATTGAAAAACACCAACAAATTCAACAACAACCTCAACATTGAAAAACAAAAACAACCTCAACATTGAAAAACACCTACAAATTCAACAACAACTTCAACATTGAAAAACACCATCAAATTCAACAACAACCTCAGCATTGAATAACAACAACAACCTCAACATTGAAAAATGCCAACAAATTCAACAACAACCTCAACATTGAAAAACAACAACAACCTGAACATTGAAAAACACCAACAAATTCAACAACAACTTCAACATTGAAAAACACCAACAAATTCAACAACAACCTCGAAATTGAAAAACACCAACAAATTCAACAACAACCTCAACATTGAAAAACAACAACAACCTCAACATTGAAAAACACCAACAAATTCAACAACAACCTCAACATTGAAAAACAACAACAACCTCAACATTGAAAAACACCAACAAATTCAACAACAACCTCAACATTTAAAAACACCAACAAATTCAACAACAACCTCAACTTGAAAAACAACAACAATCTCAACATTGAAAAACACCAACAAATTCAACAACAACCTCAACATTGAAAAACAGCAACAACCTCAACATTGAAAAACACCAACAAATTCAACAACAACCTCAACATTGAAAAACACCAACAAATTCAACAACAACCTCAACATTGAAAAACAACAACAACCTCAACATTGAAAACACCAACAAATTCAACAACAACCTCAACATTTAAAAACACCAACAAATTCAACAACAACCTCTACATTGAAAAACAACAACAACCTAAACATTGAAAAACACCAACAAATTCAACAACAACCTCAACATTGAAAAACAACAACAACCTCAACATTGAAAAACACCAACAAATTCAACAACAACCTCAACATTGAAAAACACCAACAAATTCAACAACAAACTCAAGATTGAAAAACACCAACAAATTCAACAACCTCAACATTGAAAAACAACAACAACCTCAACATTGAAAAACACCAACAAATTCAACAACAACCTCAACATTGAAAAACACCAACAAATTCAACAACAACCTCAACATTGAAAAACACCAACAACCTCAACATTGAAAAACACCAACAAATTCAACAACAACCTCAACATTGAAAAACTACAACAACCTCAATATTGAAAACACCAACAAATTCAACAACAACCTCATCATTGAAAAACAACAACAAACTCAACATTGAAAAACACCAACAAATTCAACAACAACCTCAACATTGAAAAACAAAAACAACCTCAACATTGAAAAACACCAACAAATTCAACAACAACTTCAACATTGAAAAACACCATCAAATTCAACAACAACCTCAGCATTGAATAACAACAACAACCTCAACATTGAAAAATACCAACAAATTCAACAACAACCTCAACATTGAAAAACAACAACAACCTGAACATTGAAAAACACCAACAAATTCAACAACAACTTCAACATTGAAAAACACCATCAAATTCAACAACAACCTCGAAATTGAAAAACACCAACAAATTCAACAACAACCTCAACATTGAAAAACAACAACAACCTCAACATTGAAAAACACCAACAAATTCAACAACAACCTCAACATTGAAAAACAACAACAACCTCAACATTGAAAAACACCAACAAATTCAACAACAACCTCAACATTTAAAAACACCAACAAATTCAACAACAACCTCAACATTGAAAAAGAACAACAATCTCAACATTGAAAAACACCAACAAATTCAACAACAACCTCAACATTGAAAAACAGCAACAACCTCAACATTGAAAAACACCAAAAAATTCAACAACAACCTCAACATTGAAAAACACCAACAAATTCAACAACAACCTCAACATTGAAAAACAACAACAACCTCAACATTGAAAACACCAACAAATTCAACAACAACCTCAACATTTAAAAACACCAACAAATTCAACAACAACCTCTACATTGAAAAACAACAACAACCTAAACATTGAAAAACACCAACAAATTCAACAACAACCTCAACATTGAAAAACAACAACAACCTCAACATTGAAAAACACCAACAAATTCAACAACAACCTCAACATTGAAAAACACCAACAAATTCAACAACAAACTCAAGATTGAAAAACACCAACAAATTCAACAACCTCAACATTGAAAAACAACAACAACCTCAACATTGAAAAACACCAACAAGTTCAACAACAACCTCAACATTGAAAAACACCAACAAATTCAACAACAATCTCAACATTGAAAAACAACAACAACCTCAACATTGAAAAACACCAACAAATTCAACAACAACCTCAACATTGAAAAACAACAACAACCTCAACATTGAAAAACACCAACAAATTCAACAACAACCTCAACATTGAAAAACAAAAACAAACTCAACTTTGAAAAACACCAACAAATTCAACAACAACCTCATCATTGAAAAACACCAACAAATTCAACAACAACCTCAACATTGAAAAACACCAACAAATTCAACAACAACCTCAACATTGAAAAACAACAACAAACTCGACATTGAAAAACACCAGCAAATTCAACAACAACCTCAACATTGAAAAACAACAACAACCTCAACATTGAAAAACACCAACAAATTCAACAACAACCTCAACATTGAAAAACACCAACAAATTCAACAACAACCTCAACATTGAAAAACAACAACAACCTAAACATTGAAAAACACCAACAAATTCAACAACAACCTCAACATTGAAAAACAACAACAACCTCAACATTGAAAAACACCAACAAATTCAACAACAACCTCAACATTGAAAAACACCAACAAATTCAACAACAACCTCAGCATTGAAAAACAACAACAACCTCAACATTGAAAAACACCAACAAATTCAACAACAACCTCAACATTGAAAAACAACAACAACCTCAACATTGAAAAACACCAACAAATTCAACAACAACTTTAACATTGAAAAAAACCAACAAATTCAACAACAACCTCGAAATTGAAAAACACCAACAAATACAACAACAACCTCAACTTTGAAAAACAACAACAACCACAACATTGAAAAACACCAACAAATTCAACAACAACCTCAACATTGAAAAACAACAACAACCTCAACATTGCAAAACACCAGCAAATTCAAAAACAACCTCAACATTTAAAAACACCAACAAATTCAACAACAACCTCAACATTGAAAACACCAACAAATTCAACAACAACCTCAACATTTAAAACCCCCTACAAATTCAACAGCAACCTCAACATTGAAAAACAACAACCTCATCATTGAAAAACACCAACAAATTCAACAAAAAATTCAACATTGAAAAACAGCAACAAATTCAACAACAACCCCGACATTGAAAACCACCAACAAATTCAACAACAACCTCAACTTTGAAAAACAACAACAACCTCATCATGGAAAAACACCAACAAATTCAACAACAACCTCAACATTGAAAAACAACAACATCCTCAAAATTCAAAAACACCAACAAATTCAACAACAACCCCAACATTTAAAAACAACAACAACCTCAACATTGAAAAACACCAACAAATTGAACAACAACCTAAACATTGAAAAACACCAACAAATTCAACAACAACCTCAAAATTGAAAAACACCAACAAACTCAACAACAACCTCAACATTGAAAAACAACAACAAACTCAACAACAACCTCAACATTGAAAAACAACAACAACCTCAACATTGAAAAACACCAACAAATTCAACAACAACCTCAACATTGAAAAACACCAACAAATTCAACAACAACCTCAACATTGAAAAACACCAACAACCTCAACATTGAAAAACACCAACAAATTCAACAACAACCTCAACATTGAAAAACAACAACAACCTCAACATTGAAAACACCAACAAATTCAACAACAACCTCATCATTGAAAAACAAAAACAACCTCAACATTGAAAAACACCAACAAATTCAACAACAACTTCAACATTGAAAAACACCATCAAATTCAACAACAACCTCAGCATTGAAAAACAACAACAACCTCAACATTGAAAAATACCAACAAATTCAACAACAACCTCAACATTGAAAAACAACAACAACCTCATCATTGAAAAACACCAACAAATTCAACAACAACTTCAACATTGAAAAACACCAACAAATTCAACAACAACCTCGAAATTGAAAAACACCAACAAATTCAACAACAACCTCCACATTGAAAAACAACAACAACCTCAACATTGAAAAACACGAACAAATTCAACAACAACCTCAACATTGAAAAACAACAACAACCTCAACATTGAAAAACACCAACAAATTCAACAACAACCTCAACATTTAAAAACACCAACAAATTCAACAACAACCTCAACATTGAAAAACAACAACAATCTCAACATTGAAAAACACCAACAAATTCAACAACAACCTCAACATTGAAAAACAGCAACAACCTCAACATTGAAAAACACCAAACAATTCAACAACAACCTCAACATTGAAAAACACCAACAAATTCAACACCAACCTCAACATTGAAAAACACCAACAAATTCAACAACAACCTCAACATTGAAAAACAACAACAAACTCGACATTGAAAAACACCTACAAATTCAACAACAACCTCAACATTGAAAAACAACAACAACCTCAACATTCAATAACACCATCAAATTCAACAACAACCTCAACATTGAAAAACAACAACAAATTCAACAACAAACTCAACATTGAAAAACAACAACAACCTAAACATTGAAAAACACCAACAAGTTCAACAACAACCTCAACATTGAAAAACAACAACAACCTCAACATTGAAAAACACCAACAAATTCAACAACAACCTCAACATTGAAAAACACCAACAAATTCAACAACAACCTCAGCATTGTAAAACAACAACAACCTCAACATTGAAAAACACCAACAAATTCAACAACAACCTCAACATTGAAAAACAACAACAACCTCAACATTGAAAAACACCAACAAATTCAACAACAACTTTAACATTGAAAAACACCAACAAATTCAACAACAACCTCGAAATTGAAAAACACCAACAAATACAACAACAACCTCAACTTTGAAAAACAACAACAACCTCAACATTGAAAAACACCAAAAAATTCAACAGCAACCTCTACATTGAAAAACAACAACAACCTCAACATTGCAAAACAGCAGCAAATTCAAAAACAACCTCAACATTTAAAAACAACAACAACCTCAACATTGAAAAACACCAACAAATTCAACAACAACCACAACATTGAAAAACACCAACAAATTCAACAACAACCTCAACATTGAAAAACAACAACAACCTCAACATTGAAAAACACCAACAAATTCAACAACAACCTCAACATTGAAAAACAACAACAACCTCAACATTGAAAAACACCAACAAATTCAACAACAACTTTAACATTGAAAAAAACCAACAAATTCAACAACAACCTCGAAATTGAAAAACACCAACAAATACAACAACAACCTCAACTTTGAAAAACAACAACAACCACAACATTGAAAAACACCAACAAATTCAACAACAACCTCAACATTGAAAAACAACAACAACCTCAACATTGCAAAACACCAGCAAATTCAAAAACAACCTCAACATTTAAAAACACCAACAAATTCAACAACAACCTCAACATTGAAAACACCAACAAATTCAACAACAACCTCAACATTTAAAACCCCCTACAAATTCAACAGCAACCTCAACATTGAAAAACAACAACCTCATCATTGAAAAACACCAACAAATTCAACAAAAAATTCAACATTGAAAAACAGCAACAAATTCAACAACAACCCCGACATTGAAAACCACCAACAAATTGAACAACAACCTCAACTTTGAAAAACAACAACAACCGCATCATGGAAAAACACCAACAAATTCAACAACAACCTCAACATTGAAAAACAACAACATCCTCAAAATTGAAAAACACCAACAAATTCAACAACAACCCCAACATTTAAAAACAACAACAACCTCAACATTGAAAAACACCAACAAATTGAACAACAACCTAAACATTGAAAAACACCAACAAATTCAACAACAACCTCAAAATTGAAAAACACCAACAAACTCAACAACAACCTCAACATTGAAAAACAACAACAACCTCAACATTGAAAAACACCAACAAATTCAACAACAACCTCAACATTGAAAAACACCAACAAATTCAACAACAACCTCAACATTGAAAAACACCAACAAATTCAACAACCTCAACATTGAAAAACAACAACAACCTCAACATTGAAAAACACCAACAAGTTCAACAACAACCTCAACATTGAAAAACACCAACAAATTCAACAACAACCTCAACATTGAAAAACAACAACAACCTCAACATTGAAAAACACCAACAAATTCAACAACAACCTCAACATTGAAAAACAACAACAACCTCAACATTGAAAAACACCAACAAATTCAACAACAACCTCAACATTGAAAAACAAAAACAAACTCAACTTTGAAAAACACCAACAAATTCAACAACAACCTCATCATTGAAAAACACCAACAAATTCAACAACAACCTCAACATTGAAAAACACCAACAAATTCAACAACAACCTCAACATTGAAAAACAACAACAAACTCGACATTGAAAAACACCAACAAATTCAACAACAACCTCAACATTGAAAAACAACAACAACCTCAACATTGAAAAACACCAACAAATTCAACAACAACCTCAACATTGAAAAACACCAACAAATTCAACAACAACCTCAACATTGAAAAACAACAACAACCTCGAAATTGAAAAACACCAACAAATTCAACAACAACCTCAACATTGAAAAACAACAACAACCTCAACATTGAAAAACACCAACAAATTCAACAACAACCTCAACATTGAAAAACACCAACAAATTCAACAACAACCTCAGCATTGAAAAACAACAACAACCTCAACATTGAAAAACACCAACAAATTCAACAACAACCTCAACATTGAAAAACAACAACAACCTCAACATTGAAAAACACCAACAAATTCAACAACAACTTTAACATTGAAAAAAACCAACAAATTCAACAACAACCTCGAAATTGAAAAACACCAACAAATACAACAACAACCTCAACTTTGAAAAACAACAACAACCACAACATTGAAAAACACCAACAAATTCAACAACAACCTCAACATTGAAAAACAACAACAACCTCAACATTGCAAAACATCAGCAAATTCAAAAACAACCTCAACATTTAAAAACACCAACAAATTCAACAACAACCTCAACATTGAAAACACCAACAAATTCAACAACAACCTCAACATTTAAAACCCCCTATAAATTCAACAGCAACCTCAACATTGAAAAACAACAACCTCATCATTGAAAAACACCAACAAATTCAACAAAAAATTCAACATTGAAAAACAGCAACAAATTCAACAACAACCCCGACATTGAAAACCACCAACAAATTCAACAACAACCTCAACTTTGAAAAACAACAACAACCTCATCATGGAAAAACACCAACAAATTCAACAACAACCTCAACATTGAAAAACAACAACATCCTCAAAATTGAAAAACACCAACAAATTCAACAACAACCCCAACATTTAAAAACAACAACAACCTCAACATTGAAAAACACCAACAAATTGAATAACAACCTAAACATTGAAAAACACCAACAAATTCAACAACAACCTCAAAATTGAAAAACACCAACAAACTCAACAACAACCTCAACATTGAAAAACAACAACAACCTCAACATTGAAAAACACCAACAAATTCAACAACAACCTCAACATTGAAAAACAACAACATCCTCAAAATTGAAAAACACCAACAAATTCAACAACAACCCCAACATTTAAAAACAACAACAACCTCAACATTGAAAAACACCAACAAATTGAACAACAACCTAAACATTGAAAAACACCAACAAATTCAACAACAACCTCAAAATTGAAAAACACCAACAAACTCAACAACAACCTCAACATTGAAAAACAACAACAACCTCAACATTGAAAAACACCAACAAATTCAACAACAACCTCAACATTGAAAAACAACAACAACCTCAACATTGAAAAACACCAACAAACTCAACAACAACCTCAACATTGAAAAACAACAACAACCTCAACATTGAAAAACACCAACAAATTCAACAACAACCTCAACATTGAAAAACACCAACAAATTCAACAACAACCTCAACATTGAAAAACACCAACAACCTCAACATTGAAAAACACCAACAAATTCAACAACAACCTCAACATTGAAAAACAACAACAACCTCAACATTGAAAACACCAACAAGTTCAACAACAACCTCATCATTGAAAAACAAAAACAACCTCAACAGTGCAAAACACCAACAAATTCAACAACAACTTCAACATTGAAAAACACCATCAAATTCAACAACAACCTCAGCATTGAAAAACAACAACAACCTCAACATTGAAAAATGCCAACAAATTCAACAACAACCTCAACATTGAAAAACAACAACAACCTCATCATTGAAAAACACCAACAAATTCAACAACAACTTCAACATTGAAAAACACCAACAAATTCAACAACAACCTCGAAATTGAAAAACACCAACAAATTCAACAACAACCTCAACATTGAAAAACAACAACAACCTCAACATTGAAAAACACCAACAAATTCAACAACAACCTCAACATTGAAAAACAACAACAACCTCAACATTGAAAAACACCAACAAATTCAACAACAACCTCAACATTTAAAAACACCAACAAATTCAACAACAACCTCAACATTGAAAAACAACAACAATCTCAACATTGAAAAACACCAACAAATTCAACAACAACCTCAACATTGAAAAACAGCAACAACCTCAACATTGAAAAACACCAAAAAATTCAACAACAACCTCAACATTGAAAAACACCAACAAATTCAACACCAACCTCAACATTGAAAAACACCAACAAATTCAACAACAACCTCAACATTGAAAAACAACAACAAACTCGACATTGAAAAACACCTACAAATTCAACAACAACCTCAACATTGAAAAACAACAACAACCTCAACATTCAATAACACCATCAAATTCAACAACAACCTCAACATTGAAAAACAACAACAAATTCAACAACAAACTCAACATTGAAAAACAACAACAACCTAAACATTGAAAAACACCAACAAGTTCAACAACAACCTCAACATTGAAAAACAACAACAACCTCAACATTGAAAAACACCAACAAATTCAACAACAACCTCAACATTGAAAAACACCAACAAATTCAACAACAACCTCAGCATTGTAAAACAACAACAACCTCAACATTGAAAAACACCAACAAATTCAACAACAACCTCAACATTGAAAAACAACAACAACCTCAACATTGAAAAACACCAACAAATTCAACAACAACTTTAACATTGAAAAACACCAACAAATTCAACAACAACCTCGAAATTGAAAAACACCAACAAATACAACAACAACCTCAACTTTGAAAAACAACAACAACCTCAACATTGAAAAACACCAAAAAATTCAACAACAACCTCAACATTGAAAAACAACAACAACCTCAACATTGCAAAACAGCAGCAAATTCAAAAACAACCTCAACATTTAAAAACAACAAGAACCTCAAAATTGAAAAACACCAACAAATTCAACAACAACCACAACATTGAAAAACACCAACAAATTCAACAACAACCTCAACATTGAAAAACAACAACAACCTCAACATTGAAAAACACCAACAAATTCAACAACAACCTCAACATTGAAAAACAACAACAACCTCAACATTGAAAAACACCAACAAATTCAACAACAACTTTAACATTGAAAAAAACCAACAAATTCAACAACAACCTCGAAATTGAAAAACACCAACAAATACAACAACAACCTCAACTTTGAAAAACAACAACAACCACAACATTGAAAAACACCAACAAATTCAACAACAACCTCAACATTGAAAAACAACAACAACCTCAACATTGCAAAACACCAGCAAATTCAAAAACAACCTCAACATTTAAAAACACCAACAAATTCAACAACAACCTCAACATTGAAAACACCAACAAATTCAACAACAACCTCAACATTTAAAACCCCCTACAAATTCAACAGCAACCTCAACATTGAAAAACAAAAACAAACTCAACTTTGAAAAACACCAACAAATTCAACAACAACCTCAACATTGAAAAACAACAACAACCTCAACATTGAAAAACATAAACAAATTCAACAATAACCTCAACATTGAAAAACAACAACAACATCAACATTGAAAAAAACCAACAAATTCAACAACAACCTCAACATTGAAAAACACCAACAAATTCAACAACAACCTCAACATTGAAAAACAACAACAACCTCAACATTGAAAAACACCAACAAATTCAACAACAACCTCAACATTGAAAAACAACAACAACCTCAACATTGAAAAACACCAACAAATTCAACAACAACCTCAACATTGAAAAACACCAACAAATTCAACAACAACCTCAACATTGAAAAACAACAACAACCTCAACATTGAAAAACATAAACAAATTCAACAATAACCTCAACATTGAAAAACAACAACAACATCAACATTGAAAAACACCAACAAATTCAACAACAACCTCAACATTGAAAAACAACAACAAATTCAACAACAACCTCAACATTGAAAAACAACAACAACCTCAACATTGAAAAACACCAACAAATTCAACAACAACCTCAACATTGAAAAACAACAACAACCTCAACATTGAAAAACACCAACAAATTCAACAACAACCTCAACATTGAAAAACAACAACAAACTCGACATTGAAAAACACCAACAAATTCAACAACAACCTCAACATTGAAAAACAACAACAACCTCAACATTGAAAAACACCAACAAATTCAACAACAACCTCAACATTGAAAAACACCAACAAATTCAACAACAACCTCTACATTGAAAAACAACAACAACCTAAACATTGAAAAACACCAACAAATTCAACAACAACCTCAACATTGAAAAACAACAACAACCTCAACATTGAAAAACACCAACAAATTCAACAACAACCTCAACATTGAAAAACACCAACAATTTCAACAACAAACTCAAGATTGAAAAACACCAACAAATTCAACAACCTCAACATTGAAAAACAACAACAACCTCAACTTTGAAAAACACCAACAAATTCAACAAGAACCTCAACATTGAAAAACACCAACAAATTCAACAACAACCTCAACATTGAAAAACAACAACAACCTCAACATTGAAAAACACCAACAAATTCAACAACAACCTCAACATTGAAAAACAACAACAACCTCAACATTGAAAAACACCAACAAATTCAACAACAACCTCAACATTGAAAAACAAAAACAAACTCAACATTGAAAAACACCAACAAATTCAACAACAACCTCAACATTGAAAAACAACAACAACCTCAACATTGAAAAACACAAACAAATTCAACAATAACCTCAACATTGAAAAACAACAACAACATCAACATTGAAAAACACCAACAAATTCAACAACAACCTCAACATTGAAAAACACCAACAAATTCAACAACAACCTCAACATTGAAAAACAACAACAACCTCAACATTGAAAAACACCAACAAATTCAACAACAACCTCAACATTGAAAAACAACAACAACCTCAACATTGAAAAACACCAACAAATTCAACAACAACCCCAACATTGAAAAACACCAACAAATTCAACAACAACCTCAGCATTGAAAAACAAAAACAACCTCAACATTGAAAAACAACAACAAATTCAACAACAACCTCAACATTGAAATACAACAACAACCTCATCATTGAAAAACACCAACAAATTCAACAACATCTTCAACATTGAAAAAGACCAACAAATTCAACAACAACCTCGAAATTGAAAAACACCAACAAATTCAACAACAACCTCAACATTGAAAAACAACAACAACCTCAACTTTGAAAAACACCAACAAATTCAACAACAACCTCAACATTGAAAAACAACAACAACCTCAACATTGAAAAACACCAACAAATTCAACAACAACCTCAACATTAAAAAACAGCAACAACCTCAACATTGAAAAACACCAACAAATTCAACAACAACCTCAACATTGAAAAACACCAACAAATTCAACAACAACCTCAACATTGAAAAACACCAACAAATTCAACAACAAACTCAGCATTGAAAAACACCAACAAATTCAACAACAACCTCAACATTGAAAAACAACAACAACCTCAACATTGAAAAACACCAACAAATTCAACAACAACCTCAACATTGAAAAGCACCAACAAATTCAACAACAACCTCAACATTGAAAAACAACAACAACCTCAACATTGAAAAACACCAACAAAATCAACAACAACCTCAACATTGAAAAACAACAACAACCTCAACATTGAAAAACACCAACAAATTCAACAACATCCTCAACATTGAAAAACAACAACAAACTCGACATTGAAAAACACCAACAAATTCAACAACAACCTCAACATTGGAAAACAACAACAATCTCAACATTGAAAAACACCAACAAATTCAACAACAACCTCAACATTGAAAAACACCAACAAATTCAACAACAACCTCAACATTGAAAAACAACAACAACCTAAACATTGAAAAACACCAACAAATTCAACAACCTCAACATTGAAAAACAACAACAACCTCAACATTGAAAAACACCAAAAAATTCAACAACAACCTCAGCATTGAAAAACAACAACAACCTCAACATTGAAAAACACCAACAAATTCAACAACAACCTCAACATTGAAAAACAACAACAACCTCAACATTGAAAAACACCAACAAATTCAACAACAACTTCAACATTGAAAAACACCAACAAATTCAACAACAACCTTAACATTGAAAAACACCAACAACCTCAACATTGAAAAACACCAACAAATTCAACAACAACCTCAACATTGAAAAACTACAGCAACCTCAATAATGAAAACACCAACAAATTCAACAACAACCTCATCATTGAAAAACAACAACAAACTCAACATTGAAAAACACCAACAAATTCAACAACAACCTCAGCATTGATAAACAACAACAACCTCAACATTGAAAAATACCAACAAATTCAACAACAACCTCAACATTGAAAAACAACAACAACCTGAACATTGAAAAACACCAACAAATTCAACAACAACTTCAACATTGAAAAACACCAACAAATTCAACAACAACCTCGAAATTGAAAAACACCAACAAATTCAACAACAACCTCAACATTGAAAAACAACAACAACCTCAACATTGAAAAACACCAACAAATTCAACAACAACCTCAACATTGAAAAACAACAACAACCTCAACATTGAAAAACACCAACAAATTCAACAACAACCTCAACATTGAAAAACAAAAACAAACTCAACATTGAAAAACACCAACAAATTCAACAACAACCTCAACATTGAAAAACAACAACAACCTCAACATTGAAAAACACAAACAAATTCAACAATAACCTCAACATTGAAAAACAACAACAACATCAACATTGAAAAACACCAACAAATTCAACAACAACCTCAACATTGAAAAACACCAACAAATTCAACAACAACCTCAACATTGAAAAACAACAACAACCTCAACATTGAAAAACACCAACAAATTCAACAACAACCTCAACATTGAAAAACAACAACATCCTCAACATTGAAAAACACCAACAAATTCAACAACAACCCCAACATTGAAAAACACCAACAAATTCAACAACAACCTCAGCATTGAAAAACAAAAACAACCTCAACATTGAAAAACACCAACAAATTCAACAACAACCTCAACATTGAAATACAACAACAACCTCATCATTGAAAAACACCAACAAATTCAACAACATCTTCAACATTGAAAAAGACCAACAAATTCAACAACAACCTCGAAATTGAAAAACACCAACAAATTCAACAACAACCTCAACATTGAAAAACAACAACAACCTCAACATTGAAAAACACCAACAAATTCAACAACAACCTCAACATTGAAAAACAACAACAACCTCAACATTGAAAAACACCAACAAATTCAACAACAACCTCAACATTAAAAAACAGCAACAACCTCAACATTGAAAAACACCAACAAATTCAACAACAACCTCAACATTGAAAAACACCAACAAATTCAACAACAACCTCAACATTGAAAAACACCAACAAATTCAACAACAAACTCAGCATTGAAAAACACCAACAAATTCAACAACAACCTCAACATTGAAAAACAACAACAACCTCAACATTGAAAAACACCAACAAATTCAACAACAACCTCAACATTGAAAAGCACCAACAAATTCAACAACAACCTCAACATTGAAAAACAACAACAACCTCAACATTGAAAAACACCAACAAAATCAACAACAACCTCAACATTGAAAAACAACAACAACCTCAACTTTGAAAAACACCAACAAATTCAACAACATCCTCAACATTGAAAAACAACAACAACCTCAACATTGAAAAACACCAACAAATTCAACAACAACCTCAACATTGAAAAACAACAACAAACTCGACATTGAAAAACACCAACAAATTCAACAACAACCTCAACATTGAAAAACAACAACAACCTCAACATTGAAAAACACCAACAAATTCAACAACAACCTCAACATTGAAAAACACCAACAAATTCAACAACAACCTCTACATTGAAAAACAACAACAACCTAAACATTGAAAAACACCAACAAATTCAACAACAACCTCAACATTGAAAAACAACAACAACCTCAACATTGAAAAACACCAACAAATTCAACAACAACCTCAACATTGAAAAACACCAACAATTTCAACAACAAACTCAAGATTGAAAAACACCAACAAATTCAACAACCTCAACATTGAAAAACAACAACAACCTCAACTTTGAAAAACACCAACAAATTCAACAAGAACCTCAACATTGAAAAACACCAACAAATTCAACAACAACCTCAACATTGAAAAACAACAACAACCTCAACATTGAAAAACACCAACAAATTCAACAACAACCTCAACATTGAAAAACAACAACAACCTCAACATTGAAAAACACCAACAAATTCAACAACAACCTCAACATTGAAAAACAAAAACAAACTCAACATTGAAAAACACCAACAAATTCAACAACAACCTCAACATTGAAAAACAACAACAACCTCAACACTGAAAAACACAAACAAATTCAACAATAACCTCAACATTGAAAAACAACAACAACATCAACATTGAAAAACACCAACAAATTCAACAACAACCTCAACATTGAAAAACACCAACAAATTCAACAACAACCTCAACATTGAAAAACAACAACAACCTCAACATTGAAAAACACCAACAAATTCAACAACAACCTCAACATTGAAAAACAACAACAACCTCAACATTGAAAAACACCAACAAATTCAACAACAACCCCAACATTGAAAAACACCAACAAATTCAACAACAACCTCAGCATTGAAAAACAAAAACAACCTCAACATTGAAAAACAACAACAAATTCAACAACAACCTCAACATTGAAATACAACAACAACCTCATCATTGAAAAACACCAACAAATTCAACAACATCTTCAACATTGAAAAAGACCAACAAATTCAACAACAACCTCGAAATTGAAAAACACCAACAAATTCAACAACAACCTCAACATTGAAAAACAACAACAACCTCAACTTTGAAAAACACCAACAAATTCAACAACAACCTCAACATTGAAAAACAACAACAACCTCAACATTGAAAAACACCAACAAATTCAACAACAACCTCAACATTAAAAAACAGCAACAACCTCAACATTGAAAAACACCAACAAATTCAACAACAACCTCAACATTGAAAAACACCAACAAATTCAACAACAACCTCAACATTGAAAAACACCAACAAATTCAACAACAAACTCAGCATTGAAAAACACCAACAAATTCAACAACAACCTCAACATTGAAAAACAACAACAACCTCAACATTGAAAAACACCAACAAATTCAACAACAACCTCAACATTGAAAAGCACCAACAAATTCAACAACAACCTCAACATTGAAAAACAACAACAACCTCAACATTGAAAAACACCAACAAAATCAACAACAACCTCAACATTGAAAAACAACAACAACCTCAACATTGAAAAACACCAACAAATTCAACAACATCCTCAACATTGAAAAACAACAACAAACTCGACATTGAAAAACACCAACAAATTCAACAACAACCTCAACATTGGAAAACAACAACAATCTCAACATTGAAAAACACCAACAAATTCAACAACAACCTCAACATTGAAAAACACCAACAAATTCAACAACAACCTCAACATTGAAAAACAACAACAACCTAAACATTGAAAAACACCAACAAATTCAACAACCTCAACATTGAAAAACAACAACAACCTCAACATTGAAAAACACCAAAAAATTCAACAACAACCTCAGCATTGAAAAACAACAACAACCTCAACATTGAAAAACACCAACAAATTCAACAACAACCTCAACATTGAAAAACAACAACAACCTCAACATTGAAAAACACCAACAAATTCAACAACAACTTCAACATTGAAAAACACCAACAAATTCAACAACAACCTTAACATTGAAAAACACCAACAACCTCAACATTGAAAAACACCAACAAATTCAACAACAACCTCAACATTGAAAAACTACAGCAACCTCAATAATGAAAACACCAACAAATTCAACAACAACCTCATCATTGAAAAACAACAACAAACTCAACATTGAAAAACACCAACAAATTCAACAACAACCTCAGCATTGATAAACAACAACAACCTCAACATTGAAAAATACCAACAAATTCAACAACAACCTCAACATTGAAAAACAACAACAACCTGAACATTGAAAAACACCAACAAATTCAACAACAACTTCAACATTGAAAAACACCAACAAATTCAACAACAACCTCGAAATTGAAAAACACCAACAAATTCAACAACAACCTCAACATTGAAAAACAACAACAACCTCAACATTGAAAAACACCAACAAATTCAACAACAACCTCAACATTGAAAAACAACAGCAACCTCAACATTGAAAAACACCAACAAATTCAACAACAACCTCAACATTGAAAAACAAAAACAAACTCAACATTGAAAAACACCAACAAATTCAACAACAACCTCAACATTGAAAAACAACAACAACCTCAACATTGAAAAACACAAACAAATTCAACAATAACCTCAACATTGAAAAACAACAACAACATCAACATTGAAAAACACCAACAAATTCAACAACAACCTCAACATTGAAAAACACCAACAAATTCAACAACAACCTCAACATTGAAAAACAACAACAACCTCAACATTGAAAAACACCAACAAATTCAACAACAACCTCAACATTGAAAAACAACAACATCCTCAACATTGAAAAACACCAACAAATTCAACAACAACCCCAACATTGAAAAACACCAACAAATTCAACAACAACCTCAGCATTGAAAAACAAAAACAACCTCAACATTGAAAAACACCAACAAATTCAACAACAACCTCAACATTGAAATACAACAACAACCTCATCATTGAAAAACACCAACAAATTCAACAACATCTTCAACATTGAAAAAGACCAACAAATTCAACAACAACCTCGAAATTGAAAAACACCAACAAATTCAACAACAACCTCAACATTGAAAAACAACAACAACCTCAACATTGAAAAACACCAACAAATTCAACAACAACCTCAACATTGAAAAACAACAACAACCTCAACATTGAAAAACACCAACAAATTCAACAACAACCTCAACATTAAAAAACAGCAACAACCTCAACATTGAAAAACACCAACAAATTCAACAACAACCTCAACATTGAAAAACACCAACAAATTCAACAACAACCTCAACATTGAAAAACACCAACAAATTCAACAACAAACTCAGCATTGAAAAACACCAACAAATTCAACAACAACCTCAACATTGAAAAACAACAACAACCTCAACATTGAAAAACACCAACAAATTCAACAACAACCTCAACATTGAAAAGCACCAACAAATTCAACAACAACCTCAACATTGAAAAACAACAACAACCTCAACATTGAAAAACACCAACAAAATCAACAACAACCTCAACATTGAAAAACAACAACAACCTCAACTTTGAAAAACACCAACAAATTCAACAACATCCTCAACATTGAAAAACAACAACAAACTCGACATTGAAAAACACCAACAAATTCAACAACAACCTCAACATTGGAAAACAACAACAATCTCAACATTGAAAAACACCAACAAATTCAACAACAACCTCAACATTGAAAAACACCAACAAATTCAACAACAACCTCAACATTGAAAAACAACAACAACCTAAACATTGAAAAACACCAACAAATTCAACAACCTCAACATTGAAAAACAACAACAACCTCAACATTGAAAAACACCAAAAAATTCAACAACAACCTCAGCATTGAAAAACAACAACAACCTCAACATTGAAAAACACCAACAAATTCAACAACAACCTCAACATTGAAAAACAACAACAACCTCAACATTGAAAAACACCAACGAATTCAACAACAACTTCAACATTGAAAAACACCAACAAATTCAACAACAACCTTAACATTGAAAAACACCAACAACCTCAACATTGAAAAACACCAACAAATTCAACAACAACCTCAACATTGAAAAACTACAGCAACCTCAATATTGAAAACACCAACAAATTCAACAACAACCTCATCATTGAAAAACAACAACAAACTCAACATTGAAAAACACCAACAAATTCAACAACAACCTCAGCATTGATAAACAACAACAACCTCAACATTGAAAAATACCAACAAATTCAACAACAACCTCAACATTGAAAAACAACAACAACCTGAACATTGAAAAACACCAACAAATTCAACAACAACTTCAACATTGAAAAACACCAACAAATTCAACAACAACCTCGAAATTGAAAAACACCAACAAATTCAACAACAACCTCAACATTGAAAAACAACAACAACCTCAACATTGAAAAACACCAACAAATTCAACAACAACCTCAACATTGAAAAACAACAACAACCTCAACATTGAAAAACACCAACAAATTCAACAACAACCTCAACATTTAAAAACACCAACAAATTCAACAACAACCTCAACATTGAAAAACAACAACAATCTCAACATTGAAAAACACCAACAAATTCAACAACAACCTCAACATTGAAAAACAGCAACAACCTCAACATTGAAAAACACCAACAAATTCAACAACAAACTCAGCATTGAAAAACACCAACAAATTCAACAACAACCTCAACATTGAAAAACAACAACAACCTCAACATTGAAAAACACCAACAAATTCAACAACAACCTCAACATTGAAAAGCACCAACAAATTCAACAACAACCTCAACATTGAAAAACAACAACAACCTAAACATTGAAAAATACCAACAAATTCAACAACATCTTCAACATTGAAAAAGACCAACAAATTCAACAACAACCTCGAAATTGAAAAACACCAACAAATTCAACAACAACCTCAACATTGAAAAACAACAACAACCTCAACATTGAAAAACACCAACAAATTCAACAACAACCTCAACATTGAAAAACAACAACAACCTCAACATTGAAAAACACCAACAAATTCAACAACAACCTCAACATTAAAAAACAGCAACAACCTCAACATTGAAAAACACCAACAAATTCAACAACAACCTCAACATTGAAAAACACCAACAAATTCAACAACAACCTCAACATTGAAAAACACCAACAAATTCAACAACAAACTCAGCAATGAAAAACACCAACAAATTCAACAACAACCTCAACATTGAAAAACAACAACAACCTCAACATTGAAAAACACCAACAAATTCAACAACAACCTCAACATTGAAAAGCACCAACAAATTCAACAACAACCTCAACATTGAAAAACAACAACAACCTCAACATTGAAAAACACCAACAAAATCAACAACAACCTCAACATTGAAAAACAACAACAACCTCAACTTTGAAAAACACCAACAAATTCAACAACATCCTCAACATTGAAAAACAACAACAAACTCGACATTGAAAAACACCAACAAATTCAACAACAACCTCAACATTGGAAAACAACAACAATCTCAACATTGAAAAACACCAACAAATTCAACAACAACCTCAACATTGAAAAACACCAACAAATTCAACAACAACCTCAACATTGAAAAACAACAACAACCTAAACATTGAAAAACACCAACAAATTCAACAACCTCAACATTGAAAAACAACAACAACCTCAACATTGAAAAACACCAAAAAATTCAACAACAACCTCAGCATTGAAAAACAACAACAACCTCAACATTGAAAAACACCAACAAATTCAACAACAACCTCAACATTGAAAAACAACAACAACCTCAACATTGAAAAACACCAACAAATTCAACAACAACTTCAACATTGAAAAACACCAACAAATTCAACAACAACCTTAACATTGAAAAACACCAACAACCTCAACATTGAAAAACACCAACAAATTCAACAACAACCTCAACATTGAAAAACTACAGCAACCTCAATATTGAAAACACCAACAAATTCAACAACAACCTCATCATTGAAAAACAACAACAAACTCAACATTGAAAAACACCAACAAATTCAACAACAACCTCAGCATTGATAAACAACAACAACCTCAACATTGAAAAATACCAACAAATTCAACAACAACCTCAACATTGAAAAACAACAACAACCTGAACATTGAAAAACACCAACAAATTCAACAACAACTTCAACATTGAAAAACACCAACAAATTCAACAACAACCTCGAAATTGAAAAACACCAACAAATTCAACAACAACCTCAACATTGAAAAACAACAACAACCTCAACATTGAAAAACACCAACAAATTCAACAACAACCTCAACATTGAAAAACAACAACAACCTCAACATTGAAAAACACCAACAAATTCAACAACAACCTCAACATTTAAAAACACCAACAAATTCAACAACAACCTCAACATTGAAAAACAACAACAATCTCAACATTGAAAAACACCAACAAATTCAACAACAACCTCAACATTGAAAAACAGCAACAACCTCAACATTGAAAAACACCAACAAATTCAACAACAAACTCAGCATTGAAAAACACCAACAAATTCAACAACAACCTCAACATTGAAAAACAACAACAACCTCAACATTGAAAAACACCAACAAATTCAACAACAACCTCAACATTGAAAAGCACCAACAAATTCAACAACAACCTCAACATTGAAAAACAACAACAACCTAAACATTGAAAAATACCAACAAATTCAACAACAACCTCAACATTGAAAAACAACAACAACCTGAACATTGAAAAACACCAACAAATTCAACAACAACTTCAACATTGAAAAACACCAACAAATTCAACAACAACCTCGAAATTGAAAAACACCAACAAATTCAACAACAACCTCAACATTGAAAAACAACAACAACCTCAACATTGAAAAACACCAACAAATTCAACAACAACCTCAACATTGAAAAACAACAACAACCTCAACATTGAAAAACACCAACAAATTCAACAACAACCTCAACATTTAAAAACACCAACAAATTCAACAACAACCTCAACATTGAAAAACAACAACAACCTCAAAATTGAAAACACCAACAAATTCAACAACAACCTCAACATTTAAAAACACCAACAAATTCAACAACAAACTCTACATTGAAAAACAACAACAACCTAAACATTGAAAAACACCAACAAATTCAACAACAACCTCAACATTGAAAAACAACAACAACCTCAACATTGAAAAACACCAACAAATTCAACAACAACCTCAACATTGAAAAACACCAACAAATTCAACAACAAACTCAAGATTGAAAAACACCAAAAAATTCAACAACCTCAACATTGAAAAACACCAACAAATTCAACAACAACCTCAACATTGAAAAACACCAACAAATTCAACAACAACCTCAACATTGAAAAACAACAACAACCTCAACATTGAAAAACACCAACAAATTCAACAACAACCTCAACATTGAAAAACTACAGCAACCTCAATATTGAAAACACCAACAAATTCAACAACAACCTCATCATTGAAAAACAACAACAAACTCAACATTGAAAAACACCAACAAATTCAACAACAACCTCAGCATTGATAAACAACAACAACCTCAACATTGAAAAACACCAAAAAATTCAACAACAACCTCAACATTGAAAAACAACAACAACCTGAACATTGAAAAACACCAACAAATTCAACAACAACTTCAACATTGAAAAACACCAACAAATTCAACAACAACCTCGAAATTGAAAAACACCAACCAATTCAACAACAACCTCAACATTGAAAAACAACAACAACCTCAACATTGAAAAACACCAACAAATTCAACAACAACCTCAACATTGAAAAACAACAACAACCTCAACATTGAAAAACACCAACAAATTCAACAACAACCTCAACATTTAAAAACACCAACAAATTCAACAACAACCTCAACATTGAAAAACAACAACAATCTCAACATTGAAAAACACCAACAAATTCAACAACAACCTCAACATTGAAAAACAGCAACAACCTCAACATGGAAAAACACCAAAAAATTCAACAACAACCTCAACATTGAAAAACACCAACAAATTCAACAACAACCTCAACATTGAAAAACAACAACAACCTCAAAATTGAAAACACCAACAAATTCAACAACAACCTCAACATTTAAAAACACCAACAAATTCAACAACAACCTCTACATTGAAAAACAACAACAACCTAAACATTGAAAAACACCAACAAATTCAACAACAACCTCAACATTGAAAAACAACAACAACCTCAACATTGAAAAACACCAACAAATTCAACAACAACCTCAACATTGAAAAACAACAACAACCTCAACATTGAAAAACACCAACAAATTCAACAACAACCTCAACATTAAAAAACAGCAACAACCTCAACATTGAAAAACACCAACAAATTCAACAACAACCTCAACATTGAAAAACACCAACAAATTCAACAACAACCTCAACATTGAAAAACACCAACAAATTCAACAACAAACTCAGCATTGAAAAACACCAACAAATTCAACAACAACCTCAACATTGAAAAAAAACAACAACCTCAACATTGAAAAACACCAACAAATTCAACAACAACCTCAACATTGAAAAGCACCAACAAATTCAACAACAACCTCAACATTGAAAAACAACAACAACCTCAACATTGAAAAACACCAACAAAATCAACAACAACCTCAACATTGAAAAACAACAACAACCTCAACATTGAAAAACACCAACAAATTCAACAACCTCCTCAACATTGAAAAACAACAACAAACTCGACATTGAAAAACACCAACAAATTCAACAACAACCTCAACATTGAAAAACAACAACAATCTCAACATTGAAAAACACCAACAAATTCAACAACAACCTCAACATTGAAAAACACCAACAAATTCAACAACAACCTCAACATTGAAAAACAACAACAACCTAAACATTGAAAAACACCAACAAATTCAACAACCTCAACATTGAAAAACAACAACAACCTCAACATTGAAAAACACCAAAAAATTCAACAACAACCTCAGCATTGAAAAACAACAACAACCTCAACTTTGAAAAACACCAACAAATTCAACAACAACCTCAACATTGAAAAACAACAACAACCTCAACATTGAAAAACACCAACAAATTCAACAACAACTTCAACATTGAAAAACACCAACAAATTCAACAACCTCGAAATTGAAAAACACCAACAAATACAACAACAACCTCAACATTGAAAAACAACAACAACCTCAACATTGAAAAACACCAACAAATTCAACAACAACCTCAACATTGAAAAACAACAACAAACTAAACATTGAAAAACACCAACAAATTCAACAACAACCTCAACATTGAAAAACAACAACAACCTCAACATTGAAAAACACAAACAAATTCAACAATAACCTCAACATTGAAAAACAACAACAACCTCTACATTGAAAAACACCAACAAATTCAACAACAACCTCAACATTGAAAAACACCAACAAATTCAACAACAACCTCAACATTGAAAAACACCAACAAATTCAACAACAACCTCAACATTGAAAAACAACAACAACCTCAACATTGAAAAACACCAACAAATTCAACAACAACCTGAACATTGAAAAACAACAACAAACTCAACATTGAAAAACACCAACAAATTCAACAACAACCTCAACATTGAAAAACAACAACAACCTCAACATTGAAAAACACAAACAAATTCAACAATAACCTCAAAATTGAAAAACAACAACAACCTCAACATTGAAAAACACCAACAAATTCAACAACAGCCTCAACATTGAAAAACACCAACTAATTCAACAACAACCTCGACATTGAAAAACAACAACAACCTCAACATTGAAAAACACCAACAAATTCAACAACAACCTCAACATTGAAAAACAACAACAAACTCGACATTGAAAAACACCAACAAATTCAACAACAACCTCAACATTGAAAAACAACAACAACCTCAACATTGAAAAACACCAACAAATTCAACCACAACCTCAACATTGAAAAACACCAACAAATTCAACAACAACCTCTACATTGAAAAACAACAACAACCTAAACATTGAAAAACACCAACAAATTCAACAACAACCTCAACATTGAAAAACAACAACAACCTCAACATTGAAAAACACCAACAAATTCAACAACAACCTCAACATTGAAAAACACCAACAAATTCAACAACAACCTCAACATTGAAAAACACCAACAAATTCAACAACAAACTCAAGATTGAAAAACACCAACAAATTCAACAACCTCAACATTGAAAAACAACAAAAACCTCAACATTGAAAAACACCATTAAATTCAACAACAACCTCAACATTGAAAAACACCAACAAATTCAACAACAACCTCAACATTGAAAAACAACAACAACCTCAACATTGAAAAACACCAACAAATTCAACAACAACCTCAACATTGAAAAACAACAACAACCTCAACATTGAAAAACACCAACAAATTCAACAACAACCTCAACATTGAAAAACACCAACAAATTCAACAACAACCTCAACATTGAAAAACAACAACAACCTCAACATTGAAAAACATAAACAAATTCAACAATAACCTCAACATTGAAAAACAACAACAACATCAACATTGAAAAACACCAACAAATTCAACAACAACCTCAACATTGAAAAACACCAACAAATTCAACAACAACCTCAACATTGAAAAACAACAACAACCTCAACATTGAAAAACACCAACAAATTCAACAACAACCTCAACATTGAAAAACAGCAACAACCTCAACATTGAAAAACACCAACAAATTCAACAACAACCTCAACATTGAAAAACAACAACAAACTCGACATTGAAAAACACCAACAAATTCAACAACAACCTCAACATTGAAAAACAACAACAACCTCAACATTGAAAAACACCAACAAATTCAACAACAACCTCAACATTGAAAAACACCAACAAATTCAACAACAACCTCTACATTGAAAAACAACAACAACCTAAACATTGAAAAACACCAACAAATTCAACAACAACCTCAACATTGAAAAACAACAACAACCTCAACATTGAAAAACACCAACAAATTCAACAACAACCTCAACATTGAAAAACACCAACAATTTCAACAACAAACTCAAGATTGAAAAACACCAACAAATTCAACAACCTCAACATTGAAAAACAACAACAACCTCAACATTGAAAAACACGAACAAATTCAACAAGAACCTCAACATTGAAAAACACCAACAAATTCAACAACAACCTCAACATTGAAAAACAACAACAACCTCAACATTGAAAAACACCAACAAATTCAACAACAACCTCAACATTGAAAAACAACAACAACCTCAACATTGAAAAACACCAACAAATTCAACAACAACCTCAACATTGAAAAACAAAAACAAACTCAACATTGAAAAACACCAACAAATTCAACAACAACCTCAACATTGAAAAACAACAACAACCTCAACATTGAAAAACACAAACAAATTCAACAATAACCTCAACATTGAAAAACAACAACAACATCAACATTGAAAAACACCAACAAATTCAACAACAACCTCAACATTGAAAAACACCAACAAATTCAACAACAACCTCAACATTGAAAAACAACAACAACCTCAACATTGAAAAACACCAACAAATTCAACAACAACCTCAACATTGAAAAACAACAACAACCTCAACATTGAAAAACACCAACAAATTCAACAACAACCCCAACATTGAAAAACACCAACAAATTCAACAACAACCTCAGCATTGAAAAACAAAAACAACCTCAACATTGAAAAACACCAACAAATTCAACAACAACCTCAACATTGAAATACAACAACAACCTCATCATTGAAAAACACCAACAAATTCAACAACAACTTCAACATTGAAAAGACCAACAAATTCAACAACAACCTCGAAATTGAAAAACACCAACAAATTCAACAACAACCTCAACATTGAAAAACAACAACAACCTCAACATTGAAAAACACCAACAAATTCAACAACAACCTCAACATTGAAAAACAACAACAACCTCAACATTGAAAAACACCAACAAATTCAACAACAACCTCAACATTAAAAACAGCAACAACCTCAACATTGAAAAACACCAACAAATTCAACAACAACCTCAACATTGAAAAACACCAACAAATTCAACAACAACCTCAACATTGAAAAACACCAACAAATTCAACAACAAACTCAGCATTGAAAAACACCAACAAATTCAACAACAACCTCAACATTGAAAAACAACAACAACCTCAACATTGAAAAACACCAACAAATTCAACAACAACCTCAACATTGAAAAGCACCAACAAATTCAACAACAACCTCAACATTGAAAAACAACAACCTCAACATTGAAAAACACCAATAAAATCAACAACAACCTCAACATTGAAAAACAACAACAACCTCAACATTGAAAAACACCAACAAATTCAACAACATCCTCAACATTGTAAAACAACAACAAACTCGACATTGAAAAACACCAACAAATTCAACAACAACCTCAAAATTGGAAAACAACAACAATCTCAACATTGAAAAACACCAACAAATTCAACAACAACCTCAACATTGAAAAACACCAACAAATTCAACAACAACCTCAACATTGAAAAACAACAACAACCTAAACATTGAAAAACACCAACAAATTCAACAACCTCAACATTGAAAAACAACAACAACCTCAACATTGAAAAACACCAAAAAATTCAACAACAACCTCAGCATTGAAAAACAACAACAACCTCAACATTGAAAAACACCAACAAATTCAACAACAACCTCAACATTGAAAAACAACAACAACCTCAACATTGAAAAACACCAACAAATTCAACAACAACTTCAACATTGAAAAACACCAACAAATTCAACAACCTCGAAATTGAAAAACACCAACAAATACAACAACAACCTCAACATTGAAAAACAACAACAACCTCAACATTGAAAAACACCAACAAATTCAACAACAACCTCAACATTGAAAAACAACAACAAACTAAACATTGAAAAACACCAACAAATTCAACAACAACCTCAACATTGAAAAACAACAACAACCTCAACATTGAAAAACACAAACAAATTCAACAATAACCTCAACATTGAAAAACAACAACAACCTCTACATTGAAAAACACCAACAAATTCAACAACAACCTCAACATTGAAAAACACCAACAAATTCAACAACAACCTCAACATTGAAAAACACCAACAAATTCAACAACAACCTCAACATTGAAAAACAACAACAACCTCAACTTTGAAAACACCAACAAATTCAACAACAACCTGAACATTGAAAAACAACAACAAACTCAACATTGGAAAACACCAACAAATTCAACAACAACCTCAACATTGAAAAACAACAACAACCTCAACATTGAAAAACACAAACAAATTCAACAATAACCTCAACATTGAAAAACAACAACAACCTCAACATTGAAAAACACCAACAAATTCAACAACAGCCTCAACATTGAAAAACACCAACTAATTCAACAACAACCTCAACATTGAAAAACAACAACAACCTCAACATTGAAAAACACCAACAAATTCAACAACAACCTCAACATTGAAAAACACCAACAAATTCAACAACAACCTCAACATTGAAAAACAACAACAACCTCAACATTGAAAAACACCAACAAATTCAACAACAACCTGAACATTGAAAAACAACAACAAACTCAACATTGAAAAACACCAACAAATTCAACAACAACCTCAACATTGAAAAACAACAACAACCTCAACATTGAAAAACACAAACAAATTCAACAATAACCTCAAAATTGAAAAACAACAACAACCTCAACATTGAAAAACACCAACAAATTCAACAACAGCCTCAACATTGAAAAACACCAACTAATTCAACAACAACCTCGACATTGAAAAACAACAACAACCTCAACATTGAAAAACACCAACAAATTCAACAACAACCTCAACATTGAAAAACAACAACAAACTCGACATTGAAAAACACCAACAAATTCAACAACAACCTCAACATTGAAAAACAACAACAACCTCAACATTGAAAAACACCAACAAATTCAACCACAACCTCAACATTGAAAAACACCAACAAATTCAACAACAACCTCTACATTGAAAAACAACAACAACCTAAACATTGAAAAACACCAACAAATTCAACAACAACCTCAACATTGAAAAACAACAACAACCTCAACATTGAAAAACACCAACAAATTCAACAACAACCTCAACATTGAAAAACACCAACAAATTCAACAACAACCTCAACATTGAAAAACACCAACAAATTCAACAACAAACTCAAGATTGAAAAACACCAACAAATTCAACAACCTCAACATTGAAAAACAACAAAAACCTCAACATTGAAAAACACCATTAAATTCAACAACAACCTCAACATTGAAAAACACCAACAAATTCAACAACAACCTCAACATTGAAAAACAACAACAACCTCAACATTGAAAAACACCAACAAATTCAACAACAACCTCAACATTGAAAAACAACAACAACCTCAACATTGAAAAACACCAACAAATTCAACAACAACCTCAACATTGAAAAACACCAACAAATTCAACAACAACCTCAACATTGAAAAACAACAACAACCTCAACATTGAAAAACATAAACAAATTCAACAATAACCTCAACATTGAAAAACAACAACAACATCAACATTGAAAAACACCAACAAATTCAACAACAACCTCAACATTGAAAAACACCAACAAATTCAACAACAACCTCAACATTGAAAAACAACAACAACCTCAACATTGAAAAACACCAACAAATTCAACAACAACCTCAACATTGAAAAACAGCAACAACCTCAACATTGAAAAACACCAACAAATTCAACAACAACCTCAACATTGAAAAACAACAACAAACTCGACATTGAAAAACTCCAACAAATTCAACAACAACCTCAACATTGAAAAACAACAACAACCTCAACATTGAAAAACACCAACAAATTCAACAACAACCTCAACATTGAAAAACACCAACAAATTCAACAACAACCTCTACATTGAAAAACAACAACAACCTAAACATTGAAAAACACCAACAAATTCAACAACAACCTCAACATTGAAAAACAACAACAACCTCAACATTGAAAAACACCAACAAATTCAACAACAACCTCAACATTGAAAAACACCAACAATTTCAACAACAAACTCAAGATTGAAAAACACCAACAAATTCAACAACCTCAACATTGAAAAACAACAACAACCTCAACATTGAAAAACACGAACAAATTCAACAAGAACCTCAACATTGAAAAACACCAACAAATTCAACAACAACCTCAACATTGAAAAACAACAACAACCTCAACATTGAAAAACACCAACAAATTCAACAACAACCTCAACATTGAAAAACAACAACAACCTCAACATTGAAAAACACCAACAAATTCAACAACAACCTCAACATTGAAAAACAAAAACAAACTCAACATTGAAAAACACCAACAAATTCAACAACAACCTCAACATTGAAAAACAACAACAACCTCAACATTGAAAAACACAAACAAATTCAACAATAACCTCAACATTGAAAAACAACAACAACATCAACATTGAAAAACACCAACAAATTCAACAACAACCTCAACATTGAAAAACACCAACAAATTCAACAACAACCTCAACATTGAAAAACAACAACAACCTCAACATTGAAAAACACCAACAAATTCAACAACAACCTCAACATTGAAAAACAACAACAACCTCAACATTGAAAAACACCAACAAATTCAACAACAACCCCAACATTGAAAAACACCAACAAATTCAACAACAACCTCAGCATTGAAAAACAAAAACAACCTCAACATTGAAAAACACCAACAAATTCAACAACAACCTCAACATTGAAATACAACAACAACCTCATCATTGAAAAACACCAACAAATTCAACAACAACTTCAACATTGAAAAGACCAACAAATTCAACAACAACCTCGAAATTGAAAAACACCAACAAATTCAACAACAACCTCAACATTGAAAAACAACAACAACCTCAACATTGAAAAACACCAACAAATTCAACAACAACCTCAACATTGAAAAACAACAACAACCTCAACATTGAAAAACACCAACAAATTCAACAACAACCTCAACATTAAAAACAGCAACAACCTCAACATTGAAAAACACCAACAAATTCAACAACAACCTCAACATTGAAAAACACCAACAAATTCAACAACAACCTCAACATTGAAAAACACCAACAAATTCAACAACAAACTCAGCATTGAAAAACACCAACAAATTCAACAACAACCTCAACATTGAAAAACAACAACAACCTCAACATTGAAAAACACCAACAAATTCAACAACAACCTCAACATTGAAAAGCACCAACAAATTCAACAACAACCTCAACATTGAAAAACAACAACCTCAACATTGAAAAACACCAATAAAATCAACAACAACCTCAACATTGAAAAACAACAACAACCTCAACATTGAAAAACACCAACAAATTCAACAACATCCTCAACATTGTAAAACAACAACAAACTCGACATTGAAAAACACCAACAAATTCAACAACAACCTCAAAATTGGAAAACAACAACAATCTCAACATTGAAAAACACCAACAAATTCAACAACAACCTCAACATTGAAAAACACCAACAAATTCAACAACAACCTCAACATTGAAAAACAACAACAACCTAAACATTGAAAAACACCAACAAATTCAACAACCTCAACATTGAAAAACAACAACAACCTCAACATTGAAAAACACCAAAAAATTCAACAACAACCTCAGCATTGAAAAACAACAACAACCTCAACATTGAAAAACACCAACAAATTCAACAACAACCTCAACATTGAAAAACAACAACAACCTCAACATTGAAAAACACCAACAAATTCAACAACAACTTCAACATTGAAAAACACCAACAAATTCAACAACCTCGAAATTGAAAAACACCAACAAATACAACAACAACCTCAACATTGAAAAACAACAACAACCTCAACATTGAAAAACACCAACAAATTCAACAACAACCTCAACATTGAAAAACAACAACAAACTAAACATTGAAAAACACCAACAAATTCAACAACAACCTCAACATTGAAAAACAACAACAACCTCAACATTGAAAAACACAAACAAATTCAACAATAACCTCAACATTGAAAAACAACAACAACCTCTACATTGAAAAACACCAACAAATTCAACAACAACCTCAACATTGAAAAACACCAACAAATTCAACAACAACCTCAACATTGAAAAACACCAACAAATTCAACAACAACCTCAACATTGAAAAACAACAACAACCTCAACTTTGAAAACACCAACAAATTCAACAACAACCTGAACATTGAAAAACAACAACAAACTCAACATTGGAAAACACCAACAAATTCAACAACAACCTCAACATTGAAAAACAACAACAACCTCAACATTGAAAAACACAAACAAATTCAACAATAACCTCAACATTGAAAAACAACAACAACCTCAACATTGAAAAACACCAACAAATTCAACAACAGCCTCAACATTGAAAAACACCAACTAATTCAACAACAACCTCAACATTGAAAAACAACAACAACCTCAACATTGAAAAACACCAACAAATTCAACAACAACCTCAACATTGAAAAACAACAACAAACTCGACATTGAAAAACACCAACAAATTCAACAACAACCTCAACATTGAAAAACAACAACAACCTCAACATTGAAAAACACCAACAAATTCAACAACAACCTCAACATTGAAAAACACCAACAAATTCAACAACAACCTCTACATTGAAAAACAACAACAACCTAAACATTGAAAAACACCAACAAATTCAACAACAACCTCAACATTGAAAAACAACAACAACCTCAACATTGAAAAACACCAACAAATTCAACAACAACCTCAACATTGAAAAACACCAACAAATTCAACAACAACCTCAACATTGAAAAACACCAACAAATTCAACAACAAACTCAAGATTGAAAAACACCAACAAATTCAACAACCTCAACATTGAAAAACAACAACAACCTCAACATTGAAAAACACCAACAAATTCAACAACAACCTCAACATTGAAAAACACCAACAAATTCAACAACAACCTCAACATTGAAAAACAACAACAACCTCAACATTGAAAAACACCAACAAATTCAACAACAACCTCAACATTGAAAAACAACAACAACCTCAACATTGAAAAACACCAACAAATTCAACGACAACCTCAACATTGAAAAACAACAACAACCTCAACATTGAAAAACACCAACAAATTCAACAACAACCTCAACATTGAAAAACAACAACAACCTCAACATTGAAAAACACCAACAAATTCAACAACAACCTCTACATTGAAAAACAACAACAACCTAAACATTGAAAAACACCAACAAATTCAACAACAACCTCAACATTGAAAAACAACAACAACCTCAACATTGAAAAACACCAACAAATTCAACAACAACCTCAACATTGAAAAACACCAACAATTTCAACAACAAACTCAAGATTGAAAAACACCAACAAATTCAACAACCTCAACATTGAAAAACAACAACAACCTCAACATTGAAAAACACCAACAAATTCAACAAGAACCTCAACATTGAAAAACACCAACAAATTCAACAACAACCTCAACATTGAAAAACAACAACAACCTCAACATTGAAAAACACCAACAAATTCAACAACAACCTCAACATTGAAAAACAACAACAACCTCAACATTGAAAAACACCAACAAATTCAACAACAACCTCAACATTGAAAAACAAAAACAAACTCAACATTGAAAAACACCAACAAATTCAACAACAACCTCAACATTGAAAAACAACAACAACCTCAACATTGAAAAACACAAACAAATTCAACAATAACCTCAACATTGAAAAACAACAACAACATCAACATTGAAAAACACCAACAAATTCAACAACAACCTCAACATTGAAAAACACCAACAAATTCAACAACAACCTCAACATTGAAAAACAACAACAACCTCAACATTGAAAAACACCAACAAATTCAACAACAACCTCAACATTGAAAAACAACAACAACCTCAACATTGAAAAACACCAACAAATTAAACAACAACCCCAACATTGAAAAACACCAACAAATTCAACAACAACCTCAGCATTGAAAAACAAAAACAACCTCAACATTGAAAAACACCAACAAATTCAACAACCACCTCAACATTGAAATACAACAACAACCTCATCATTGAAAAACACCAACAAATTCAACAACAACTTCAACATTGAAAAAGACCAACAAATTCAACAACAACCTCGAAATTGAAAAACACCAACAAATTCAACAACAACCTCAACATTGAAAAACAACAACAACCTCAACATTGAAAAACACCAACAAATTCAACAACAACCTCAACATTGAAAAACAACAACAACCTCAACATTGAAAAACACCAACAAATTCAACAACAACCTCAACATTAAAAAACAGCAACAACCTCAACATTGAAAAACTCCAACAAATTCAACAACAACCTCAACATTGAAAAACACCAACAAATTCAACAACAACCTCAACATTGAAAAACACCAACAAATTCAACAACAAACTCAGCATTGAAAAACACCAACAAATTCAACAACAACCTCAACATTGAAAAACAACAACAACCTCAACATTGAAAAACACCAACAAATTCAACAACAACCTCAACATTGAAAAGCACCAACAAATTCAACAACAACCTCAACATTGAAAAACACCAACAAATTCAACAACAACCTCAACATTGAAAAACAACAACAACCTCAACATTGAAAAACACCAACAAATTCAACAACAACCTCAACATTGAAAAACAACAACAACCTCAACATTGAAAAACACCAACAAATTCAACAACAACCTCAACATTGAAAAACAAAAACAAACTCAACATTGAAAAACACCAACAAATTCAACAACAACCTCAACATTGAAAAACAACAACAACCTCAACATTGAAAAACACAAACAAATTCAACAATAACCTCAACATTGAAAAACAACAACAACATCAACATTGAAAAACACCAACAAATTCAACAACAACCTCAACATTGAAAAACACCAACAAATTCAACAACAACCTCAACATTGAAAAACAACAACAACCTCAACATTGAAAAACACCAACAAATTCAACAACAACCTCAACATTGAAAAACAACAACAACCTCAACATTGAAAAACACCAACAAATTCAACAACAACCCCAACATTGAAAAACACCAACAAATTCAACAACAACCTCAGCATTGAAAAACAAAAACAACCTCAACATTGAAAAACACCAACAAATTCAACAACAACCTCAACATTGAAATACAACAACAACCTCATCATTGAAAAACACCAACAAATTCAACAACAACTTCAACATTGAAAAAGACCAACAAATTCAACAACAACCTCGAAATTGAAAAACACCAACAAATTCAACAACAACCTCAACATTGAAAAACAACAACAACCTCAACATTGAAAAACACCAACAAATTCAACAACAACCTCAACATTGAAAAACAACAACAACCTCAACATTGAAAAACACCAACAAATTCAACAACAACCTCAACATTAAAAAACAGCAACAACCTCAACATTGAAAAACACCAACAAATTCAACAACAACCTCAACATTGAAAAACACCAACAAATTCAACAACAACCTCAACATTGAAAAACACCAACAAATTCAACAACAAACTCAGCATTGAAAAACACCAACAAATTCAACAACAACCTCAACATTGAAAAACAACAACAACCTCAACATTGAAAAACACCAACAAATTCAACAACAACCTCAACATTGAAAAGCACCAACAAATTCAACAACAACCTCAACATTGAAAAACAACAACCTCAACATTGAAAAACACCAATAAAATCAACAACAACCTCAACATTGAAAAACAACAACAACCTCAACATTGAAAAACACCAACAAATTCAACAACATCCTCAACATTGTAAAACAACAACAAACTCGACATTGAAAAACACCAACAAATTCAACAACAACCTCAAAATTGGAAAACAACAACAATCTCAACATTGAAAAACACCAACAAATTCAACAACAACCTCAACATTGAAAAACACCAACAAATTCAACAACAACCTCAACATTGAAAAACAACAACAACCTAAACATTGAAAAACACCAACAAATTCAACAACCTCAACATTGAAAAACAACAACAACCTCAACATTGAAAAACACCAAAAAATTCAACAACAACCTCAGCATTGAAAAACAACAACAACCTCAACATTGAAAAACACCAACAAATTCAACAACAACCTCAACATTGAAAAACAACAACAACCTCAACATTGAAAAACACCAACAAATTCAACAACAACTTCAACATTGAAAAACACCAACAAATTCAACAACCTCGAAATTGAAAAACACCAACAAATACAACAACAACCTCAACATTGAAAAACAACAACAACCTCAACATTGAAAAACACCAACAAATTCAACAACAACCTCAACATTGAAAAACAACAACAAACTAAACATTGAAAAACACCAACAAATTCAACAACAACCTCAACATTGAAAAACAACAACAACCTCAACATTGAAAAACACAAACAAATTCAACAATAACCTCAACATTGAAAAACAACAACAACCTCTACATTGAAAAACACCAACAAATTCAACAACAACCTCAACATTGAAAAACACCAACAAATTCAACAACAACCTCAACATTGAAAAACACCAACAAATTCAACAACAACCTCAACATTGAAAAACAACAACAACCTCAACTTTGAAAACACCAACAAATTCAACAACAACCTGAACATTGAAAAACAACAACAAACTCAACATTGGAAAACACCAACAAATTCAACAACAACCTCAACATTGAAAAACAACAACAACCTCAACATTGAAAAACACAAACAAATTCAACAATAACCTCAACATTGAAAAACAACAACAACCTCAACATTGAAAAACACCAACAAATTCAACAACAGCCTCAACATTGAAAAACACCAACTAATTCAACAACAACCTCAACATTGAAAAACAACAACAACCTCAACATTGAAAAACACCAACAAATTCAACAACAACCTCAACATTGAAAAACAACAACAAACTCGACATTGAAAAACACCAACAAATTCAACAACAACCTCAACATTGAAAAACAACAACAACCTCAACATTGAAAAACACCAACAAATTCAACAACAACCTCAACATTGAAAAACACCAACAAATTCAACAACAACCTCTACATTGAAAAACAACAACAACCTAAACATTGAAAAACACCAACAAATTCAACAACAACCTCAACATTGAAAAACAACAACAACCTCAACATTGAAAAACACCAACAAATTCAACAACAACCTCAACATTGAAAAACACCAACAAATTCAACAACAACCTCAACATTGAAAAACACCAACAAATTCAACAACAAACTCAAGATTGAAAAACACCAACAAATTCAACAACCTCAACATTGAAAAACAACAACAACCTCAACATTGAAAAACACCAACAAATTCAACAACAACCTCAACATTGAAAAACACCAACAAATTCAACAACAACCTCAACATTGAAAAACAACAACAACCTCAACATTGAAAAACACCAACAAATTCAACAACAACCTCAACATTGAAAAACAACAACAACCTCAACATTGAAAAACACCAACAAATTCAACGACAACCTCAACATTGAAAAACAACAACAACCTCAACATTGAAAAACACCAACAAATTCAACAACAACCTCAACATTGAAAAACATCAACAACCTCAACATTGAAAAACACCAACAAATTCAACAACAACCTCTACATTGAAAAACAACAACAACCTAAACATTGAAAAACACCAACAAATTCAACAACAACCTCAACATTGAAAAACAACAACAACCTCAACATTGAAAAACACCAACAAATTCAACAACAACCTCAACATTGAAAAACACCAACAATTTCAACAACAAACTCAAGATTGAAAAACACCAACAAATTCAACAACCTCAACATTGAAAAACAACAACAACCTCAACATTGAAAAACACCAACAAATTCAACAAGAACCTCAACATTGAAAAACACCAACAAATTCAACAACAACCTCAACATTGAAAAACAACAACAACCTCAACATTGAAAAACACCAACAAATTCAACAACAACCTCAACATTGAAAAACAACAACAACCTCAACATTGAAAAACACCAACAAATTCAACAACAACCTCAACATTGAAAAACAAAAACAAACTCAACATTGAAAAACACCAACAAATTCAACAACAACCTCAACATTGAAAAACAACAACAACCTCAACATTGAAAAACACAAACAAATTCAACAATAACCTCAACATTGAAAAACAACAACAACATCAACATTGAAAAACACCAACAAATTCAACAACAACCTCAACATTGAAAAACACCAACAAATTCAACAACAACCTCAACATTGAAAAACAACAACAACCTCAACATTGAAAAACACCAACAAATTCAACAACAACCTCAACATTGAAAAACAACAACAACCTCAACATTGAAAAACACCAACAAATTCAACAACAACCCCAACATTGAAAAACACCAACAAATTCAACAACAACCTCAGCATTGAAAAACAAAAACAACCTCAACATTGAAAAACACCAACAAATTCAACAACCACCTCAACATTGAAATACAACAACAACCTCATCATTGAAAAACACCAACAAATTCAACAACAACTTCAACATTGAAAAAGACCAACAAATTCAACAACAACCTCGAAATTGAAAAACACCAACAAATTCAACAACAACCTCAACATTGAAAAACAACAACAACCTCAACATTGAAAAACACCAACAAATTCAACAACAACCTCAACATTGAAAAACAACAACAACCTCAACATTGAAAAACACCAACAAATTCAACAACAACCTCAACATTAAAAAACAGCAACAACCTCAACATTGAAAAACACCAACAAATTCAACAACAACCTCAACATTGAAAAACACCAACAAATTCAACAACAACCTCAACATTGAAAAACACCAACAAATTCAACAACAAACTCAGCATTGAAAAACACCAACAAATTCAACAACAACCTCAACATTGAAAAACAACAACAACCTCAACATTGAAAAACACCAACAAATTCAACAACAACCTCAACATTGAAAAGCACCAACAAATTCAACAACAACCTCAACATTGAAAAACAACAACAACCTCAACATTGAAAAACACCAACAAAATCAACAACAACCTCAACATTGAAAAACAACAACAACCTCAACATTGAAAAACACCAACAAATTCAACAACATCCTCAACATTGTAAAACAACAACAAACTCGACATTGAAAAACACCAACAAATTCAACAACAACCTCAACATTGGAAAACAACAACAATCTCAACATTGAAAAACACCAACAAATTCAACAACAACCTCAACATTGAAAAACACCAACAAATTCAACAACAACCTCAACATTGAAAAACAACAACAACCTAAACATTGAAAAACACCAACAAATTCAACAACCTCAGCATTGAAAAACAACAACAACCTCAACATTGAAAAACACCAAAAAATTCAACAACAACCTCAGCATTGAAAAACAACAACAACCTCAACATTGAAAAACACCAACAAATTCAACAACAACCTCAACATTGAAAAACAACAACAACCTCAACATTGAAAAACACCAACAAATTCAACAACAACTTCAACATTGAAAAACACCAACAAATTCAACAACCTCGAAATTGAAAAACACCAACAAATACAACAACAACCTCAACATTGAAAAACAACAACAACCTCAACATTGAAAAACACCAACAAATTCAACAACAACCTCAACATTGAAAAACAACAACAAACTAAACATTGAAAAACACCAACAAATTCAACAACAACCTCAACATTGAAAAACAACAACAACCTCAACATTGAAAAACACAAACAAATTCAACAATAACCTCAACATTGAAAAACAACAACAACCTCTACATTGAAAAACACCAACAAATTCAACAACAACCTCAACATTGAAAAACACCAACAAATTCAATAACAACCTCAACATTGAAAAACACCAACAAATTCAACAACAACCTCAACATTGAAAAACAACAACAACCTCAACATTGAAAACACCAACAAATTCAACAACAACCTGAACATTGAAAAACAACAACAAACTCAACATTGAAAAACACCAACAAATTCAACAACAACCTCAACATTGAAAAACAACAACAACCTCAGCATTGAAAAACACAAACAAATTCAACAATAACCTCAACATTGAAAAACAACAACAACCTCAACATTGAAAAACACCAACAAATTCAACAACAGCCTCAACATTGAAAAACACCAACTAATTCAACAACAACCTCAACATTGAAAAACAACAACAACCTCAACATTGAAAAACACCAACAAATTCAACAACAACCTCAACATTGAAAAACAACAACAAACTCGACATTGAAAAACACCAACAAATTCAACAACAACCTCAACATTGAAAAACAACAACAACCTCAACATTGAAAAACACCAACAAATTCAACAACAACCTCAACATTGAAAAACACCAACAAATTCAACAACAACCTCTACATTGAAAAACAACAACAACCTAAACATTGAAAAACACCAACAAATTCAACAACAACCTCAACATTGAAAAACAACAACAACCTCAACATTGAAAAACACCAACAAATTCAACAACAACCTCAACATTGAAAAACACCAACAAATTCAACAACAACCTCAACATTGAAAAACACCAACAAATTCAACAACAAACTCAAGATTGAAAAACACCAACAAATTCAACAACCTCAACATTGAAAAACAACAACAACCTCAACATTGAAAAACACCAACAAATTCAACAACAACCTCAGCATTGAAAAACACCAACAAATTCAACAACAACCTCAACATTGAAAAACAACAACAACCTCAACATTGAAAAACACCAACAAATTCAACAACAACCTCAACATTGAAAAACAACAACAACCTCAACATTGAAAAACACCAACAAATTCAACAACAACCTCAACATTGAAAAACAAGAACAACCTCAACATTGAAAAACACCAACAAATTCAACAACAACCTCAACATTGAAAAACAACAACAAACTCGACATTGAAAAACACCAACAAATTCAACAACAACCTCAACATTGAAAAACAACAACAACCTCAACATTGAAAAACACCAACAAATTCAACAACAACCTCAACATTGAAAAACACCAACAAATTCAACAACAACCTCAACATTGAAAAACAACAACAACCTCAACATTGAAAAACACCAACAAATTCAACAACAACCTCAACATTGAAAAACAACAACAACCTCAACATTGAAAAACACCAACAAATTCAACATCAACCTCAACATTGAAAAACACCAACAAATTCAACAACAAACTCAAGATTGAAAAACAGCAACAAATTCAACAACCTCAACATTGAAAAACAACAACAACCTCAACATTGAAAAACACCAACAAATTCAACAAGAACCTCAACATTGAAAAACACCAACAAATTCAAAAACAACCTCAACATTGAAAAACAACAACAACCTCAACATTGAAAAACACCAACAAATTCAACAACAACCTCAACATTGAAAAACAACAACAACCTCAACATTGAAAAACACCAACAAATTCAACAACAACCTCAACATTGAAAAACAAAAACAAACTCAACATTGAAAAACACCAACAAATTCAACAACAACCTCAACATTGAAAAACAACAACAACCTCAACATTGAAAAACACAAACAAATTCAACAATAACCTCAACATTGAAAAACAACAACAACATCAACATTGAAAAACACCAACAAATTCAACAACAACCTCAACATTGAAAAACACCAACAAATTCAACAACAACCTCAACATTGAAAAACAACAACAACCTCAACATTGAAAATCACCAACAAATTCAACAACAACCTCAACATTGAAAAACAACAACAACCTCAACATTGAAAAACACCAACAAATTCAACAACAACCCCAACATTGAAAAACACCAACAAATTCAACAACAACCTCAGCATTGAAAAACAAAAACAACCTCAACATTGAAAAACACCAACAAATTCAACAACAACCTCAACATTGAAATACAACAACAACCTCATCATTGAAAAACACCAACAAATTCAACAACAACTTCAATATTGAAAAACACCAACAAATTCAACAACAACCTCGAAATTGAAAAACACCAACAAATTCAACAACAACCTCAACATTGAAAAACAACAACAACCTCAACTTTGAAAAACACCAACAAATTCAACAACAACCTCAACATTGAAAAACAACAACAACCTCAACATTGAAAAACACCAACAAATTCAACAACAACCTCAACATTAAAAAACAGCAACAACCTCAACATTGAAAAACACCAACAAATTCAACAACAACCTCAACATTGAAAAACACCAACAAATTCAACAACAACCTCAACATTGAAAAACACCAACAAATTCAACAACAAACTCAGCATTGAAAAACACCAACAAATTCAACAACAACCTCAACATTGAAAAACAACAACAACCTCAACATTGAAAAACACCAACAAATTCAACAACAACCTCAACATTGAAAAGCACCAACAAATTCAACAACAACCTCAACATTGAAAAACACCAACAAATTCAACAACAAACTCAAGATTGAAAAACACCAACAAATTCAACAACCTCAACATTGAAAAACAACAACAACCTCAACATTGAAAAACACCAACAAATTCAACAACAACCTCAACATTGAAAAACACCAACAAATTCAACAACAACCTCAACATTGAAAAACAACAACAACCTCAACATTGAAAAACACCAACAAATTCAACAACAACCTCAACATTGAAAAACAAAAACAAACTCAACTTTGAAAAACACCAACAAATTCAACAACACCCTCAACATTGAAAAACAACAACAACCTCAACATTGAAAAACATAAACAAATTCAACAATAACCTCAACATTGAAAAACAACAACAACATCAACATTGAAAAACACCAACAAATTCAACAACAAACTCAAGATTGAAAAACACCAACAAATTCAACAACCTCAACATTGAAAAACAACAACAACCTCAACATTGAAAAACACCAACAAATTCAACAACAACCTCAACATTGAAAAACACCAACAAATTCAACAACAACCTCAACATTGAAAAACAACAACAACCTCAACATTGAAAAACACCAACAAATTCAACAACAACCTCAACATTGAAAAACAAAAACAAACTCAACTTTGAAAAACACCAACAAATTCAACAACAACCTCAACATTGAAAAACAACAACAACCTCAACATTGAAAAACATAAACAAATTCAACAATAACCTCAACATTGAAAAACAACAACAACATCAACATTGAAAAACACCAACAAATTCAACAACAACCTCAACATTGAAAAACACCAACAAATTCAACAACAACCTCAACATTGAAAAACAACAACAACCTCAACATTGAAAAACACCAACAAATTCAACAACAACCTCAACATTGAAAAACAACAACAACCTCAACATTGAAAAACACCAACAAATTCAACAACAACCTCAACATTGAAAAACACCAACAAATTCAACAACAACCTCAACATTGAAAAACAACAACAACCTCAACATTGAAAAACATAAACAAATTCAACAATAACCTGAACATTGAAAAACAACAACAACATCAACTTTGAAAAACACCAACAAATTCAACAACAACCTCAACATTGAAAAACACCAACAAATTCAACAACAACCTCAACATTGAAAAACAACAACAACCTCAACATTGAAAAACACCAACAAATTCAACAACAACCTCAACATTGAAAAAAAACAACAACCTCAACATTGAAAAACACCAACAAATTCAACAACAACCTCAACATTGAAAAACAACAACAAACTCGACATTGAAAAACACCAACAAATTCAACAACAACCTCAACATTGAAAAAGAACAACAACCTCAACATTGAAAAACACCAACAAATTCAACAACAACCTCTACATTGAAAAACACCAACAATTTCAACAACAAACTCAAGATTGAAAAACACCAACAAATTCAACAACCTCAACATTGAAAAACAACAACAACCTCAACATTGAAAAACACCAACAAATTCAACAACAACCTCTACATTGAAAAACACCAACAATTTCAACAACAAACTCAAGATTGAAAAACACCAACAAATTCAACAACCTCAACATTGAAAAACAACAACAACCTCAACATTGAAAAACACCAACAAATTCAACAAGAACCTCAACATTGAAAAACACCAACAAATTCAACAACAACCTCAACATTGAAAAACAACAACAACCTCAACATTGAAAAACACCAACAAATTCAACAACAACCTCAACATTGAAAAACAACAACAACCTCAACATTGAAAAACACAAACAAATTCAACAATAACCTCAACATTGAAAAAGAACAACAACATCAACATTAAAAAACACCAACAAATTCAACAACAACCTCAACATTGAAAAACACCAACAAATTCAACAACAACCTCAACATTGAAAAACAACAACAACCTCAACATTGAAAAACACCAACAAATTCAACAACAACCTCAACATTGAAAAACAACAACAACCTCAACATTGAAAAACACCAACAAATTCAACAACAACCCCAACATTGAAAAACACCAACAAATTCAACAACAACCTCAACATTGAAAAACAAAAACAACCTCAACATTGAAAAACACCAACAAATTCAACAACAACCTCAACATTGAAATACAACAACAACCTCATCATTGAAAAACACCAACAAATTCAACAACAACTTCAACATTGAAAAAGACCAACAAATTCAACAACAACCTCGAAATTGAAAAACACCAACAAATTCAACAACAACCTCAACATTGAAAAACAACAACAACCTCAACATTGAAAAACACCAACAAATTCAACAACAACCTCAACATTGAAAAACAACAACAACCTCAACATTGAAAAACACCAACAAATTCAACAACAACCTCAACATTAAAAAACAGCAACAACCTCAACATTGAAAAACACCAACAAATTCAACAACAACCTCATCATTGAAAAACACCAACAAATTCAACAACAACCTCAACATTGAAAAACACCAACAAATTCAACAACAAACTCAGCATTGAAAAACACCAACAAATTCAACAACAACCTCAACATTGAAAAACAACAACAACCTCAACATTGAAAAACACCAACAAATTCAACAACAACCTCAACATTGAAAAGCACCAACAAATTCAACAACAACCTCAACATTGAAAAACAACAACAACCTCAACATTGAAAAACACCAACAAAATCAACAACAACCTCAACATTGAAAAACAACAACAACCTCAACATTGAAAAACACCAACAAATTCAACAACATCCTCAACATTGAAAAACAACAACAAACTCGACATTGAAAAACACCAACAAATTCAACAACAACTTCAACATTGAAAAACAACAACAATCTCAACATTGAAAAACACCAACAAATTCAACAACAACCTCAACATTGAAAAACACCAACAAATTCAACAACAACCTCAACATTGAAAAACAACAACAACCTAAACATTGAAAAACACCAACAAATTCAACAACCTCAACATTGAAAAACAACAACAACCTCAACATTGAAAAACACCAAAAAATTCAACAACAACCTCAGCATTGAAAAACAACAACAACCTCAACTTTGAAAAACACCAACAAATTCAACAACAACCTCAACATTGAAAAACAACAACAACCTCAACATTGAAAAACACCAACAAATTCAACAACAACTTCAACATTGAAAAACACCAACAAATTCAACAACCTCGAAATTGAAAAACACCAACAAATACAACAACAACCTCAACATTGAAAAACAACAACAACCTCAACATTGAAAAACACCAACAAATTCAACAACAACCTCAACATTGAAAAACAACAACAAACTAAACATTGAAAAACACCAACAAATTCAACAACAACCTCAACATTGAAAAACAACAACAACCTCAACATTGAAAAACACAAACAAATTCAACAATAACCTCAACATTGAAAAACAACAACAACCTCTACATTGAAAAACACCAACAAATTCAACAACAACCTCAACATTGAAAAACACCAACAAATTCAACAACAACCTCAACATTGAAAAACACCAACAAATTCAACAACAACCTCAACATTGAAAAACAACAACAACCTCAACATTGAAAAACACCAACAAATTCAACAACAACCTGAACATTGAAAAACAACAACAAACTCAACATTGAAAAACACCAACAAATTCAACAACAACCTCAACATTGAAAAACAACAACAACCTCAACATTGAAAAACACAAACAAATTCAACAATAACCTCAACATTGAAAAACAACAACAACCTCAACATTGAAAAACACCAACAAATTCAACAACAGCCTCAACATTGAAAAACACCAACTAATTCAACAACAACCTCAACATTGAAAAACAACAACAACCTCAACATTGAAAAACACCAACAAATTCAACAACAACCTCAACATTGAAAAACAACAACAAACTCGACATTGAAAAACACCAACAAATTCAACAACAACCTCAACATTGAAAAACAACAACAACCTCAACATTGAAAAACACCAACAAATTCAACAACAACCTCAACATTGAAAAACACCAACAAATTCAACAACAACCTCTACATTGAAAAACAACAACAACCTAAACATTGAAAAACACCAACAAATTCAACAACAACCTCAACATTGAAAAACAACAACAACCTCAACATTGAAAAACACCAACAAATTCAACAACAACCTCAACATTGAAAAACACCAACAAATTCAACAACAACCTCAACATTGAAAAACACCAACAAATTCAACAACAAACTCAAGATTGAAAAACACCAACAAATTCAACAACCTCAGCATTGAAAAACAACAACAACCTCAACATTGAAAAACACCAACAAATTCAACAACAACCTCAACATTGAAAAACACCAACAAATTCAACAACAACCTCAACATTGAAAAACAACAACAACCTCAACATTGAAAAACACCAACAAATTCAACAACAACCTCAACATTGAAAAACAACAACAACCTCAACATTGAAAAACACCAACAAATTCAACAACAACCTCAACATTGAAAAACAAAAACAAACTCAACTTTGAAAAACACCAACAAATTCAACAACAACCTCAACATTGAAAAACAACAACAACCTCAACATTGAAAAACATAAACAAATTCAACAATAACCTCAACATTGAAAAACAACAACAACATCAACATTGAAAAACACCAACAAATTCAACAACAACCTCAACATTGAAAAACACCAACAAATTCAACAACAACCTCAACATTGAAAAACAACAACAACCTCAACATTGAAAAACACCCACAAATTCAACAACAACCTCAACATTGAAAAACAACAACAACCTCAACATTGAAAAACACCAACAAATTCAACAACAACCTCAACATTGAAAAACAACAACAAACTCGACATTGAAAAACACCAACAAATTCAACAACAACCTCAACATTGAAAAACAACAACAACCTCAACATTGAAAAACACCAACAAATTCAACAACAACCTCAACATTGAAAAACACCAACAAATTCAACAACAACCTCAACATTGAAAAACAACAACAACCTAAACATTGAAAAACACCAACAAATTCAACAACAACCTCAACATTGAAAAACAACAACAACCTCAACATTGAAAAACACCAACAAATTCAACAACAACCTCAACATTGAAAAACACCATCAAATTCAACAACAAACTCAAGATTGAAAAACACCAACAAATTCAACAACCTCAACATTGAAAAACAACAACAACCTCAACATTGAAAAACACCAACAAATTCCACAAGAACCTCAACATTGAAAAACACCAACAAGTTCAACAACAACCTCAACATTGAAAAACAACAACAACCTCAACATTGAAAAACACCAACAAATTCAACAACAACCTCAACATTGAAAAACAACAACAACTCAACATTGAAAAACACCAACAAATTCAACAACAACCTCAACATTGAAAAACAAAAACAAACTCAACATTGAAAAACACCAACAAATTCAACAACAACCTCAACATTGAAAAACAACAACAACCTCAACATTGAAAAACACAAACAAATTCAACAATAACCTCAACATTGAAAAACAACAACAACATCAACATTGAAAAACACCAACAAATTCAACAACAACCTCAACATTGAAAAACACCAACAAATTCAACAACAACCTCAACATTGAAAAACAACAACAACCTCAACATTGAAAAACACCAACAAATTCAACAACAACCTCAACATTGAAAAACAACAACAACCTCAACATTGAAAAACACCAACAAATTCAACAACAACCCCAACATTGAAAAACACCAACAAATTCAACAACAACCTCAGCATTGAAAAACAAAAACAACCTCAACATTGAAAAACACCAACAAATTCAACAACAACCTCAACATTGAAATACAACAACAACCTCATCATTGAAAAACACCAACAAATTCAACAACAACTTCAACATTGAAAAACACCAACAAATTCAACAACAACCTCGAAATTGAAAAACACCAACAAATTCAACAACAACCTCAACATTGAAAAACAACAACAACCTCAACATTGAAAAACACCAACAAATTCAACAACAACCTCAACATTGAAAAACAACAACAACCTCAACATTGAAAAACACCAACAAATTCAACAACAACCTCAACATTAAAAAACAGCAACAACCTCAACATTGAAAAACACCAACAAATTCAGCAACAACCTCAACATTGAAAAACACCAACAAATTCAACAACAACCTCAACATTGAAAAACACCAACAAATTCAACAACAAACTCAGCATTGAAAAACACCAACAAATTCAACAACAACCTCAACATTGAAAAACAAGAACAACCTCAACATTGAAAAACACCAACAAATTCAACAACAACCTCAACATTGAAAAGCACCAACAAATTCAACAACAACCTCAACATTGAAAAACAACAACAACCTCAACATTGAAAAACACCAACAAAATCAACAACAACCTCAACATTGAAAAACAACAACAACCTCTACATTGAAAAACACCAACAAATTCAACAACATCCTCAACATTGAAAAACACCAACAAACTCGACATTGAAAAACACCAACAAATTCAACAACCTCAACATTGAAAAACAACAACAATCTCAACATTGAAAAACACCAACAAATTCAACAACAACCTCAACATTGAAAAACACCAACAAATTCAACAACAACCTCAACATTGAAAAACAACAACAACCTAAACATTGAAAAACACCAACAAATTCAACAACCTCAACATTGAAAAACAACAACAACCTCAACATTGAAAAACAACAAAAAATTCAACAACAACCTCAGCATTGAAAAACAACAACAACCTCAACATTGAAAAACACCAGCAAATTCAACAACAACCTCAACATTGAAAAACAACAACAACCTCAACATTGAAAAACACCAACAAATTCAACAACAACTTCAACATTGAAAAACACCAACAAATTCAACAACCTCGAAATTGAAAAACACCAACAAATACAACAACAACCTCAACATTGAAAAACAACAACAACCTCAACATTGAAAAACACCAACAAATTCAACAACAACCTCAACATTGAAAAACAACAACAAACTAAACATTGAAAAACACCAACAAATTCAACAACAACCTCAACATTGAAAAACAACAACAACCTCAACATTGAAAAACACAAACAAATTCAACAATAACCTCAACATTGAAAAACAACAACAACCTCTACATTGAAAAACACCAACAAATTCAACAACAACCTCAACTTTGAAAAACACCAACAAATTCAACAACAACCTCAACATTGAAAAACACCAACAAATTCAACAACAACCTCAACATTGAAAAACAACAACAACCTCAACATTGAAAAACACCAACAAATTCAACAACAACCTGAACATTGAAAAACAACAACAAACTCAACATTGAAAAACACCAACAAATTCAACAGCAACCTCAACATTGAAAAACAACAACAACCTCAACATTGAAAAACACAAACAAATTCAACAATAACCTCAACATTGAAAAACAACAACAACCTCAACATTGAAAAACACCAACAAATTCAACAACAGCCTCAACATTGAAAAACACCAACTAATTCAACAACAACCTCAACATTGAAAAACAACAACAACCTCAACATTGAAAAACACCAACAAATTCAACAACAACCTCAACATTGAAAAACAACAACAACCTCAACATTGAAAAACACCAACAAATTCAACAACAACCTCAACATTGAAAAACACCAACAAATTCAACAACAACCTCAACATTGAAAAACAACAACAACCTCAACATTGAAAAATACCAACAAATTCAACAACAACCTCAACATTGCAAAACAACAACAACCTCAACATGGAAAAACACCAACAAATTCAACAACAACTTCAACATTGAAAAACACCAACAAATTCAACAACAACCTCGAAATTGAAAAACACCAACAAATTCAACAACAACCTCAACATTGAAAAACAACAACAACCTCAACATTGAAAAACACCAACAAATTCAACAACAACCTCAACATTGAAAAACAACAACAACCTCAACATTGAAAACACCAACAAATTCAACAACAACTTCAACATTTAAAAACACCAACAAATTCAACAACAACCTCAACATTAAAAAACAACAACAATCTCAACATTGAAAATACCAACAAATTCAACAACAACCTCAACATTGAAAAACAGCAACAACCTCAACATTGAAAAACACCAAAAAATTCAACAACAACCTCAACATTGAAAAACACCAACAAATTCAACAACAACCTCAACATTGAAAAACACCAACAAATTCAACAACAAACTCAGCATTTAAAAACACCAACAAATTCAACAACAACCTCAACATTGAAAAACAACAACAACGTCAACATTGAAAAACACCAACAAATTCAACAACAACCTCAACATTGAAAAGCACCAACAAATTCAACAACAACCTCAACATTGAAAAACAACAACAATCTCAACATTGAAAAACACCAACAAATTCAACAACAACCTCAACATTGAAAACAACAACAACCTCAACATTGAAAAACACCAACAAATTCAACAACAACCTCAACATTGAAAAACAACAACAAACTCGACATTGAAAAACACCAACAAATTCAACAACAACCTCAACATTGAAAAACAACAACAACCTCAACATTGAAACACACCAACAAATTCAACAACAACCTCAACATTGAAAAACAACAACAACCTAAACATTGAAAAACACCAACAAATTCAACAACAACCTCAACATTGAAAAACACCAACAAATTCAACAACAACCTCAACATTGAAAAACAACAACAACCTCAACATTGAAAAACACCAACAAATTCAACAACAACCTCAACATTGAAAAACAACAACAACCTCAACATTGAAAACACCAACAAATTCAACAACAACCTCAACATTTAAAAACACCAACAAATTCAACAACAACCTCAACATTAAAAAACAACAACAATCTCAACATTGAAAATACCAACAAATTCAACAACAACCTCAACATTGAAAAACAGCAACAACCTCAACATTGAAAAACACCAAAAAATTCAACAACAACCTCAACATTGAAAAACACCAGCAAATTCAACAACAACATCAACATTGAAAAACAACAACAAATTCAACAACAAACTCAGGATTTAAAAACACCAACAAATTCAACAACAACCTCAACATTGAAAAACAACAACAACGTCAACATTGAAAAACACCAACAAATTCAACAACAACCTCAACATTGAAAAGCACCAACAAATTCAACAACAACCTCAACATTGAAAAACAACAACAATCTCAACATTGAAAAACACCAACAAATTCAACAACAACCTCAACATTGAAAACAACAACAACCTCAACATTGAAAAACACCAACAAATTCAACAACAACCTCAACATTGAAAAACAACAACAAACTCGACATTGAAAAACACCAACAAATTCAACAACAACCTCAACATTGAAAAACAACAACAACCTCAACATTGAAACACACCAACAAATTCAACAACAACCTCAACATTGAAAAACAACAACAACCTAAACATTGAAAAACACCAACAAATTCAACAACAACCTCAACATTGAAAAACAACAACTACCTCAACATTGAAAAACACCAACAAATTCAACAACAACCTCAACATTGAAAAACACCAACAAATTCAACAACAACCTCAGCATTGAAAAACAACAACAACCTCAACATTGAAAAAAACCAACAAATCCAACAACAACCTCAACATTGAAAAACAACAACAACCTCAACGTTGAAAAACACCAACAAATTCAACAACAACTTTAACATTGAAAAACACCAACAAATTCAACAACAACCTCGAAATTGAAAAACACCAACAAATACAACAACAACCTCAACTTTGAAAAACAACAACAACCTCAACATTGAAAAACACCAACAAATTCAACAACAACCTCAACATTGAAAAACAACAACAACCTCAACATTGCAAAACACCAGCAAATTCAAAAACAACCTCAACATTTAAAAGCACCAACAAATTCAACAACAAACTCAACATTGAAAACACCAACAAATTCAACAAGAACCTCAACATTTAAAAACGCCTACAAATTCAACAACAACCTCAACATTGAAAAACAACAACCTCAACATTGAAAAACACCAACAAATTCAACCAAAAATTCAACATTGAAAAACACCAACAAATTCAACAACAACCCCGACATTGAAAACCACCAACAAATTCAACAACAACCTCAACTTTGAAAAACAACAACAACCTCATCATGGAAAAACACCAACAAATTCAGCAACAACCTCAACATTGAAAAACAACAACATCCTCAAAATTGAAAAACACCAACAAATTCAACAACAACCCCAACATTTAAAAACAACAACAACCTCAACATTGAAAAACACCAACAAATTGAACAACAACCTAAACATTGAAAAACACCAACAAATTCAACAACAACCTCAAAATTGAAAAACACCAACAAACTCAACAACAACCTCAACATTGAAAAACAACAACAACCTCAACATTGAAAAACACCAACAAATTCAACAACAACCTCAACATTGAAAAACACCAACAAATTCAACAACAACCTCAACATTGAAAAACACCAACAACCTCAACATTGAAAAACACCAACAAATTCAACAACGACCTCAACATTGAAAAACAACAACAACCTCAACATTGAAAACACCAACAAATTCAACAACAACCTCATCATTGAAAAACAACAACAAACTCAACATTGAAAAACACCCACAAATTCAACAACAACCTCAACATTGAAAAACACCAACAAATTCAACAACAACCTCAACATTGAAAATCACCAACAAATTCAACAACAACCTCAACATTGAAAAACACCAACAAATTCAACAACAACCTCGAAATTGAAAAACACCAACAAATTCAACAACACCTTCAACATTGAAAAACACCAACAAATTCAACAACAACCTCGACATTGAAAAACACCATCAAATTCAACAACAACCTCAACATTGAAAAACACCAACAACCTCAAAATTGAAAAACACCAACAAATTCAACAACAACATCAACATTGAAAAACAACAACAACCTCAACATTGAAAAACACCAACAAATTCAACAACAACCTCAACATTGAAAAACAACAACAAATTCAACAACAACCTCTGCATTGAAAAACAACAACAACCTCAACATTGAAAAACACCAACAAATTCAACAACAACCTCAACATTGAAAAACACCAACAAATTCAACAACAACCTCTGCATTGAAAAACAACAACAACCTCAACATTGAAAAACACCAACAAATTCAACAACAACCTCAACATTGAAAAACACCAACAAATTCAACAACAAACTCAGCATTGAAAAACACCAACAAATTCAACAACAACCTCAACATTGAAAAACAACAACAACCTCAACATTGAAAAACACCAACAAATTCAACAACAACCTCAACATTGAAAAGCACCAACAAATTCAACAACAACCTCAACATTGAAAAACAACAACAACCTCAACATTGAAAAACACCAACAAATTCAAGAACAACCTCAACATTGAAAAACAACAACAACCTCAACATTGAAAAACACCAACAAATTCAACAACAACCTCAACATTGAAAAACAACAACAAACTCGACATTGAAAAACACCAACAAATTCAAGAACAACCTCAACATTGAAAAACAACCACAACCTCAACATTGAAAAACACCAACAAATTCAACAACAACCTCAACATTGAAAAACACCAACAAATTCAACAACAACCTCTACATTGAAAAACAACAACAACCTAAACATTGAAAAACACCAACAAATTCAACAACAATCTCAACATTGAAAAACAACAACAACCTCAACATTGAAAAACACCAACAAATTCAACAACAACCTCAACATTGAAAAAGACCAACAAATTCAACAACAAACTCAAGATTGAAAAACACCAACAAAATCAACAACCTCAACATTGAAAAACAACAACAACCTCAACATTGAAAAACACCAACAAATTCAACAACAACCTCAACATTGAAAAACACCAACAAATTCAACAACAACCTCAACATTGAAAAACAACAACAACCTCAACATTGAAAAACACCAACAAATTCAACAACAACCTCAACATTGAAAAACAACAACAACCTCAACGTTGAAAAACACCAACAAATTCAACAACAACCTCAACATTGAAAAACAACAACAAACTCAACATTGAAAAACACCAACAAATTCAACAACAACCTCAACATTGAAAAACAACAAGAACCTCAACATTGAAAAACACAAACAAATTCAACAATAACTTCAACATTGAAAAACAACAACAACATCAACATTGAAAAACACCAACAAATTCAACAACAACCTCAACATTGAAAAACACCAACAAATTCAACAACAACCTCAACATTGAAAAACAACAACAACCTCAACATTGAAAAACACCAGCAAATTCAACAACAACCTCAGCTTTGAAAAACAACAACAACCTCAACATTGAAAAACACCAACAAATTCAACAACAACCTCAACATTGAAAAACAACAACAACCTCATCATTGAAAAACACCAACAAATTCAACAACAACTTCAACATTGAAAAACACCAACAAATTCAACAACAACCTCGAAATTGAAAAACACCAACAAATTCAACAACAACCTCAACATTGAAAAACAACAACAACCTCTACAGTTAAAAACACCAACAAATTCAACAACAACCTCAACATTGAAAAACACCAACAAATTCAACAACAACCTCTGCATTGAAAAACAACAACAACCTCAACATTGAAAAACACCAACAAATTCAACAACAACCTCAACATTGAAAACCACCAACAAATTCAACAACAACCTCAACTTTGAAAAACAACAACAACCTCATCATGGAAAAACACCAACAAATTCAGCAACAACCTCAACATTGAAAAACAACAACATCCTCAAAATTGAAAAACACCAACAAATTCAACAACAACCCCAACATTTAAAAACAACAACAACCTCAACATTGAAAAACACCAACAAATTGAACAACAACCTAAACATTGAAAAACACCAACAAATTCAACAACAACCTCAAAATTGAAAAACACCAACAAACTCAACAACAACCTCAACATTGAAAAACAACAACAACCTCAACATTGAAAAACACCAACAAATTCAACAACAACCTCAACATTGAAAAACACCAACAAATTCAACAACAACCTCAACATTGAAAAACACCAACAACCTCAACATTGAAAAACACCAACAAATTCAACAACAACCTCAACATTGAAAAACAACAACAACCTCAACATTGAAAACACCAACAAATTCAACAACAACCTCATCATTGAAAAACAACAACAAACTCAACATTGAAAAACACCCACAAATTCAACAACAACCTCAACATTGAAAAACACCAACAAATTCAACAACAACCTCAACATTGAAAATCACCAACAAATTCAACAACAACCTCAACATTGAAAAACACCAACAAATTCAACAACAACCTCGAAATTGAAAAACACCAACAAATTCAACAACACCTTCAACATTGAAAAACACCAACAAATTCAACAACAACCTCGACATTGAAAAACACCATCAAATTCAACAACAACCTCAACATTGAAAAACACCAACAACCTCAAAATTGAAAAACACCAACAAATTCAACAACAACATCAACATTGAAAAACAACAACAACCTCAACATTGAAAAACACCAACAAATTCAACAACAACCTCAACATTGAAAAACAACAACAAATTCAACAACAACCTCTGCATTGAAAAACAACAACAACCTCAACATTGAAAAACACCAACAAATTCAACAACAACCTCAACATTGAAAAACACCAACAAATTCAACAACAACCTCAACATTGAAAAACACCAACAAATTCAACAACAAACTCAGCATTGAAAAACACCAACAAATTCAACAACAACCTCAACATTGAAAAACAACAACAACCTCAACATTGAAAAACACCAACAAATTCAACAACAACCTCAACATTGAAAAGCACCAACAAATTCAACAACAACCTCAACATTGAAAAACAACAACAACCTCAACATTGAAAAACACCAACAAATTCAAGAACAACCTCAACATTGAAAAACAACAACAACCTCAACATTGAAAAACACCAACAAATTCAACAACAACCTCAACATTGAAAAACAACAACAAACTCGACATTGAAAAACACCAACAAATTCAAGAACAACCTCAACATTGAAAAACAACCACAACCTCAACATTGAAAAACACCAACAAATTCAACAGCAACCTCAACATTGAAAAACACCAACAAATTCAACAACAACCTCTACATTGAAAAACAACAACAACCTAAACATTGAAAAACACCAACAAATTCAACAACAACCTCAACATTGAAAAACAACAACAACCTCAACATTGAAAAACACCAACAAATTCAACAACAACCTCAACATTGAAAAAGACCAACAAATTCAACAACAAACTCAAGATTGAAAAACACCAACAAATTCAACAACCTCAACATTGAAAAACAACAACAACCTCAACATTGAAAAACACCAACAAATTCAACAACAACCTCAACATTGAAAAACACCAACAAATTCAACAACAACCTCAACATTGAAAAACAACAACAACCTCAACATTGAAAAACACCAACAAATTCAACAACAACCTCAACATTGAAAAACAACAACAACCTCAACGTTGAAAAACACCAACAAATTCAACAACAACCTCAACATTGAAAAACAACAACAAACTCAACATTGAAAAACACCAACAAATTCAACAACAACCTCAACATTGAAAAACAACAAGAACCTCAACATTGAAAAACACAAACAAATTCAACAATAACTTCAACATTGAAAAACAACAAAAACATCAACATTGAAAAACACCAACAAATTCAACAACAACCTCAACATTGAAAAACACCAACAAATTCAACAACAACCTCAACATTGAAAAACAACAACAACCTCAACATTGAAAAACACCAGCAAATTCAACAACAACCTCAGCTTTGAAAAACAACAGCAACCTCAACATTGAAAAACACCAACAAATTCAACAACAACCTCAACATTGAAAAACAACAACAACCTCATCATTGAAAAACACCAACAAATTCAACAACAACTTCAACATTGAAAAACACCAACAAATTCAACAACAACCTCGAAATTGAAAAACACCAACAAATTCAACAACAACCTCAACATTGAAAAACAACAACAACCTCTGCAGTTAAAAACACCAACAAATTCAACAACAACCTCAACATTGAAAAACACCAACAAATTCAACAACAACCTCTGCATTGAAAAACAACAACAACCTCAACATTGAAAAACACCAACAAATTCAACAACAACCTCAACATTGAAAAACACCAACAAATTCAACAACAACCTCTGCATTGAAAAACAACAACAACCTCAACATTGAAAAACACCAACAAATTCAACAACAACCTCAACATTGAAAAACACCAACAAATTCAACAACCACCTCAACATTGAAAAACACCAACAAATTCAACAACAAACTCAGCATTGAAAAACACCAACAAATTCAACAACAACCTCTGCATTGAAAAACAACAACAACCTCAACATTGAAAAACACCAACAAATTCAACAACAACCTCAACATTGAAAAGCACCAACAAATTCAACAACAACCTCAACATTGAAAAACAACAACAACCTCAACATTGAAAAACACCAACAAATTCAACAACAACCTCAACATTGAAAAACAACAACAACCTCAACATTGAAAAACACCAACAAATTCAACAACAACCTCAACATTGAAAAACAACAACAAGCTCGACATTGAAAAACACCAACAAATTCAACAACAACCTCAACATTGAAAAACAACCACAACCTCAACATTGAAAAACACCAACAAATTCAACTACAACCTCAACATTGAAAAACACCAACAAATTCAACAACAACCTCTACATTGAAAAACAACAACAACCTAAACATTGAAAAACACCAACAAATTCAACAACAACCTCAACATTGAAAAACAACAACAACCTCAACGTTGAAAAACACCAACAAATTCAACAACAACTTTAACATTGAAAAACACCAACAAATTCAACAACAACCTCGAAATTGAAAAACACCAACAAATACAACAACAACCTCAACTTTGAAAAACAACAACAACCTCAACATTGAAAAACACCAACAAATTCAACAACAACCTCAACATTGAAAAACAACAACAACCTCAACATTGCAAAACACCAGCAAATTCAAAAACAACCTCAACATTTAAAAGCACCAACAAATTCAACAACAAACTCAACATTGAAAACACCAACAAATTCAACAACAACCTCAACATTTAAAAACGCCTACAAATTCAACAACAACCTCAACATTGAAAAACAACAACCTCAACATTGAAAAACACCAACAAATTCAACAAAAAATTCAACATTGAAAAACACCAACAAATTCAACAACAACCCCGACATTGAAAACCACCAACAAATTCAACAACAACCTCAACTTTGAAAAACAACAACAACCTCATCATGGAAAAACACCAACAAATTCAGCAACAACCTCAACATTGAAAAACAACAACATCCTCAAAATTGAAAAACACCAACAAATTCAACAACAACCCCAACATTTAAAAACAACAACAACCTCAACATTGAAAAACACCAACAAATTGAACAACAACCTAAACATTGAAAAACACCAACAAATTCAACAACAACCTCAAAATTGAAAAACACCAACAAACTCAACAACAACCTCAACATTGAAAAACAACAACAACCTCAACATTGAAAAACACCAACAAATTCAACAACAACCTCAACATTGAAAAACACCAACAAATTCAACAACAACCTCAACATTGAAAAACACCAACAACCTCAACATTGAAAAACAACAACAAATTCAACAACAACCTCAACATTGAAAAACAACAACAACCTCAACATTGAAAACACCAACAAATTCAACAACAACCTCATCATTGAAAAACAACAACAAACTCAACATTGAAAAACACCCACAAATTCAACAACAACCTCAACATTGAAAAACACCAACAAATTCAACAACAACCTCAACATTGAAAAACACCAACAAATTCAACAACAACCTCAACATTGAAAAGCACCAACAAATTCAACAACAACCTCGAAATTGAAAAACACCAACAAATTCAACAACACCTTCAACATTGAAAAACACCAACAAATTCAACAACAACCTCGACATTGAAAAACACCGTCAAATTCAACAACAACCTCAACATTGAAAAACACCAACAACCTCAAAATTGAAAAAACACCAACAAATTCAACAACAACCTCAACATTGAAAAACAACAACAACCTCAACATTGAAAAACACCAACAAATTCAACAACAACATCAACATTGAAAAACACCAACAAATTCAACAACAACCTCTGCATTGAAAAACAACAACAACCTCAACATTGAAAAACACCAACAAATTCAACAACAACCTCAACATTGAAAAACACCAACAAATTCAACAACAACCTCTGCATTGAAAAACAACAAGAACCTCAACATTGAAAAACACCAACAAATTCAACAACAACCTCAACATTGAAAAACACCAACAAATTCAACAACAACCTCAACATTGAAAAACACCAACAAATTCAACAACAAACTCAGCATTGAAAAACACCAACAAATTCAACAACAACCTCAACATTGAAAAACAACAACAACTTCAACATTGAAAAACACCAACAAATTCAACAACAACCTCAACATTGAAAAGCACCAACACATTCAACAACAACCTCAACATTGAAAAACAACAACAACCTCAACTTTGAAAAACACCAACAAATTCAACAACAACCTCAACATTGAAAAACAACAACAACCTCAACATTGAAAAACCCCAACAAATTCAACAACAACCTCAACATTGAAAAACAACAACAAACTCGACATTGAAAAACACCAACAAATTCAACAACAACCTCAACATTGAAAAACAACCACAACCTCAACATTGAAAAACACCAACAAATTCAACAACAACCTCAACATTGAAAAACACCAACAAATTCAACAACAACCTCTACATTGAAAAACAACAACAACCTAAACATTGAAAAACACCAACAAATTCAACAACAACCTCAACATTGAAAAACAACAACAACCTCAACATTGAAAAACACCAACAAATTCAACAACAACCTCAACATTGAAAAAGACCAACAAATTCAACAACAAACTCAAGATTGAAAAACACCAACAAATTCAACAACCTCAACATTGAAAAACACCAACAAATTCAACAACAACCTCAACATTGAAAAACACCAACAAATTCAACAACAACCTCAACATTGAAAAACAACAACAACCTCAGCATTGAAAAACACCAACAAATTCAACAACAACCTCAACATTGAAAAACACCAACAAATTCAACAACAAACTCAACATTGAAAAACACCAACAAATTCAACAACAACTTCAAAATTGAAAAACAACAACAACCTCAACATTGAAAAACACCAACAAATTCAACAACAACCTCAACATTGAAAAACAACAACAAATTCGACATTGAAAAACACCAACAAATTCAACAACAACCTCAACATTGAAAAACAACAACAACCTCAACAATGAAAAACACCAACAAATTCAACAACAACCTCAACATTGAAAAACACCAACAAATTCAACAACAACCTTTACTTTGAAAAACAACAACAACCTAAACATTGAAAAACACCAACAAATTCAACAACAACCTCAACATTGAAAAACAACAACAACCTCAACATTGAAAAACACCAACAAATTCAACAACAACCTCAACATTGAAAAACACCAACAAATTCAACAACAAACTCAAGATTGAAAAACACCAACAAATTCAACAACCTCAACATTGAAAAACAACAACAACCTCAACATTGAAAAACACAAACAAATTCAACAATAACCTCAACATTGAAAAACAACAACAAACTCTACATTGAAAAACACCAACAAATTCAACAACAACCTCAACATTGAAAAACACCAACAAATTCAACAACAACCTCAACATTGAAAAACACCAACAAATTCAACAACAACCTCAACATTGAAAAACAGCAACAACCTCAACATTGAAAAACACCAACAAATTCAACAACAACCTCAACATTGAAAAACAACAACAAACTCAACATTGAAAAACACCAACAAAATCAACAACAACCTCAACATTGAAAAACAACAACAACCTCAACATTGAAAAACACCAACAAATTCAACAACATCCTCAACATTGAAAAACAACAACAAACTCGACATTGAAAAACACCAACAAATTCAACAACAACCTCAACATTGAAAAACAACAACAACCTCAACATTGAAAAACACCAGCAAATTCAACAACAACCTCAACATTGAAAAACACCAACAAATTCAACAACAACCTCAACATTGAAAAAGAACAACAACCTAAACATTGAAAAACACCAAAAAATTTAACAACAACCTCAACATTGAAAAACACCAACAAATTCAACAACAACCTCAGCATTGAAAAACAACAACAACCTCAACATTGAAAAACACCAACAAATTCAACAACAACCTCAACATTTAAAAACAACAACAACCTCAACATTGAAAAACACCAACAAACTCAACAACAACTTCAACATTGAAAAACACCAACAAATTCAACAACAACCTCGAAATTGAAAAACACCAACAAATACAACAACAACCTCAACATTGAAAAACAACAACAACCTCAACATTGAAAACACCAACAAATTCAACAACAACCTCATCATTGAAAAACAACAACAAACTCAACATTGAAAAACACCAACAAATTCAACAACAACCTCAACATTGAAAAACAACAACAACCTCAACATTGAAAAACACCAACAAATTCAACAACAACTTCAACATTGAAAAACACCATCAAATTCAACAACAACCTCAACATTGAAAAACAACAACAACCTCAACATTGAAAAACACCAACAAATTCAACAACAAACTCAACATTGAAAAACAACAACAACCTCAACGTTGAAAAACACCAACAAATTCAACAACAACCTCAACATTGAAAAACACCAACAAATTCAACAACAACCTTTGCATTGAAAAACAACAACAACCTCAACATTGAAAAACACCAACAAATTCAACAACAACTTCAACATTGAAAAACAACAACAACCTCAACATTGAAAAACACCAACAAATTCAACAACAACCTCAACATTGAAAAACAACAACAAACTCGACATTGAAAAACACCAACAAATTCAACAACAACCTCAACATTGAAAAACAACAACAACCTCAACAATGAAAAACACCAACAAATTCAACAACAACCTCAACATTGAAAAACACCAACAAATTCAACAACAACCTTTACTTTGAAAAACAACAACAACCTAAACATTGAAAAACACCAACAAATTCAACAACAACCTCAACATTGAAAAACAACAACAACCTCAACATTGAAAAACACCAACAAATTCAACAACAACCTCAACATTGAAAAACACCAACAAATTCAACAACAAACTCAAGATTGAAAAACACCAACAAATTCAACAACCTCAACATTGAAAAACAACAACAACCTCAACATTGAAAAACACAAACAAATTCAACAATAACCTCAACATTGAAAAACAACAACAAACTCTACATTGAAAAACACCAACAAATTCAACAACAACCTCAACATTGAAAAACACCAACAAATTCAACAACAACCTCAACATTGAAAAACACCAACAAATTCAACAACAACCTCAACATTGAAAAACAACAACAACCTCAACATTGAAAAACACCAACAAATTCAACAACAACCTCAACATTGAAAAACAACAACAAACTCAACATTGAAAAACACCAACAAAATCAACAACAACCTCAACATTGAAAAACAACAACAACCTCAACATTGAAAAACACCAACAAATTCAACAACATCCTCAACATTGAAAAACAACAACAAACTCGACATTGAAAAACACCAACAAATTCAACAACAACCTCAACATTGAAAAACAACAACAACCTCAACATTGAAAAACACCAACAAATTCAACAACAACCTCAACATTGAAAAACACCAACAAATTCAACAACAACCTCAACATTGAAAAAGAACAACAACCTAAACATTGAAAAACACCAAAAAATTTAACAACAACCTCAACATTGAAAAACACCAACAAATTCAACAACAACCTCAGCATTGAAAAACAACAACAACCTCAACATTGAAAAACACCAACAAATTCAACAACAACCTCAACATTTAAAAACAACAACAACCTCAACATTGAAAAACACCAACAAACTCAACAACAACTTCAACATTGAAAAACACCAACAAATTCAACAACAACCTCGAAATTGAAAAACACCAACAAATACAACAACAACCTCAACATTGAAAAACAACAACAACCTCAACATTGAAAACACCAACAAATTCAACAACAACCTCATCATTGAAAAACAACAACAAACTCAACATTGAAAAACACCAACAAATTCAACAACAACCTCAACATTGAAAAACAACAACAACCTCAACATTGAAAAACACCAACAAATTCAACAACAACTTCAACATTGAAAAACACCATCAAATTCAACAACAACCTCAACATTGAAAAACAACAACAACCTCAACATTGAAAAACACCAACAAATTCAACAACAAACTCAACATTGAAAAACAACAACAACCTCAACGTTGAAAAACACCAACAAATTCAACAACAACCTCAACATTGAAAAACACCAACAAATTCAACAACAACCTTTGCATTGAAAAACAACAACAACCTCAACATTGAAAAACACCAACAAATTCAACAACAACCTCAACATTGAAAAACACCAACAAATTCAACAACAACCTCAACATTGAAAAACACCAACAAATTCAACAACAAACTCAGCATTGAAAAACACCAACAAATTCAACAACAACCTCAACATTGAAAAACAACAACAACTTCAACATTGAAAAACACCAACAAATTCAACAACAACCTCAACATTGAAAAGCACCAACAAATTCAACAACAACATCAACATTGAAAAACAACAACAACCTCAACATTGAAAAACACCAACAAATTCAACAACAACTTCAACATTGAAAAACAACAACAACCTCAACATTGAAAAACACCAACAAATTCAACAACAACCTCAACATTGAAAAACAACAACAAACTCGACATTGAAAAACACCAACAAATTCAACAACAACCTCAACATTGAAAAACAACAACAACCTCAACATTGAAAAACACCAACAAATTCAACAACAACCTCAACATTGAAAAACACCAACAAATTCAACAACAACCTCTACTTTGAAAAACAACAACAACCTAAACATTGAAAAACACCAACAAATTCAACAACAACCTCAACATTGAAAAACAAGAACAACCTCAGCATTGAAAAACACCAACAAATTCAACAACAACCTCAACATTGAAAAACACCAACAAATTCAACAACAAACTCAAGATTGAAAAACACCAACAAATTCAACAACCTCAACATTGAAAAACAACAACAACCTCAACATTGAAAAACACAAACAAATTCAACAATAACCTCAACATTGAAAAACAACAACAACCTCTACATTGAAAAACACCAACAAATTCAACAACAACCTCAACATTGAAAAACACCAACAAATTCAACAACAACCTCAACATTGAAAAACACCAACAAATTCAACAACAACCTCAACATTGAAAAACAACAGCAACCTCAACTTTGAAAAACACCAACAAATTCAACAACAACCTCAACATTGAAAAACAACAACAAACTCAACATTGAAAAACACCAACAAATTCAACAACAACCTCAGCATTGAAAAACAACAACAACCTCAACATTGAAAAACACAAACAAATTCAACAATAACCTCAACATTGAAAAACAACAACAACCTCAACATTGAAAAACACCAACAAATTCAACAACAGCCTCAACATTGAAAAACACCAACAAATTCAACAACAACCTCAACATTGAAAAACAACTACAACCTCAACATTGAAAAACACCAACAAATTCAACAACAACATCAACATTGAAAAACAACAGCAACCTCAACACTGAAAAACACCAACAAATTCAACAACAACCTCAACATTGAAAAACACCAACAAATTCAACAACAACCTCAACATTGAAAGACAACAGCAACCTCAACATTGAAAAATACCAACAAATTCAACAACAACCTCAACATTGCAAAACAACAACAACCTCAACATTGAAAAACACCAACAAATTCAACAACAACTTCAACATTGAAAAACACCAACAAATTCAACAACAACTTCGAAATTGAAAAACACCAACAAATTCAACAACAACCTCAACATTGAAAAACAACAACAACCTCAACATTGAAAAACAACAACAACCTCAACATTGAAAAACACCAACAAATTCAACAACAACCTCAACATTGAAAAGCACCAACAAATTCAACAACAACATCAACATTGAAAAACAACAACAACCTCAACATTGAAAAACACCAACAAATTCAACAACAACTTCAACATTGAAAAACAACAACAACCTCAACATTGAAAAACACCAACAAATTCAACAACAACCTCAACATTGAAAAACAACAACAAACTCGACATTGAAAAACACCAACAAATTCAACAACAACCTCAACATTGAAAAACAACAACAACCTCAACATTGAAAAACACCAACAAATTCAACAACAACCTCAACATTGAAAAACACCAACAAATTCAACAACAACCTCTACTTTGAAAAACAACAACAACCTAAACATTGAAAAACACCAACAAATTCAACAACAACCTCAACATTGAAAAACAACAACAACCTCAGCATTGAAAAACACCAACAAATTCAACAACAACCTCAACATTGAAAAACACCAACAAATTCAACAACAAACTCAAGATTGAAAAACACCAACAAATTCAACAACCTCAACATTGAAAAACAACAACAACCTCAACATTGAAAAACACAAACAAATTCAACAATAACCTCAACATTGAAAAACAACAACAACCTCTACATTGAAAAACACCAACAAATTCAACAACAACCTCAACATTGAAAAACACCAACAAATTCAACAACAACCTCAACATTGAAAAACACCAACAAATTCAACAACAACCTCAACATTGAAAAACAACAACAACCTCAACATTGAAAAACACCAACAAATTCAACAACAACCTCAACATTGAAAAACAACAACAAACTCAACATTGAAAAACACCAACTAATTCAACAACAACCTCAACATTGAAAAACAACAACAACCTCAACATTGAAAAACACAAACAAATTCAACAATAACCTCAACATTGAAAAACAACAACAACCTCAACATTGAAAAACACCAACAAATTCAACAACAACCTCAACATTGAAAAACACCAACAAATTCAACAACAACCTCAACATTGAAAAAGAACAACAACCTAAACATTGAAAAACACCAAAAAATTTAACAACAACCTCAACATTGAAAAACACCAACAAATTCAACAACAACCTCAGCATTGAAAAACAACAACAACCTCAACATTGAAAAACACCAACAAATTCAACAACAACCTCAACATTTAAAAACAACAACAACCTCAACATTGAAAAACACCAACAAACTCAACAACAACTTCAACATTGAAAAACACCAACAAATTCAACAACAACCTCGAAATTGAAAAACACCAACAAATACAACAACAACCTCAACATTGAAAAACAACAACAACCTCAACATTGAAAACACCAACAAATTCAACAACAACCTCATCATTGAAAAACAACAACAAACTCAACATTGAAAAACACCAACAAATTCAACAACAACCTCAACATTGAAAAACAACAACAACCTCAACATTGAAAAACACCAACAAATTCAACAACAACTTCAACATTGAAAAACACCATCAAATTCAACAACAACCTCAACATTGAAAAACAACAACAACCTCAACATTGAAAAACACCAACAAATTCAACAACAAACTCAACATTGAAAAACAACAACAACCTCAACGTTGAAAAACACCAACAAATTCAACAACAACCTCAACATTGAAAAACACCAACAAATTCAACAACAACCTTTGCATTGAAAAACAACAACAACCTCAACATTGAAAAACACCAACAAATTCAACAACAACCTCAACATTGAAAAACACCAACAAATTCAACAACAACCTCAACATTGAAAAACACCAACAAATTCAACAACAAACTCAGCATTGAAAAACACCAACAAATTCAACAACAACCTCAACATTGAAAAACAACAACAACTTCAACATTGAAAAACACCAACAAATTCAACAACAACCTCAACATTGAAAAGCACCAACAAATTCAACAACAACATCAACATTGAAAAACAACAACAACCTCAACATTGAAAAACACCAACAAATTCAACAACAACTTCAACATTGAAAAACAACAACAACCTCAACATTGAAAAACACAAACAAATTCAACAACAACCTCAACATTGAAAAACAACAACAAACTCGACATTGAAAAACACCAACAAATTCAACAACAACCTCAACATTCAAAAACAACAACAACCTCAACATTGAAAAACACCAACAAATTCAACAACAACCTCAACATTGAAAAACACCAACAAATTCAACAACAACCTCAACATTGAAAAACAAGAACAACCTCAGCATTGAAAAACACCAACAAATTCAACAACAACCTCAACATTGAAAAACACCAACAAATTCAACAACAAACTCAAGATTGAAAAACACCAACAAATTCAACAACCTCAACATTGAAAAACAACAACAACCTCAACATTGAAAAACACAAACAAATTCAACAATAACCTCAACATTGAAAAACAACAACAACCTCTACATTGAAAAACACCAACAAATTCAACAACAACCTCAACATTGAAAAACACCAACAAATTCAACAACAACCTCAACATTGAAAAACACCAACAAATTCAACAACAACCTCAACATTGAAAAACAACAGCAACCTCAACTTTGAAAAACACCAACAAATTCAACAACAACCTCAACATTGAAAAACAACAACAAACTCAACATTGAAAAACACCAACAAATTCAACAACAACCTCAGCATTGAAAAACAACAACAACCTCAACATTGAAAAACACAAACAAATTCAACAATAACCTCAACATTGAAAAACAACAACAACCTCAACATTGAAAAACACCAACAAATTCAACAACAGCCTCAACATTGAAAAACACCAACAAATTCAACAACAACCTCAACATTGAAAAACAACTACAACCTCAACATTGAAAAACACCAACAAATTCAACAACAACCTCAACATTGAAAAACAACAGCAACCTCAACATTGAAAAACACCAACAAATTCAACAACAACCTCAACATTGAAAAACACCAACAAATTCAACAACAACCTCAACATTGGAAGACAACAGCAACCTCAACATTGAAAAATACCAACAAATTCAACAACAACCTCAACATTGCAAAACAACAACAACCTCAACATTGAAAAACACCAACAAATTCAACAACAACTTCAACATTGAAAAACACCAACAAATTCAACAACAACTTCGAAATTGAAAAACACCAACAAATTCAACAACAACCTCAACATTGAAAAACAACAACAACCTCAACATTGAAAAACACCAACAAATTCAACAACAACCTCAACATTGAAAAACAACAACAACCTCAACATTGAAAAACAACAACAACCTCAACATTGAAAAACACCAACAAATTCAACAACAACCTCAACATTGAAAAGCACCAACAAATTCAACAACAACATCAACATTGAAAAACAACAACAACCTCAACATTGAAAAACACCAACAAATTCAACAACAACTTCAACATTGAAAAACAACAACAACCTCAACATTGAAAAACACCAACAAATTCAACAACAACCTCAACATTGAAAAACAACAACAAACTCGACATTGAAAAACACCAACAAATTCAACAACAACCTCAACATTGAAAAACAACAACAACCTCAACATTGAAAAACACCAACAAATTCAACAACAACCTCAACATTGAAAAACACCAACAAATTCAACAACAACCTCTACTTTGAAAAACAACAACAACCTAAACATTGAAAAACACCAACAAATTCAACAACAACCTCAACATTGAAAAACAACAACAACCTCAGCATTGAAAAACACCAACAAATTCAACAACAACCTCAACATTGAAAAACACCAACAAATTCAACAACAAACTCAAGATTGAAAAACACCAACAAATTCAACAACCTCAACATTGAAAAACAACAACAACCTCAACATTGAAAAACACAAACAAATTCAACAATAACCTCAACATTGAAAAACAACAACAACCTCTACATTGAAAAACACCAACAAATTCAACAACAACCTCAACATTGAAAAACACCAACAAATTCAACAACAACCTCAACATTGAAAAACAACAACAAATTCAACAACAACCTCAACATTGAAAAACAACAACAACCTCAACATTGAAAAACACCAACAAATTCAACAACAACCTCAACATTGAAAAACAACAACAAACTCAACATTGAAAAACACCAACTAATTCAACAACAACCTCAACATTGAAAAACAACAACAACCTCAACATTGAAAAACACAAACAAATTCAACAATAACCTCAACATTGAAAAACAACAACAACCTCAACATTGAAAAACACCAACAAATTCAACAACAGCCTCAACATTGAAAAACACCAACAAATTCAACAACAACCTCAACATTGAAAAACAACTACAACCTCAACATTGAAAAACACCAACAAATTCAACAACAACCTCAACATTGAAAAACAACAGCAACCTCATCATTGAAAAACACCAACAAATTCAACAAGAACCTCAACATTGAAAAACACCAAACAATTCAACAACAACCTCAACATTGAAAGACAACAGCAACCTCAACATTGAAAAATACCAACAAATTCAACAACAACCTCAACATTGCAAAACAACAACAACCTCAACATTGAAAAACACCAACAAATTCAACAACAACTTCAACATTGAAAAACACCAACAAATTCAACAACAACTTCGAAATTGAAAAACACCAACAAATTCAACAACAACCTCAACATTGAAAAACAACAACAACCTCAACATTGAAAAACACCAACAAATTCAACAACAACCTCAACATTGAAAAACAACAACAACCTCAACATTGAAAAACAACAACAACCTCAACATTGAAAAACACCAACAAATTCAACAACAACCTCAACATTGAAAAGCACCAACAAATTCAACAACAACATCAACATTGAAAAACAACAACAACCTCAACATTGAAAAACACCAACAAATTCAACAACAACTTCAACATTGAAAAACAACAACAACCTCAACATTGAAAAACACCAACAAATTCAACAACAACCTCAACATTGAAAAACAACAACAAACTCGACATTGAAAAACACCAACAAATTCAACAACAACCTCAACATTGAAAAACAACAACAACCTCAACATTGAAAAACACCAACAAATTCAACAACAACCTCAACATTGAAAAACACCAACAAATTCAACAACAACCTCTACTTTGAAAAACAACAACAACCTAAACATTGAAAAACACCAACAAATTCAACAACAACCTCAACATTGAAAAACAACAACAACCTCAGCATTGAAAAACACCAACAAATTCAACAACAACCTCAATATTGAAAAACACCAACAAATTCAACAACAAACTCAAGATTGAAAAACACCAACAAATTCAACAACCTCAACATTGAAAAACAACAACCTCAACATTGAAAAACACAAACAAATTCAACAATAACCTCAACATTGAAAAACAACAACAACCTCTACATTGAAAAACACCAACAAATTCAACAACAACCTCAACATTGAAAAACACCAACAAATTCAACAACAACCTCAACATTGAAAAACACCAACAAATTCAACAACAACCTCAACATTGAAAAACAACAACAACCTCAACATTGAAAAACACCAACAAATTCAACAACAACCTCAACATTGAAAAACAACAACAAACTCAACATTGAAAAACACCAACAAATTCAACAACAACCTCAACATTGAAAAACAACAACAACCTCAACATTGAAAAACACAAACAAATTCAACAACAACCTCAACATTGAAAAACAACAACAAACTCGACATTGAAAAACACCAACAAATTCAACAACAACCTCAACATTGAAAAACAACAACAACCTCAACATTGAAAAACACCAACAAATTCAACAACAACCTCAACATTGAAAAACACCAACAAATTCAACAACAACCTCTACTTTGAAAAACAACAACAACCTAAACATTGAAAAACACCAACAAATTCAACAACAACCTCAACATTGAAAAACAAGAACAACATCAGCATTGAAAAACACCAACAAATTCAACAACAACCTCAACATTGAAAAACACCAACAAATTCAACAACAAACTCAAGATTGAAAAACACCAACAAATTCAACAACCTCAACATTGAAAAACAACAACAACCTCAACATTGAAAAACACAAACAAATTCAACAATAACCTCAACATTGAAAAACAACAACAACCTCTACATTGAAAAACACCAACAAATTCAACAACAACCTCAACATTGAAAAACACCAACAAATTCAACAACAACCTCAACATTGAAAAACACCAACAAATTCAACAACAACCTCAACATTGAAAAACAACAGCAACCTCAACTTTGAAAAACACCAACAAATTCAACAACAACCTCAACATTGAAAAACAACAACAAACTCAACATTGAAAAACACCAACAAATTCAACAACAACCTCAGCATTGAAAAACAACAACAACCTCAACATTGAAAAACACAAACAAATTCAACAATAACCTCAACATTGAAAAACAACAACAACCTCAACATTGAAAAACACCAACAAATTCAACAACAGCCTCAACATTGAAAAACACCAACAAATTCAACAACAACCTCAACATTGGAAAACAACTACAACCTCAACATTGAAAAACACCAACAAATTCAACAACAACCTCAACATTGAAAAACAACAGCAACCTCAACATTGAAAAACACCAACAAATTCAACAACAACCTCAACATTGAAAAACACCAACAAATTCAACAACAACCTCAACATTGAAAGACAACAGCAACCTCAACATTGAAAAATACCAACAAATTCAACAACAACCTCAACATTGCAAAACAACAACAACCTCAACATTGAAAAACACCAACAAATTCAACAACAACTTCAACATTGAAAAACACCAACAAATTCAACAACAACTTCGAAATTGAAAAACACCAACAAATTCAACAACAACCTCAACATTGAAAAACAACAACAACCTCAACATTGAAAAACACCAACAAATTCAACAACAACCTCAACATTGAAAAACAACAACAACCTCAACATTGAAAAAAAACAACAACCTCAACATTGAAAAACACCAACAAATTCAACAACAACCTCAACATTGAAAAGCACCAACAAATTCAACAACAACATCAACATTGAAAAACAACAACAACCTCAACATTGAAAAACACCAACAAATTCAACAACAACTTCAACATTGAAAAACAACAACAACCTCAACATTGAAAAACACCAACAAATTCAACAACAACCTCAACATTGAAAAACAACAACAAACTCGACATTGAAAAACACCAACAAATTCAACAACAACCTCAACATTGAAAAACAACAACAACCTCAACATTGAAAAACACCAACAAATTCAACAACAACCTCAACATTGAAAAACACCAACAAATTCAACAACAACCTCTACTTTGAAAAACAACAACAACCTAAACATTGAAAAACACCAACAAATTCAACAACAACCTCAACATTGAAAAACAACAACAACCTCAGCATTGAAAAACACCAACAAATTCAACAACAACCTCAACATTGAAAAACACCAACAAATTCAACAACAAACTCAAGATTGAAAAACACCAACAAATTCAACAACCTCAACATTGAAAAACAACAACAACCTCAACATTGAAAAACACAAACAAATTCAACAATAACCTCAACATTGAAAAACAACAACAACCTCTACATTGAAAAACACCAACAAATTCAACAACAACCTCAACATTGAAAAACACCAACAAATTCAACAACAACCTCAACATTGAAAAACACCAACAAATTCAACAACAACCTCAACATTGAAAAACAACAACAACCTCAACATTGAAAAACACCAACAAATTCAACAACAACCTCAACATTGAAAAACAACAACAAACTCAACATTGAAAAACACCAACTAATTCAACAACAACCTCAACATTGAAAAACAACAACAACCTCAACATTGAAAAACACAAACAAATTCAACAATAACCTCAACATTGAAAAACAACAACAACCTCAACATTGAAAAACACCAACAAATTCAACAACAGCCTCAACATTGAAAAACACCAACAAATTCAACAACAACCTCAACATTGAAAAACAACTACAACCTGAACATTGAAAAACACCAACAAATTCAACAACAACCTCAACATTGAAAAACAACAGCAACCTCAACATTGAAAAACACCAACAAATTCAACAACAACCTCAACATTGAAAAACACCAAACAATTCAACAACAACCTCAACATTGAAAGACAACAGCAACCTCAACATTGAAAAATACCAACAAATTCAACAACAACCTCAACATTGCAAAACAACAACAACCTCAACATTGAAAAACACCAACAAATTCAACAACAACTTCAACATTGAAAAACACCAACAAATTCAACAACAACTTCGAAATTGAAAAACACCAACAAATTCAACAACAACCTCAACATTGAAAAACAACAACAACCTCAACATTGAAAAACACCAACAAATTCAACAACAACCTCAACATTGAAAAACAACAACAACCTCAACATTGAAAAACAACAACAACCTCAACATTGAAAAACACCAACAAATTCAACAACAACCTCAACATTGAAAAGCACCAACAAATTCAACAACAACATCAACATTGAAAAACAACAACAACCTCAACATTGAAAAACACCAACAAATTCAACAACAACTTCAACATTGAAAAACAACAACAACCTCAACATTGAAAAACACCAACAAATTCAACAACAACCTCAACATTGAAAAACAACAACAAACTCCACATTGAAAAACACTAACAAATTCAACAACAACCTCAACATTGAAAAACAACAACAACCTCAACATTGAAAAACACCAACAAATTCAACAACAACCTCAACATTGAAAAACACCAACAAATTCAACAACAACCTCTACTTTGAAAAACAACAACAACCTAAACATTGAAAAACACCAACAAATTCAACAACAACCTCAACATTGAAAAACAACAACAACCTCAGCATTGAAAAACACCAACAAATTCAACAACAACCTCAACATTGAAAAACACCAACAAATTCAACAACAAACTCAAGATTGAAAAACACCAACAAATTCAACAACCTCAACATTGAAAAACAACAACCTCAACATTGAAAAACACAAACAAATTCAACAATAACCTCAACATTGAAAAACAACAACAACCTCTACATTGAAAAACACCAACAAATTCAACAACAACCTCAACATTGAAAAACACCAACAAATTCAACAACAACCTCAACATTGAAAAACACCAACAAATTCAACAACAACCTCAACATTGAAAAACAACAACAACCTCAACATTGAAAAACACCAACAAATTCAACAACAACCTCAACATTGAAAAACAACAACAAACTCAACATTGAAAAACACCAACAAATTCAACAACAACCTCAACATTGAAAAACAACAACAACCTCAACATTGAAAAACACAAACAAATTCAACAATAACCTCAACATTGAAAAACACCAACAAATTCAACAACAGCCTCAACATTGAAAAACACCAACAAATTCAACAACAACCTCAACATTGAAAAACAACTACAACCTCAACATTGAAAAACACCAACAAATTCAACAACAACCTCAACATTGAAAAACAACAGCAACCTCAACATTGAAAAACACCAACAAATTCAACAACAACCTCAACATTGAAAAACACCAACAAATTCAACAACAACCTCAACATTGAAAAACAACAGCAACCTCAACATTGAAAAATACCAACAAATTCAACAACAACCTCAACATTGCAAAACAACAACAACCTCAACATTGAAAAACACCAACAAATTCAACAACAACTTCAACATTGAAAAACACCAACAAATTCAACAACAACTTCGAAATTGAAAAACACCAACAAATTCAACAACAACCTCAACATTGAAAAACAACAACAACCTCAACATTGAAAAACACCAACAAATTCAACAACAACCTCAACATTGAAAAACAACAACAACCTCAACATTGAAAACACCAACAAATTCAACAACAACCTCAACATTTAAAAACACCAACAAATTCAACAACAACCTCAACATTGAAAAACAACAACAATCCCAACATTGAAAATACCATCAAATTCAACAACAACCTCAACATTGAAAAACAGCAACAACCTCAACATTGAAAAACACCAAAAAATTCAACAACAGCCTCAACATTGAAAAACACCAACAAATTCAACAACAACCTCAACATTGAAAAACACCAACAAATTCAACAAAAACTCAGCATTTAAAAACACCAACAAATTCAACAACAACCTCAACATTGAAAAACAACAACAACCTCAACATTGAAAAACACCAACAAATTCAACAACAACCTCAACATTGAAAAACAACAACAACCTCAACATTGAGAAACACCAACAAATTCAACAACAACCTCAACATTGAAAAACACCAACAAATTCAACAACAAACTCAGCATTGAAAAACACCAACAAATTCAACAACAACCTCAACATTGAAAAACAACAACAACCTCAACATTGAAAAACACCAACAAATTCAACAACAACCTCAACATTGAAAAGCACCAACAAATTCAACAACAACATCAACATTGAAAAACAACAACAACCTCAACATTGAAAAACACCAACAAATTCAACAACAACTTCAACATTGAAAAACAACAACAACCTCAACATTGAAAAACACCAACAAATTCAACAACAACCTCAACATTGAAAAACAACAACAAACTCGACATTGAAAAACACCAACAAATTCAACAACAACCTCAACATTGAAAAACAACAACAACCTCAACATTGAAAAACACCAACAAATTCAACAACAACCTCAACATTGAAAAACACCAACAAATTCAACAACAACCTCTACTTTGAAAAACAACAACAACCTAAACATTGAAAAACACCAACAAATTCAACAACAACCTCAACATTGAAAAACAACAACAAACTCAACATTGAAAAACACCAACTAATTCAACAACAACCTCAACATTGAAAAACAACAACAACCTCAACATTGAAAAACACAAACAAATTCAACAATAACCTCAACATTGAAAAACAACAACAACCTCAACATTGAAAAACACCAACAAATTCAACAACAGCCTCAACATTGAAAAACACCAACAAATTCAACAACAACCTCAACATTGAAAAACAACTACAACCTCAACATTGAAAAACACCAACAAATTCAACAACAACCTCAACATTGAAAAACAACAGCAACCTCAACATTGAAAAACAGCAACAAATTCAACAACAACCTCAACATTGAAAAACACCAAACAATTCAACAACAACCTCAACATTGAAAGACAACAGCAACCTCAACATTGAAAAATACCAACAAATTCAACAACAACCTCAACATTGCAAAACAACAACAACCTCAACATTGAAAAACACCAACAAATTCAACAACAACTTCAACATTGAAAAACACCAACAAATTCAACAACAACTTCGAAATTGAAAAACACCAACAAATTCAACAACAACCTCAACATTGAAAAACAACAACAAACTCGACATTGAAAAACACCAACAAATTCAACAACAACCTCAACATTGAAAAACAACAACAACCTCAACATTGAAAAACACCAACAAATTCAACAACAACCTCAACATTGAAAAACAGCAACAACCTCAACATTGAAAAACAACAACAACCTCAACATTGAAAAACACCAACAAATTCAACAACAACCTCAACATTGAAAAGCACCAACAAATTCCAACAACAACATCAACATTGAAAAACAACAAGAACCTCAACATTGAAAAACACCAACAAATTCAACAACAACTTCAACATTGAAAAACAACAACAACCTCAACATTGAAAAACACCAACAAATTCAACAACAACCTCAACATTGAAAAACAACAACAAACTCGACATTGAAAAACACCAACAAATTCAACAACAACCTCAACATTGAAAAACAACAACAACCTCAACATTGAAAAACACCAACAAATTCAACAACAACCTCAACATTGAAAAACACCAACAAATTCAACAACAACCTCTACTTTGAAAAACAACAACAACCTAAACATTGAAAAACACCAACAAATTCAACAACAACCTCAACATTGAAAAACAACAACAACCTCAGCATTGAAAAACACCAACAAATTCAACAACAACCTCAACATTGAAAAACACCAACAAATTCAACAACAAACTCAAGATTGAAAAACACCAACAAATTCAACAACCTCAACATTGAAAAACAACAACCTCAACATTGAAAAACACAAACAAATTCAACAATAACCTCAACATTGAAAAACAACAACAACCTCTACATTGAAAAACACCAACAAATTCAACAACAACCTCAACATTGAAAAACACCAACAAATTCAACAACAACCTCAACATTGAAAAACACCAACAAATTCAACAACAACCTCAACATTGAAAAACAACAACAACCTCAACATTGAAAAACACCAACAAATTCAACAACAACCTCAACATTGAAAAACAACAACAAACTCAACATTGAAAAACACCAACAAATTCAACAACAACCTCAACATTGAAAAACAACAACAACCTCAACATTGAAAAACACAAACAAATTCAACAATAACCTCAACATTGAAAAACACCAACAAATTCAACAACAGCCTCAACATTGAAAAACACCAACAAATTCAACAACAACCTCAACATTGAAAAACAACTACAACCTCAACATTGAAAAACACCAACAAATTCAACAACAACCTCAACATTGAAAAACAACAGCAACCTCAACATTGAAAAACACCAACAAATTCAACAACAACCTCAACATTGAAAAACACCAACAAATTCAACAACAACCTCAACATTGAAAAACAACAGCAACCTCAACATTGAAAAATACCAACAAATTCAACAACAACCTCAACATTGCAAAACAACAACAACCTCAACATTGAAAAACACCAACAAATTCAACAACAACTTCAACATTGAAAAACACCAACAAATTCAACAACAACTTCGAAATTGAAAAACACCAACAAATTCAACAACAACCTCAACATTGAAAAACAACAACAACCTCAACATTGAAAAACACCAACAAATTCAACAACAACCTCAACATTGAAAAACAACAACAACCTCAACATTGAAAACACCAACAAATTCAACAACAACCTCAACATTTAAAAACACCAACAAATTCAACAACAACCTCAACATTGAAAAACAACAACAATCCCAACATTGAAAATACCAACAAATTCAACAACAACCTCAACATTGAAAAACAGCAACAACCTCAACATTGAAAAACACCAAAAAATTCAACAACAGCCTCAACATTGAAAAACACCAACAAATTCAACAACAACCTCAACATTGAAAAACACCAACAAATTCAACAAAAACTCAGCATTTAAAAACACCAACAAATTCAACAACAACCTCAACATTGAAAAACAACAACAACCTCAACATTGAAAAACACCAACAAATTCAACAACAACCTCAACATTGAAAAACAACAACAACCTCAACATTGAGAAACACCAACAAATTCAACAACAACCTCAACATTGAAAAACACCAACAAATTCAACAACAAACTCAGCATTGAAAAACACCAACAAATTCAACAACAACCTCAACATTGAAAAACAACAACAACCTCAACATTGAAAAACACCAACAAATTCAACAACAACCTCAACATTGAAAAGCACCAACAAATTCAACAACAACATCAACATTGAAAAACAACAACAACCTCAACATTGAAAAACACCAACAAATTCAACAACAACTTCAACATTGAAAAACAACAACAACCTCAACATTGAAAAACACCAACAAATTCAACAACAACCTCAACATTGAAAAACAACAACAAACTCGACATTGAAAAACACCAACAAATTCAACAACAACCTCAACATTGAAAAACAACAACAACCTCAACATTGAAAAACACCAACAAATTCAACAACAACCTCAACATTGAAAAACACCAACAAATTCAACAACAACCTCTACTTTGAAAAACAACAACAACCTAAACATTGAAAAACACCAACAAATTCAACAACAACCTCAACATTGAAAAACAACAACAAACTCAACATTGAAAAACACCAACTAATTCAACAACAACCTCAACATTGAAAACAACAACAACCTCAACATTGAAAAACACAAACAAATTCAACAATAACCTCAACATTGAAAAACAACAACAACCTCAACATTGAAAAACACCAACAAATTCAACAACAGCCTCAACATTGAAAAACACCAACAAATTCAACAACAACCTCAACATTGAAAAACAACTACAACCTCAACATTGAAAAACACCAACAAATTCAACAACAACCTCAACATTGAAAAACAACAGCAACCTCAACATTGAAAAACAGCAACAAATTCAACAACAACCTCAACATTGAAAAACACCAAACAATTCAACAACAACCTCAACATTGAAAGACAACAGCAACCTCAACATTGAAAAATACCAACAAATTCAACAACAACCTCAACATTGCAAAACAACAACAACCTCAACATTGAAAAACACCAACAAATTCAACAACAACTTCAACATTGAAAAACACCAACAAATTCAACAACAACTTCGAAATTGAAAAACACCAACAAATTCAACAACAACCTCAACATTGAAAAACAACAACAAACTCGACATTGAAAAACACCAACAAATTCAACAACAACCTCAACATTGAAAAACAACAACAACCTCAACATTGAAAAACACCAACAAATTCAACAACAACCTCAACATTGAAAAACACCAACAAATTCAACAACAACCTCTACTTTGAAAAACAACAACAACCTAAACATTGAAAAACACCAACAAATTCAACAACAACCTCAACATTGAAAAACAACAACAACCTCAGCATTGAAAAACACCAACAAATTCAACAACAACCTCAACATTGAAAAACACCAACAAATTCAACAACAAACTCAAGATTGAAAAACACCAACAAATTCAACAACCTCAACATTGAAAAACAACAACAACCTCAACATTGAAAAACACAAACAAATTCAACAATAACCTCAACATTGAAAAACAACAACAACCTCTACATTGAAAAACACCAACAAATTCAACAACAACCTCAACATTGAAAAACACCAACAAATTCAACAACAACCTCAACATTGAAAAACACCAACAAATTCAACAACAACCTCAACATTGAAAAACAACAACAACCTCAACATTGAAAAACACCAACAAATTCAACAACAACCTCAACATTGAAAAACAACAACAAACTCAACATTGAAAAACACCAACTAATTCAACAACAACCTCAACATTGAAAAACAACAACAACCTCAACATTGAAAAACACAAACAAATTCAACAATAACCTCAACATTGAAAAACAACAACAACCTCAACATTGAAAAACACCAACAAATTCAACAACAGCCTCAACATTGAAAAACACCAACAAATTCAACAACAACCTCAACATTGAAAAACAACTACAACCTCAACATTGAAAAACACCAACAAATTCAACAACAACCTCAACATTGAAAAACAACAGCAACCTCATCATTGAAAAACACCAACAAATTCAACAAGAACCTCAACATTGAAAAACACCAAACAATTCAACAACAACCTCAACATTGAAAGACAACAGCAACCTCAACATTGAAAAATACCAACAAATTCAACAACAACCTCAACATTGCAAAACAACAACAACCTCAACATTGAAAAACACCAACAAATTCAACAACAACTTCAACATTGAAAAACACCAACAAATTCAACAACAACTTCGAAATTGAAAAACACCAACAAATTCAACAACAACCTCAACATTGAAAAACAACAACAACCTCAACATTGAAAAACACCAACAAATTCAACAACAACCTCAACATTGAAAAACAACAACAACCTCAACATTGAAAAACAACAACAACCTCAACATTGAAAAACACCAACAAATTCAACAACAACCTCAACATTGAAAAGCACCAACAAATTCAACAACAACATCAACATTGAAAAACAACAACAACCTCAACATTGAAAAACACCAACAAATTCAACAACAACTTCAACATTGAAAAACAACAACAACCTCAACATTGAAAAACACCAACAAATTCAACAACAACCTCAACATTGAAAAACAACAACAAACTCGACATTGAAAAACACCAACAAATTCAACAACAACCTCAACATTGAAAAACAACAACAACCTCAACATTGAAAAACACCAACAAATTCAACAACAACCTCAACATTGAAAAACACCAACAAATTCAACAACAACCTCTACTTTGAAAAACAACAACAACCTAAACATTGAAAAACACCAACAAATTCAACAACAACCTCAACATTGAAAAACAACAACAACCTCAGCATTGAAAAACACCAACAAATTCAACAACAACCTCAACATTGAAAAACACCAACAAATTCAACAACAAACTCAAGATTGAAAAACACCAACAAATTCAACAACCTCAACATTGAAAAACAACAACCTCAACATTGAAAAACACAAACAAATTCAACAATAACCTCAACATTGAAAAACAACAACAACCTCTACATTGAAAAACACCAACAAATTCAACAACAACCTCAACATTGAAAAACACCAACAAATTCAACAACAACCTCAACATTGAAAAACACCAACAAATTCAACAACAACCTCAACATTGAAAAACAACAACAACCTCAACATTGAAAAACACCAACAAATTCAACAACAACCTCAACATTGAAAAACAACAACAAACTCAACATTGAAAAACACCAACAAATTCAACAACAACCTCAACATTGAAAAACAACAACAACCTCAACATTGAAAAACACAAACAAATTCAACAACAACCTCAACATTGAAAAACAACAACAAACTCGACATTGAAAAACACCAACAAATTCAACAACAACCTCAACATTGAAAAACAACAACAACCTCAACATTGAAAAACACCAACAAATTCAACAACAACCTCAACATTGAAAAACACCAACAAATTCAACAACAACCTCTACTTTGAAAAACAACAACAACCTAAACATTGAAAAACACCAACAAATTCAACAACAACCTCAACATTGAAAAACAAGAACAACCTCAGCATTGAAAAACACCAACAAATTCAACAACAACCTCAACATTGAAAAACACCAACAAATTCAACAACAAACTCAAGATTGAAAAACACCAACAAATTCAACAACCTCAACATTGAAAAACAACAACAACCTCAACATTGAAAAACACAAACAAATTCAACAATAACCTCAACATTGAAAAACAACAACAACCTCTACATTGAAAAACACCAACAAATTCAACAACAACCTCAACATTGAAAAACACCAACAAATTCAACAACAACCTCAACATTGAAAAACACCAACAAATTCAACAACAACCTCAACATTGAAAAACAACAGCAACCTCAACTTTGAAAAACACCAACAAATTCAACAACAACCTCAACATTGAAAAACAACAACAAACTCAACATTGAAAAACACCAACAAATTCAACAACAACCTCAGCATTGAAAAACAACAACAACCTCAACATTGAAAAACACAAACAAATTCAACAATAACCTCAACATTGAAAAACAACAACAACCTCAACATTGAAAAACACCAACAAATTCAACAACAGCCTCAACATTGAAAAACACCAACAAATTCAACAACAACCTCAACATTGAAAAACAACTACAACCTCAACATTGAAAAACACCAACAAATTCAACAACAACCTCAACATTGAAAAACAACAGCAACCTCAACATTGAAAAACACCAACAAATTCAACAACAACCTCAACATTGAAAAACACCAACAAATTCAACAACAACCTCAACATTGAAAGACAACAGCAACCTCAACATTGAAAAATACCAACAAATTCAACAACAACCTCAACATTGCAAAACAACAACAACCTCAACATTGAAAAACACCAACAAATTCAACAACAACTTCAACATTGAAAAACACCAACAAATTCAACAACAACTTCGAAATTGAAAAACACCAACAAATTCAACAACAACCTCAACATTGAAAAACAACAACAACCTCAACATTGAAAAACACCAACAAATTCAACAACAACCTCAACATTGAAAAACAACAACAACCTCAACATTGAAAAACAACAACAACCTCAACATTGAAAAACACCAACAAATTCAACAACAACCTCAACATTGAAAAGCACCAACAAATTCAACAACAACATCAACATTGAAAAACAACAACAACCTCAACATTGAAAAACACCAACAAATTCAACAACAACTTCAACATTGAAAAACAACAACAACCTCAACATTGAAAAACACCAACAAATTCAACAACAACCTCAACATTGAAAAACAACAACAAACTCGACATTGAAAAACACCAACAAATTCAACAACAACCTCAACATTGAAAAACAACAACAACCTCAACATTGAAAAACACCAACAAATTCAACAACAACCTCAACATTGAAAAACACCAACAAATTCAACAACAACCTCTACTTTGAAAAACAACAACAACCTAAACATTGAAAAACACCAACAAATTCAACAACAACCTCAACATTGAAAAACAACAACAACCTCAGCATTGAAAAACACCAACAAATTCAACAACAACCTCAACATTGAAAAACACCAACAAATTCAACAACAAACTCAAGATTGAAAAACACCAACAAATTCAACAACCTCAACATTGAAAAACAACAACAACCTCAACATTGAAAAACACAAACAAATTCAACAATAACCTCAACATTGAAAAACAACAACAACCTCTACATTGAAAAACACCAACAAATTCAACAACAACCTCAACATTGAAAAACACCAACAAATTCAACAACAACCTCAACATTGAAAAACACCAACAAATTCAACAACAACCTCAACATTGAAAAACAACAACAACCTCAACATTGAAAAACACCAACAAATTCAACAACAACCTCAACATTGAAAAACAACAACAAACTCAACATTGAAAAACACCAACTAATTCAACAACAACCTCAACATTGAAAAACAACAACAACCTCAACATTGAAAAACACAAACAAATTCAACAATAACCTCAACATTGAAAAACAACAACAACCTCAACATTGAAAAACACCAACAAATTCAACAACAGCCTCAACATTGAAAAACACCAACAAATTCAACAACAACCTCAACATTGAAAAACAACTACAACCTCAACATTGAAAAACACCAACAAATTCAACAACAACCTCAACATTGAAAAACAACAGCAACCTCAACATTGAAAAACACCAACAAATTCAACAACAACCTCAACATTGAAAAACACCAAACAATTCAACAACAACCTCAACATTGAAAGACAACAGCAACCTCAACATTGAAAAATACCAACAAATTCAACAACAACCTCAACATTGCAAAACAACAACAACCTCAACATTGAAAAACACCAACAAATTCAACAACAACTTCAACATTGAAAAACACCAACAAATTCAACAACAACTTCGAAATTGAAAAACACCAACAAATTCAACAACAACCTCAACATTGAAAAACAACAACAACCTCAACATTGAAAAACACCAACAAATTCAACAACAACCTCAACATTGAAAAACAACAACAACCTCAACATTGAAAAACAACAACAACCTCAACATTGAAAAACACCAACAAATTCAACAACAACCTCAACATTGAAAAGCACCAACAAATTCAACAACAACATCAACATTGAAAAACAACAACAACCTCAACATTGAAAAACACCAACAAATTCAACAACAACTTCAACATTGAAAAACAACAACAACCTCAACATTGAAAAACACCAACAAATTCAACAACAACCTCAACATTGAAAAACAACAACAAACTCGACATTGAAAAACACCAACAAATTCAACAACAACCTCAACATTGAAAAACAACAACAACCTCAACATTGAAAAACACCAACAAATTCAACAACAACCTCAACATTGAAAAACACCAACAAATTCAACAACAACCTCTACTTTGAAAAACAACAACAACCTAAACATTGAAAAACACCAACAAATTCAACAACAACCTCAACATTGAAAAACAACAACAACCTCAGCATTGAAAAACACCAACAAATTCAACAACAACCTCAACATTGAAAAACACCAACAAATTCAACAACAAACTCAAGATTGAAAAACACCAACAAATTCAACAACCTCAACATTGAAAAACAACAACCTCAACATTGAAAAACACAAACAAATTCAACAATAACCTCAACATTGAAAAACAACAACAACCTCTACATTGAAAAACACCAACAAATTCAACAACAACCTCAACATTGAAAAACACCAACAAATTCAACAACAACCTCAACATTGAAAAACACCAACAAATTCAACAACAACCTCAACATTGAAAAACAACAACAACCTCAACATTGAAAAACACCAACAAATTCAACAACAACCTCAACATTGAAAAACAACAACAAACTCAACATTGAAAAACACCAACAAATTCAACAACAACCTCAACATTGAAAAACAACAACAACCTCAACATTGAAAAACACAAACAAATTCAACAATAACCTCAACATTGAAAAACACCAACAAATTCAACAACAGCCTCAACATTGAAAAACACCAACAAATTCAACAACAACCTCAACATTGAAAAACAACTACAACCTCAACATTGAAAAACACCAACAAATTCAACAACAACCTCAACATTGAAAAACAACAGCAACCTCAACATTGAAAAACACCAACAAATTCAACAACAACCTCAACATTGAAAAACACCAACAAATTCAACAACAACCTCAACATTGAAAAACAACAGCAACCTCAACATTGAAAAATACCAACAAATTCAACAACAACCTCAACATTGCAAAACAACAACAACCTCAACATTGAAAAACACCAACAAATTCAACAACAACTTCAACATTGAAAAACACCAACAAATTCAACAACAACTTCGAAATTGAAAAACACCAACAAATTCAACAACAACCTCAACATTGAAAAACAACAACAACCTCAACATTGAAAAACACCAACAAATTCAACAACAACCTCAACATTGAAAAACAACAACAACCTCAACATTGAAAACACCAACAAATTCAACAACAACCTCAACATTTAAAAACACCAACAAATTCAACAACAACCTCAACATTGAAAAACAACAACAATCCCAACATTGAAAATACCAACAAATTCAACAACAACCTCAACATTGAAAAACAGCAACAACCTCAACATTGAAAAACACCAAAAAATTCAACAACAGCCTCAACATTGAAAAACACCAACAAATTCAACAACAACCTCAACATTGAAAAACACCAACAAATTCAACAAAAACTCAGCATTTAAAAACACCAACAAATTCAACAACAACCTCAACATTGAAAAACAACAACAACCTCAACATTGAAAAACACCAACAAATTCAACAACAACCTCAACATTGAAAAACAACAACAACCTCAACATTGAGAAACACCAACAAATTCAACAACAACCTCAACATTGAAAAACACCAACAAATTCAACAACAAACTCAGCATTGAAAAACACCAACAAATTCAACAACAACCTCAACATTGAAAAACAACAACAACCTCAACATTGAAAAACACCAACAAATTCAACAACAACCTCAACATTGAAAAGCACCAACAAATTCAACAACAACATCAACATTGAAAAACAACAACAACCTCAACATTGAAAAACACCAACAAATTCAACAACAACTTCAACATTGAAAAACAACAACAACCTCAACATTGAAAAACACCAACAAATTCAACAACAACCTCAACATTGAAAAACAACAACAAACTCGACATTGAAAAACACCAACAAATTCAACAACAACCTCAACATTGAAAAACAACAACAACCTCAACATTGAAAAACACCAACAAATTCAACAACAACCTCAACATTGAAAAACACCAACAAATTCAACAACAACCTCTACTTTGAAAAACAACAACAACCTAAACATTGAAAAACACCAACAAATTCAACAACAACCTCAACATTGAAAAACAACATCAAACTCAACATTGAAAAACACCAACTAATTCAACAACAACCTCAACATTGAAAAACAACAACAACCTCAACATTGAAAAACACAAACAAATTCAACAATAACCTCAACATTGAAAAACAACAACAACCTCAACATTGAAAAACACCAACAAATTCAACAACAGCCTCAACATTGAAAAACACCAACAAATTCAACAACAACCTCAACATTGAAAAACAACTACAACCTCAACATTGAAAAACACCAACAAATTCAACAACAACCTCAACATTGAAAAACAACAGCAACCTCAACATTGAAAAACAGCAACAAATTCAACAACAACCTCAACATTGAAAAACACCAAACAATTCAACAACAACCTCAACATTGAAAGACAACAGCAACCTCAACATTGAAAAATACCAACAAATTCAACAACAACCTCAACATTGCAAAACAACAACAACCTCAACATTGAAAAACACCAACAAATTCAACAACAACTTCAACATTGAAAAACACCAACAAATTCAACAACAACTTCGAAATTGAAAAACACCAACAAATTCAACAACAACCTCAACATTGAAAAACAACAACAACCTCAACATTGAAAAACACCAACAAATTCAACAACAACCTCAACATTGAAAAACAACAACAACCTCAACATTGAAAAACAACAACAACCTCAACATTGAAAAACACCAACAAATTCAACAACAACCTCAACATTGAAAAGCACCAACAAATTCAACAACAACATCAACATTGAAAAACAACAACAACCTCAACATTGAAAAACACCAACAAATTCAACAACAACTTCAACATTGAAAAACAACAACAACCTCAACATTGAAAAACACCAACAAATTCAACAACAACCTCAACATTGAAAAACAACAACAAACTCGACATTGAAAAACACCAACAAATTCAACAACAACCTCAACATTGAAAAACAACAACAACCTCAACATTGAAAAACACCAACAAATTCAACAACAACCTCAACATTGAAAAACACCAACAAATTCAACAACAACCTCTACTTTGAAAAACAACAACAACCTAAACATTGAAAAACACCAACAAATTCAACAACAACCTCAACATTGAAAAACAACAACAACCTCAGCATTGAAAAACACCAACAAATTCAACAACAACCTCAACATTGAAAAACACCAACAAATTCAACAACAAACTCAAGATTGAAAAACACCAACAAATTCAACAACCTCAACATTGAAAAACACAAACAAATTCAACAATAACCTCAACATTGAAAAACAACAACAACCTCTACATTGAAAAACACCAACAAATTCAACAACAACCTCAACATTGAAAAACACCAACAAATTCAACAACAACCTCAACATTGAAAAACACCAACAAATTCAACAACAACCTCAACATTGAAAAACAACAACAACCTCAACATTGAAAAACACCAACAAATTCAACAACAACCTCAACATTGAAAAACAACAACAAACTCAACATTGAAAAACACCAACAAATTCAACAACAACCTCAACATTGAAAAACAACAACAACCTCAACATTGAAAAACACAAACAAATTCAACAATAACCTCAACATTGAAAAACACCAACAAATTCAACAACAGCCTCAACATTGAAAAACACCAACAAATTCAACAACAACCTCAACATTGAAAAACAACTACAACCTCAACATTGAAAAACACCAACAAATTCAACAACAACCTCAACATTGAAAAACAACAGCAACCTCAACATTGAAAAACACCAACAAATTCAACAACAACCTCAACATTGAAAAACACCAACAAATTCAACAACAACCTCAACATTGAAAAACAACAGCAACCTCAACATTGAAAAATACCAACAAATTCAACAACAACCTCAACATTGCAAAACAACAACAACCTCAACATTGAAAAACACCAACAAATTCAACAACAACTTCAACATTGAAAAACACCAACAAATTCAACAACAACTTCGAAATTGAAAAACACCAACAAATTCAACAACAACCTCAACATTGAAAAACAACAACAACCTCAACATTGAAAAACACCAACAAATTCAACAACAACCTCAACATTGAAAAACAACAACAACCTCAACATTGAAAACACCAACAAATTCAACAACAACCTCAACATTTAAAAACACCAACAAATTCAACAACAACCTCAACATTGAAAAACAACAACAATCCCAACATTGAAAATACCAACAAATTCAACAACAACCTCAACATTGAAAAACAGCAACAACCTCAACATTGAAAAACACCAAAAAATTCAACAACAACCTCAACATTGAAAAACACCAACAAATTCAACAACAACCTCAACATTGAAAAACACCAACAAATTCAACAAAAACTCAGCATTTAAAAACACCAACAAATTCAACAACAACCTCAACATTGAAAAACAACAACAACCTCAACATTGAAAAACACCAACAAATTCAACAACAACCTCAACATTGAAAAACAACAACAACCTCAACATTGAAAAACACCAACAAATTCAACAACAACCTCAACATTGAAAAACACCAACAAATTCAACAACAAACTCAGCATTGAAAAACACCAACAAATTCAACAACAACCTCAACATTGAAAAACAACAACAACCTCAACATTGAAAAACACCAACAAATTCAACAACAACCTCAACATTGAAAAGCACCAACAAATTCAACAACAACATCAACATTGAAAAACAACAACAACCTCAACATTGAAAAACACCAACAAATTCAACAACAACTTCAACATTGAAAAACAACAACAACCTCAACATTGAAAAACACCAACAAATTCAACAACAACCTCAACATTGAAAAACAACAACAAACTCGACATTGAAAAACACCAACAAATTCAACAACAACCTCAACATTGAAAAACAACAACAACCTCAACATTGAAAAACACCAACAAATTCAACAACAACCTCAACATTGAAAAACACCAACAAATTCAACAACAACCTCAACATTGAAAAACACCAACAAATTCAACAACAACCTCAACATTGAAAAACAACAACAACCTCAACATTGAAAAACACCAACAAATTCAACAACAACCTCAACATTGAAAAACAACAACAAACTCAACATTGAAAAACACCAACAAATTCAACAACAACCTCAACATTGAAAAACAACAACAACCTCAACATTGAAAAACACAAACAAATTCAACAATAACCTCAACATTGAAAAACACCAACAAATTCAACAACAGCCTCAACATTGAAAAACACCAACAAATTCAACAACAACCTCAACATTGAAAAACAACTACAACCTCAACATTGAAAAACACCAACAAATTCAACAACAACCTCAACATTGAAAAACAACAGCAACCTCAACATTGAAAAACACCAACAAATTCAACAACAACCTCAACATTGAAAAACACCAACAAATTCAACAACAACCTCAACATTGAAAAACAACAGCAACCTCAACATTGAAAAATACCAACAAATTCAACAACAACCTCAACATTGCAAAACAACAACAACCTCAACATTGAAAAACACCAACAAATTCAACAACAACTTCAACATTGAAAAACACCAACAAATTCAACAACAACTTCGAAATTGAAAAACACCAACAAATTCAACAACAACCTCAACATTGAAAAACAACAACAACCTCAACATTGAAAAACACCAACAAATTCAACAACAACCTCAACATTGAAAAACAACAACAACCTCAACATTGAAAACACCAACAAATTCAACAACAACCTCAACATTTAAAAACACCAACAAATTCAACAACAACCTCAACATTGAAAAACAACAACAATCCCAACATTGAAAATACCAACAAATTCAACAACAACCTCAACATTGAAAAACAGCAACAACCTCAACATTGAAAAACACCAAAAAATTCAACAACAGCCTCAACATTGAAAAACACCAACAAATTCAACAACAACCTCAACATTGAAAAACACCAACAAATTCAACAAAAACTCAGCATTTAAAAACACCAACAAATTCAACAACAACCTCAACATTGAAAAACAACAACAACCTCAACATTGAAAAACACCAACAAATTCAACAACAACCTCAACATTGAAAAACAACAACAACCTCAACATTGAGAAACACCAACAAATTCAACAACAACCTCAACATTGAAAAACACCAACAAATTCAACAACAAACTCAGCATTGAAAAACACCAACAAATTCAACAACAACCTCAACATTGAAAAACAACAACAACCTCAACATTGAAAAACACCAACAAATTCAACAACAACCTCAACATTGAAAAGCACCAACAAATTCAACAACAACATCAACATTGAAAAACAACAACAACCTCAACATTGAAAAACACCAACAAATTCATCAACAACTTCAACATTGAAAAACAACAACAACCTCAACATTGAAAAACACCAACAAATTCAACAACAACCTCAACATTGAAAAACAACAACAAACTCGACATTGAAAAACACCAACAAATTCAACAACAACCTCAACAGTGAAAAACAACAACAACCTCAACATTGAAAAACACCAACAAATTCAACAACAACCTCAACATTGAAAAACACCAACAAATTCAACAACAACCTCTACTTTGAAAAACAACAACAACCTAAACATTGAAAAACACCAACAAATTCAACAACAACCTCAACATTGAAAAACAACAACAAACTCAACATTGAAAAACACCAACTAATTCAACAACAACCTCAACATTGAAAAACAACAACAACCTCAACATTGAAAAACACAAACAAATTCAACAATAACCTCAACATTGAAAAACAACAACAACCTCAACATTGAAAAACACCAACAAATTCAACAACAGCCTCAACATTGAAAAACACCAACAAATTCAACAACAACCTCAACATTGAAAAACAACTACAACCTCAACATTGAAAAACACCAACAAATTCAACAACAACCTCAACATTGAAAAACAACAGCAACCTCAACATTGAAAAACAGCAACAAATTCAACAACAACCTCAACATTGAAAAACACCAAACAATTCAACAACAACCTCAACATTGAAAGACAACAGCAACCTCAACATTGAAAAATACCAACAAATTCAACAACAACCTCAACATTGCAAAACAACAACAACCTCAACATTGAAAAACACCAACAAATTCAACAACAACTTCAACATTGAAAAACACCAACAAATTCAACAACAACTTCGAAATTGAAAAACACCAACAAATTCAACAACAACCTCAACATTGAAAAACAACAACAACCTCAACATTGAAAAACACCAACAAATTCAACAACAACCTCAACATTGAAAAACAACAACAACCTCAACATTGAAAAACAACAACAACCTCAACATTGAAAAACACCAACAAATTCAACAACAACCTCAACATTGAAAAGCACCAACAAATTCAACAACAACATCAACATTGAAAAACAACAACAACCTCAACATTGAAAAACACCAACAAATTCAACAACAACTTCAACATTGAAAAACAACAACAACCTCAACATTGAAAAACACCAACAAATTCAACAACAACCTCAACATTGAAAAACAACAACAAACTCGACATTGAAAAACACCAACAAATTCAACAACAACCTCAACATTGAAAAACAACAACAACCTCAACATTGAAAAACACCAACAAATTCAACAACAACCTCAACATTGAAAAACACCAACAAATTCAACAACAACCTCTACTTTGAAAAACAACAACAACCTAAACATTGAAAAACACCAACAAATTCAACAACAACCTCAACATTGAAAAACAACAACAACCTCAGCATTGAAAAACACCAACAAATTCAACAACAAACTCAACATTGAAAAACACCAACAAATTCAACAACAAACTCAAGATTGAAAAACACCAACAAATTCAACAACCTCAACATTGAAAAACAACAACCTCAACATTGAAAAACACAAACAAATTCAACAATAACCTCAACATTGAAAAACAACAACAACCTCTACATTGAAAAACACCAACAAATTCAACAACAACCTCAACATTGAAAAACACCAACAAATTCAACAACAACCTCAACATTGAAAAACACCAACAAATTCAACAACAACCTCAACATTGAAAAACAACAACAACCTCAACATTGAAAAACACCAACAAATTCAACAACAACCTCAACATTGAAAAACAACAACAAACTCAACATTGAAAAACACCAACAAATTCAACAACAACCTCAACATTGAAAAACAACAACAACCTCAACATTGAAAAACACAAACAAATTCAACAATAACCTCAACATTGAAAAACACCAACAAATTCAACAACAGCCTCAACATTGAAAAACACCAACAAATTCAACAACAACCTCAACATTGAAAAACAACTACAACCTCAACATTGAAAAACACCAACAAATTCAACAACAACCTCAACATTGAAAAACAACAGCAACCTCAACATTGAAAAACACCAACAAATTCAACAACAACCTCAACATTGAAAAACACCAACAAATTCAACAACAACCTCAACATTGAAAAACAACAGCAACCTCAACATTGAAAAATACCAACAAATTCAACAACAACCTCAACATTGCAAAACAACAACAACCTCAACATTGAAAAACACCAACAAATTCAACAACAACTTCAACATTGAAAAACACCAACAAATTCAACAACAACTTCGAAATTGAAAAACACCAACAAATTCAACAACAACCTCAACATTGAAAAACAACAACAACCTCAACATTGAAAAACACCAACAAATTCAACAACAACCTCAACATTGAAAAACAACAACAACCTCAACATTGAAAACACCAACAAATTCAACAACAACCTCAACATTTAAAAACACCAACAAATTCAACAACAACCTCAACATTGAAAAACAACAACAATCCCAACATTGAAAATACCAACAAATTCAACAACAACCTCAACATTGAAAAAAAGCAACAACCTCAACATTGAAAAACACCAAAAAATTCAACAACAACCTCAACATTGAAAAACACCAACAAATTCAACAACAACCTCAACATTGAAAAACACCAACAAATTCAACAAAAACTCAGCATTTAAAAACACCAACAAATTCAACAACAACCTCAACATTGAAAAACAACAACAACCTCAACATTGAAAAACACCAACAAATTCAACAACAACCTCAACATTGAAAAACAACAACAACCTCAACATTGAAAAACACCAACAAATTCAACAACAACCTCAACATTGAAAAACACCAACAAATTCAACAACAAACTCAGCATTGAAAAACACCAACAAATTCAACAACAACCTCAACATTGAAAAACAACAACAACCTCAACATTGAAAAACACCAACAAATTCAACAACAACCTCAACATTGAAAAGCACCAACAAATTCAACAACAACATCAACATTGAAAAACAACAACAACCTCAACATTGAAAAACACCAACAAATTCAACAACAATTTCAACATTGAAAAACAACAACAACCTCAACATTGAAAAACACCAACAAATTCAACAACAACCTCAACATTGAAAAACAACAACAAACTCGACATTGAAAAACACCAACAAGTTCAACAACAACCTCAACATTGAAAAACAAAAACAACCTCAACATTGAAAAACACCAACAAATTCAACAACAACCTCAACATTGAAAAACACCAACAAATTCAACAACAACCTCTACTTTGAAAAACAACAACAACCTAAACATTGAAAAACACCAACAAATTCAACAACAACCTGAACATTGAAAAACAACAACAACCTCAGCATTGAAAAACACCAACAAATTCAACAACAACCTCAACATTGAAAAACACCAACAAATTCAACAACAAACTCAAGATTGAAAAACACCAACAAATTCAACAACCTCAACATTGAAAAACAACAACAACCTCAACATTGAAAAACACAAACAAATTCAACAATAACCTCAACATTGAAAAACAACAACAACCTCTACATTGAAAAACACCAACAAATTCAACAACAACCTCAACATTGAAAAACACCAACAAATTCAACAACAACCTCAACATTGAAAAACAGCAACAAATTCAACAACAACCTCAACATTGAAAAACAACAACAACCTCAACATTGAAAAACACCAACAAATTCAACAACAACCTCAACATTGAAAAACAACAACAAACTCAACATTGAAAAACACCAACAAATTCAACAACAACCTCAACATTGAAAAACAACAACAACCTCAACATTGAAAAACACAAACAAATTCAACAATAACCTCAACATTGAAAAACAACAACAACCTCAACATTGAAAAACAGTAACAAATTCAACAACAGCCTCAACATTGAAAAACACCAACAAATTCAACAACAACCTCAACATTGAAAAACAACTACAACCTCAACATTGAAAAACACCAAAAAAATTCAACAACAACCTCAACATTGAAAAACAACAGCAACCTCAACATTGAAAAACACCAACAAATTCAACAACAACCTCAACATTGAAAAACACCAACAAATTCAAAAACAACCTCAACATTGAAAAACAACAGCAACCTCAACATTGAAAAATACCAACAAATTCAACAACAACCTCAACATTGCAAAACAACAACAACCTCAACATTGAAAAACACCAACAAATTCAACAACAACTTCAACATTGAAAAACACCAACAAATTCAACAACAACTTCGAAATTGAAAAACACCAACAAATTCAACAACAACCTCAACATTGAAAAACAACAACAACCTCAACATTGAAAAACACCAACAAATTCAACAACAACCTCAACATTGAAAAACAACAACAACCTCAACATTGAAAAACAACAACAACCTCAACATTGAAAAACACCAACAAATTCAACAACAACCTCAACATTGAAAAGCACCAACAAATTCAACAACAACATCAACATTGAAAAACAACAACAACCTCAACATTGAAAAACACCAACAAATTCAACAACAACTTCAACATTGAAAAACAACAACAACCTCAACATTGAAAAACACCAACAAATTCAACAACAACCTCAACATTGAAAAACAACAACAAACTCGACATTGAAAAACACCAACAAGTTCAACAACAACCTCAACATTGAAAAACAACAACAACCTCAACATTGAAAAACACCAACAAATTCAACAACAACCTCAACATTGAAAAACACCAACAAATTCAACAACAACCTCTACTTTGAAAAACAACAACAACCTAAACATTGAAAAACACCAACAAATTCAACAACAACCTCAACATTGAAAAACAACAACAACCTCAGCATTGAAAAACACCAACAAATTCAACAACAACCTCAACATTGAAAAACACCAACAAATTCAACAACAAACTCAAGATTGAAAAACACCAACAAATTCACAACCACAACATTGAAAAACAACAACAACCTCAACATTGAAAAACACAAACAAATTCAACAATAACCTCAACATTGAAAAACAACAACAACCTCTACATTGAAAAACACCAACAAATTCAACAACAACCTCAACATTGAAAAACACCAACAAATTCCACAACAACCTCAACATTGAAAAACACCAACAAATTCAACAACAACCTCAACATTGAAAAACAACAACAACCTCAACATTGAAAAACACCAACAAATTCAACAACAACCTCAACATTGAAAAACAACAACAAACTCAACATTGAAAAACACCAACAAATTCAACAACAACCTCAACATTGAAAAACAACAACAACCTCAACATTGAAAAACACAAACAAATTCAACAATAACCTCAACATTGAAAAACAACAACAACCTCAACATTGAAAACACCAACAAATTCAACAACAGCCTCAACATTGAAAAACACCAACAAATTCAACAACAACCTCAACATTGAAAAACAACTACAACCTCAACATTGAAAAACACCAACAAATTCAGCAACAACCTCAACATTGAAAAACAACAGCAACCTCAACATTGAAAAACACCAACAAATTCAACAACAACCTCAACATTGAAAAACACCAACAAATTCAACAACAACCTCAACATTGAAAAACAACAGCAACCTCAACATTGAAAAATACCAACAAATTCAACAACAACCTCAACATTGAAAAACAACAACAACCTCAACATTGAAAAACACCAACAAATTCAACAACAACCTCAACATTGAAAAACAACAACAACCTCAACATTGAAAAACACCAACAAATTCAACAACAACCTCAACATTGAAAAACAACAACAATCTCAACATTGACAAACACCAACAAATTCAACAACAACCTCAACATTGAAAACAACAACAACCTCAACATTGAAAAACACCAACAAATTCAACAACAACCTCAACATTGAAAAACAACAACAAACTCGACATTGAAAAACACCAACAAATCCAACAACAACCTCAACATTGAAAAACAACAACAACCTCAACATTGAAAAACACCAACAAATTCAACAACAACCTCAACATTGAAACACACCAACAAATTCAACAACAACCTCAACATTGAAAAACAACAACAACCTAAAAATTGAAAAACACCAACAAATTCAACAACAACCTCAACATTGAAAAACAACAACAACCTCAACATTGAAAAACACCAACAAATTCAACAACAACCTCAACATTGAAAAACACCAACAAATTCAACAACAACCTCAGCATTGAAAAACAACAACAACCTCAACATTGAAAAACACCAACAAATTCAACAACAACCTCAACATTGAAAAACACCAACAACCTCAACATTGAAAAACACCAACAAATTCAACAACAACTTTAACATTGAAAAACACCAACAAATTCAACAACAACCTCAAAATTGTAAAACACCAACAAATACAACAACAACCTCAACTTTGAAAAACAACAACAACCTCAACATTGAAAAACACCAACAAATTCAACAACAACCTCAACATTGAAAAACAACAACAACCTCAACATTGCAAAACACCAGCAAATTCAAAAACAACCTCAACATTTAAAAGCACCAACAAATTCAACAACAACCGCAACATTGAAAACACCAACAAATTCAACAACAACCTCAACATTTAAAAACGCCTACAAATTCAACAACAACCTCAACATTGAAAAACAACAACCTCAACATTGAAAAACACCAACAAGTTCAACGAAAAATTCAACATTGAAAAACACCAACAAATTCAACAACAACCCCGACATTGAAAACCACCAACAAATTCAACAACAACCTCAACTTTGAAAAACAACAACAACCTCATCATGGAAAAACACCAACAAATTCAACAACAACCTCAACATTGAAAAACAACAACATCCTCAAAATTGAAAAACACCAACAAATTCAACAACAACCCCAACATTTAAAAACAACAACAACCTCAACATTGAAAAACACCAACAAATTGAACAACAACCTAAACATTGAAAAACACCAACAAATTCAACAACAACCTCAAAATTGAAAAACACCAACAAACTCAACAACAACCTCAACATTGAAAAACAACAACAACCTCAACATTCAAAAACACCAACAAATTCAACAACAACCTCAACATTGAAAAACACCAACAAATTCAACAACAACCTCAACATTGAAAAACAACAACAACCTCAACATTGAAAAACACCAACAAATTCAACAACAACCTCAACATTGAAAAACAACAACAACCTCAAAATTGAAAGCACCAACAAATTCAACAACAACCTCATCATTGAAAAACAACAACAAACTCAACATTGAAAAACACCAACAAATTCAACAACAACCTCAACATTGAAAAACACCAACAAATTCAACAACAACCTCAACATTGAAAAACACCAACAAATTCAACAACAACCTCAACATTGAAAAACACCAACAAATTCAACAACAACCTCGAAATTGAAAAACACCAACAAATTCAACAACAACCTCGACATTGAAAAACACCATCAAATTCAACAACAACCTCAACATTGAAAAACACCAACAACCTCAAAATTGAAAAAACACCAACAAATTCAACAACAACCTCAACATTGAAAAACAACAACAACCTCAACATTGAAAAACACCAACAAATTCAACAACAACCTCAACATTGAAAAACACCAACAAATTCAACAACAACCTCTGCATTGAAAAACAACAACAACCTCAACATTGAAAAACACCAACAAATTCAACAACAACCTCAACATTGAAAAACACCAACAAATTCAACAACAACCTCAACATTGAAAAACACCAACAAATTCAACAACAAACTCAGCATTGAAAAACACCAACAAATTCAACAACAACCTCAACATTGAAAAACAACAACAACCTCAACATTGAAAAACACCAACAAATTCAACAACAACCTCAACATTGAAAAGCACCAACAAATTCAACAACAACCTCAACATTGAAAAACAACAACAACCTCAACATTGAAAAACACCAACAAATTCAACAACAACCTCAACATTGAAAAACAACAACAACCTCAACATTGAAAAACACCAACAAATTCAACAACAACCTCAACATTGAAAAACAGCAACAACCTCAACATTGAAAAACACCAACAAATTCAACAGCAAACTCAACATTGAAAAACACCAACAAATTCAACAACAACCTCTACATTGAAAAACAACAACAACCTAAACATTGAAAAACACCAACAAATTCAACAACAACCTCAACATTGAAAAACAACAACAACCTCAACATTGAAAAACACCAACAAATTCAACAACAACCTCAGCATTGAAAAACACCAACAAATTCAACAACAAACTCAAGATTGAAAAACACCAACAAATTCAACAACCTCAACATTGAAAAACAACAACAAACTCAACACTGAAAAACACCAACAAATTCAACAACAACCTCAACATTGAAAAACACCAACAAATTCAACAACAACCTCAACATTGAAAAACACCAACAAATTCAACAACAACCTCAACATTGAAAAACAACAACAACCTCAACATTGAAAAACACCAACAAATTCAACAACAACCTCAACATTGAAAAACAACAACAAACTCAACATTGAAAAACACCAACAAATTCAACAACAACCTCAACATTGAAAAACACCAACAAATTCAACAACAAACTCAAGATTGAAAAACACCAACAAATTCAACAACCTCAACATTGAAAAACAACAACAACCTCAACATTGAAAAACACAAACAAATTCAACAATAACCTCAACATTGAAAAACAACAACAACCTCTACATTGAAAAACACCAACAAATTCAACAACAACCTCAACATTGAAAAACACCAACAAATTCAACAACAACCTCAACATTGAAAAACACCAACAAATTCAACAACAACCTCAACATTGAAAAACAACAACAACCTCAACACTGAAAAACACCAACAAATTCAACAACAACCTCAACATTGAAAAACAACAACAAACTCAACATTGAAAAACACCAACAAAATCAACAACAACCTCAACATTGAAATACAACAACAACCTCAACATTGAAAAACACCAACAAATTCAACAACATCCTCAACATTGAAAAACAACAACAAACTCGACATTGAAAAACACCAACAAATTCAACAACAACCTCAACATTGAAAAACAACAACAACCTCAACATTGAAAAACACCAACAAATTCAACAACAACCTCATCATTGAAAAACACCAACAAATTCAACAACAACCTCAACATTGAAAAAGAACAACAACCTAAACATTGAAAAACACCAAAAATTTTAACAACAACCTCAACATTGAAAAACACCAACAAATTCAACAACAACCTCAGCATTGAAAAACAACAACAACGTCAACATTGAAAAACACCAACAAATTCAACAACAACCTCAACATTTAAGAACAACAACAACCTCAACATTGAAAAACACCAACAAACTCAACAACAACTTCAACATTGAAAAACACCAACAAGTTCAACAACAACCTCGAAATTGAAAAACACCAACAAATACAACAACAACCTCAACATTAAAAAACAACAACAACCTCAACATTGAAAACACCAACAAATTCAACAACAACCTCATCATTGAAAAACAACAACAACCTCAACATTGAAAAACACCAACAAATTCAACAACAACCTCAACATTGAAAAACAACAACAACCTCAACATTGAAAAACACCAACAAATTCAACAACAACTTCAACATTGAAAAACACCATCAAATTCAACAACAACCTCAACATTGAAAAACAACAACAACCTCAACATTGAAAAACACCAACAAATTCAACAACAAACTCAACATTGAAAAACAACAACAACCTCAACGTTGAAAAACACCAACAAATTCAACAACAACCTCAACATTGAAAAACACCAACAAATTCAACAACAACCTCTGCATTGAAAAACAACAACAACCTCAACATTGAAAAACACCAACAAATTCAACAACAACCTCAACATTGAAAAGCACCAATAAATTCAACAACAACCTCAACATTGAAAAACAACAACAACCTCAACATTGAAAAACACCAACAAATTCAACAACAACTTCAACATTGAAAAACAACAACAACCTCAACATTGAAAAACACCAACAAATTCAACAACAACCTCAACATTGAAAAACAACAACAAACTCGACATTGAAAAACACCAACAAATTCAACAACAACCTCAACATTGAAAAACAACAACAACCTCAACATTGAAAAACACCAACAAATTCAACAACAACCTCAACATTGAAAAACACCAACAAATTCAACAACAACCTCAACATTGAAAAACAACAACAACCTCAACATTGAAAAACACCAACAAATTCAACAACAACCTCAACATTGAAAAACACCAACAAATTCAACAACAACCTCAACATTGAAAAAGAACAACAACCTAAACATTGAAAAACACCAAAAATTTTAACAACAACCTCAACATTGAAAAACACCAACAAATTCAACAACAACCTCAGCATTGAAAAACAACAACAACCTCAACATTGAAAAACACCAACAAATTCAACAACAACCTCAACATTTAAGAACAACAACAACCTCAACATTGAAAAACACCAACAAACTCAAAAACAACTTCAACATTGAAAAACACCAACAAATTCAACAACAACCTCGAAATTGAAAAACACCAACAAATACAACAACAACCTCAACATTAAAAAACAACAACAACCTCAACATTGAAAACACCAACAAATTCAACAACAACCTCATCATTGAAAAACAACAACAACCTCAACATTGAAAAACACCAACAAATTCAACAACAACCTCAACATTGAAAAACAACAACAACCTCAACATTGAAAAACACCAACAAATTCAACAACAACTTCAACATTGAAAAACACCATCAAATTCAACAACAACCTCAACATTGAAAAACAACAACAACCTCAACATTGAAAAACACCAACAAATTCAACAACAAACTCAACATTGAAAAACAACAACAACCTCAACGTTGGAAAACACCAACAAATTCAACAACAACCTCAACATTGAAAAACACCAACAAATTCAACAACAACCTCTGCATTGAAAAACAACAACAACCTCAACATTGAAAAACACCAACAAATTCAACAACAACCTCAACATTGAAAAGCACCAACAAATTCAACAACAACCTCAACATTGAAAAACAACAACAACCTCAACATTGAAAAACACCAACAAATTCAACAACAACTTCAACATTGAAAAACAACAACAACCTCAACATTGAAAAACACCAACAAATTCAACAACAACCTCAACATTGAAAAACAACAACAAACTCGACATTGAAAAACACCAACAAATTCAACAACAACCTCAACATTGAAAAACAACAACAACCTCAACATTGAAAAACACCAACAAATTCAACAACAACCTCAACATTGAAAAACACCAACAAATTCAACAACAACCTCAACATTGAAAAACAACAACAACCTCAACATTGAAAAACACCAACAAATTCAACAACAACCTCAACATTGAAAAACACCAACAAATTCAACAACAAACTCAAGATTGAAAAACACCAACAAATTCAACAACCTCAACATTGAAAAACAACAACAACCTCAACATTGAAAAACACAAACAAATTCAACAATAACCTCAACATTGAAAAACAACAACAACCTCTACATTGAAAAACACCAACAAATTCAACAACAACCTCAACATTGAAAAACACCAACAAATTCAACAACAACCTCAACATTGAAAAACACCAACAAATTCAACAACAACCTCAACATTGAAAAACAACAACAACCTCAACATTGAAAAACACCAACAAATTCAACAACAACCTCAACATTGAAAAACAACAACAAACTCAACATTGAAAAACACCAACAAATTCAACAACAACCTCAACATTGAAAAACAACAACAACCTCAACATTGAAAAACACAAACAAATTCAACAATAACCTCAACATTGAAAAACAACAACAACCTCAACATTGAAAAACACCAACAAATTCAACAACAGCCTCAACATTGAAAAACACCAACAAATTCAACAACAACCTCAACATTGAAAAACAACAACAACCTCAACATTGAAAAACACCAACAAATTCAACAACAACCTCAACACTGAAAAACAACAGCATCCTCAACATTGAAAAACACCAACAAATTCAACAACAACCTCAACATTGAAAAACACCAACAAATTCAACAACAGCCTCAACATTGAAAAACAACAACAACCTCAACATTGAAAAATACCAACAAATTCAACAACAACCTCAACATTGCAAAACAACAACAACCTCAACATTGAAAAACACCAACAAATTCAACAACAACTTCAACATTGAAAAACACCAACAAATTCAACAACAACTTCGAAATTGAAAAACACCAACAAATTCAAAAACAACCTCAACATTGAAAAACAACAACAACCTCAACATTGAAAAGCACCAACAAATTCAGCAACAACCTCAACATTGAAAAACAACAACAACCTCAACATTGAAAACACCAACAAATTCAACAACAACCTCAACATTTAAAAACACCAACAAATTCAACAACAACCTCAACATTGAAAAACAATCAACAATCTCAACATTGAAAATACCAACAAATTCAACAACAACCTCAACATTGAAAAACAGCAACAACCTCAACATTGAAAAACACCAAAAAATTCAACAACAACCTCAACATTGAAAAAGACCAACAAATTCAACAACAACCTCAACATTGAAAAAGACCAACAAATTCAACAACAAACTCAGCATTTAAAAACACCAACAAATTCAACAACAACCTCAACATTGAAAAACAACAACAACCTCAACATTGAAAAACACCAACAAATTCAACAACAACCTCAACATTGAAAAACAACAACAACCTCAACATTGAAAAACACCAACAAATTCAGCAACAACCTCAACATTGAAAAACAACAACAAACTCGACATTGAAAAACACCAACAAATTCAACAACAACCTCAACATTGAAAAACAACAACAACATCAACATTGAAAAACACCAACAAATTCAACAACAACCTCAACATTGAAACACACCAACAAATTCAATAACAACCTCAACATTGAAAAACAACAACAACCTAAAAATTGAAAAACACCAACAAATTCAACAACAACCTCAACATTGAAAAACAACAACAACCTCAACATTGAAAAACACCAACAAATTCAACAACAACCTCATCATTGAAAAACACCAACAAATTCAACAACAACCTCAGCATTGAAAAACAACAACAACCTCAACATTGAAAAACACCAACAAATTCAACAACAACCTCAACATTGAAAAACACCAACAACCTCAACATTGAAAAACACCAACAAATTCAACAACAACTTTAACATTGAAAAACACCAACAAATTCAACAACAACCTCAAAATTGAAAAACACCAACAAATACAACAACAACCTCAACTTTGAAAAACAACAACAACCTCAACATTGAAAAACACCAACAAATTCAACAACAACCTCAACATTGAAAAACAACAACAACCTCAACATGGCAAAACACCAGCAAATTCAAAAACAACCTCAACATTTAAAAGCACCAACAAATTCAACAACAACCTCAACATTGAAAACACCAACAAATTCAACAACAACCTCAACATTTAAAAACGCCTACAAATTCAACAACAACCTCAACATTGAAAAACAACAACCTCAACATTGAAAAACACCAACAAATTCAACGAAAAATTCAACATTGAAAAACACCAACAAATTCAACAACAACCCCGACATTGAAAACCACCAACAAATTCAACAACAACCTCAACTTTGAAAAACAACAACAACCTCATCATGGAAAAACACCAACAAATTCAACAACAACCTCATCATTGAAAAACAACAACAACCTCAACATTGAAAAACACCAACAAATTCAACAACAACCTCAACATTGAAAAACAACAACAACCTCAACATTGAAAAACACCAACAAATTCAACAACAACTTCAACATTGAAAAACACCATCAAATTCAACAACAACCTCAACATTGAAAAACAACAACAACCTCAACATTGAAAAACACCAACAAATTCAACAACAAACTCAACATTGAAAAACAACAACAACCTCAACGTTGAAAAACACCAACAAATTCAACAACAACCTCAACATTGAAAAACACCAACAAATTCAACAACAACCTCTGCATTGAAAAACAACAACAACCTCAACATTGAAAAACACCAACAAATTCAACAACAACCTCAACATTGAAAAGCACCAACAAATTCAACAACAACCTCAACATTGAAAAACAACAACAACCTCAACATTGAAAAACACCAACAAATTCAACAACAACTTCAACATTGAAAAACAACAACAACCTCAACATTGAAAAACACCAACAAATTCAACAACAACCTCAACATTGAAAAACAACAACAAACTCGACATTGAAAAACACCAACAAATTCAACAACAACCTCAACATTGAAAAACAACAACAACCTCAACATTGAAAAACACCAACAAATTCAACAACAACCTCAACATTGAAAAACACCAACAAATTCAACAACAACCTCAACATTGAAAAACAACAACAACCTCAACATTGAAAAACACCAACATATTCAACAACAACCTCAACATTGAAAAACACCAACAAATTCAACAACAACCTCAACATTGAAAAAGAACAACAACCTAAACATTGAAAAACACCAAAAATTTTAACAACAACCTCAACATTGAAAAACACCAACAAATTCAACAACAACCTCAGCATTGAAAAACAACAACAACCTCAACATTGAAAAACACCAACAAATTCAACAACAACCTCAACATTTAAGAACAACAACAACCTCAACATTGAAAAACACCAACAAACTCAACAACAACTTCAACATTGAAAAACACCAACAAATTCAACAACAACCTCGAAATTGAAAAACACCAACAAATACAACAACAACCTCAACATTAAAAAACAACAACAACCTCAACATTGAAAACACCAACAAATTCAACAACAACCTCATCATTGAAAAACAACAACAACCTCAACATTGAAAAACACCAACAAATTCAACAACAACCTCAACATTGAAAAACAACAACAACCTCAACATTGAAAAACACCAACAAATTCAACAACAACTTCAACATTGAAAAACACCATCAAATTCAACAACAACCTCAACATTGAAAAACAACAACAACCTCAACATTGAAAAACACCAACAAATTCAACAACAAACTCAACATTGAAAAACAACAACAACCTCAACGTTGAAAAACACCAACAAATTCAACAACAACCTCAACATTGAAAAACACCAACAAATTCAACAACAACCTCTGCATTGAAAAACAACAACAACCTCAACATTGAAAAACACCAACAAATTCAACAACAACCTCAACATTGAAAAGCACCAACAAATTCAACAACAACCTCAACATTGAAAAACAACAACAACCTCAACATTGAAAAACACCAACAAATTCAACAACAACTTCAACATTGAAAAACAACAACAACCTCAACATTGAAAAACACCAACAAATTCAACAACAACCTCAACATTGAAAAACAACAACAAACTCGACATTGAAAAACACCAACAAATTCAACAACAACCTCAACATTGAAAAACAACAACAACCTCAACATTGAAAAACACCAACAAATTCAACAACAACCTCAACATTGAAAAACAACAACAACCTCAACATTGAAAAACACCAACAAATTCAACAACAACCTCAACATTGAAAAACAGCAACAACCTCAACATTGAAAAACACCAACAAATTCAACAGCAAACTCAACATTGAAAAACACCAACAAATTCAACAACAACCTCTACATTGAAAAACAACAACAACCTAAACATTGAAAAACACCAACAAATTCAACAACAACCTCAACATTGAAAAACAACAACAACCTCAACATTGAAAAACACCAACAAATTCAACAACAACCTCAGCATTGAAAAACACCAACAAATTCAACAACAAACTCAAGATTGAAAAACACCAACAAATTCAACAACCTCAACATTGAAAAACAACAACAAACTCAACACTGAAAAACACCAACAAATTCAACAACAACCTCAACATTGAAAAACACCAACAAATTCAACAACAACCTCAACATTGAAAAACACCAACAAATTCAACAACAACCTCAACATTGAAAAACAACAACAACCTCAACATTGAAAAACACCAACAAATTCAACAACAACCTCAACATTGAAAAACAACAACAAACTCAACATTGAAAAACACCAACAAATTCAACAACAACCTCAACATTGAAAAACACCAACAAATTCAACAACAAACTCAAGATTGAAAAACACCAACAAATTCAACAACCTCAACATTGAAAAACAACAACAACCTCAACATTGAAAAACACAAACAAATTCAACAATAACCTCAACATTGAAAAACAACAACAACCTCTACATTGAAAAACACCAACAAATTCAACAACAACCTCAACATTGAAAAACACCAACAAATTCAACAACAACCTCAACATTGAAAAACACCAACAAATTCAACAACAACCTCAACATTGAAAAACAACAACAACCTCAACACTGAAAAACACCAACAAATTCAACAACAACCTCAACATTGAAAAACAACAACAAACTCAACATTGAAAAACACCAACAAAATCAACAACAACCTCAACATTGAAAAACAACAACAACCTCAACATTGAAAAACACCAACAAATTCAACAACATCCTCAACATTGAAAAACAACAACAAACTCGACATTGAAAAACACCAACAAATTCAACAACAACCTCAACATTGAAAAACAACAACAACCTCAACATTGAAAAACACCAACAAATTCAACAACAACCTCATCATTGAAAAACACCAACAAATTCAACAACAACCTCAACATTGAAAAAGAACAACAACCTAAACATTGAAAAACACCAAAAATTTTAACAACAACCTCAACATTGAAAAACACCAACAAATTCAACAACAACCTCAGCATTGAAAAACAACAACAACCTCAACATTGAAAAACACCAACAAATTCAACAACAACCTCAACATTTAAGAACAACAACAACCTCAACATTGAAAAACACCAACAAACTCAACAACAACTTCAACATTGAAAAACACCAACAAGTTCAACAACAACCTCGAAATTGAAAAACACCAACAAATACAACAACAACCTCAACATTAAAAAACAACAACAACCTCAACATTGAAAACACCAACAAATTCAACAACAACCTCATCATTGAAAAACAACAACAACCTCAACATTGAAAAACACCAACAAATTCAACAACAACCTCAACATTGAAAAACAACAACAACCTCAACATTGAAAAACACCAACAAATTCAACAACAACTTCAACATTGAAAAACACCATCAAATTCAACAACAACCTCAACATTGAAAAACAACAACAACCTCAACATTGAAAAACACCAACAAATTCAACAACAAACTCAACATTGAAAAACAACAACAACCTCAACGTTGAAAAACACCAACAAATTCAACAACAACCTCAACATTGAAAAACACCAACAAATTCAACAACAACCTCTGCATTGAAAAACAACAACAACCTCAACATTGAAAAACACCAACAAATTCAACAACAACCTCAACATTGAAAAGCACCAATAAATTCAACAACAACCTCAACATTGAAAAACAACAACAACCTCAACATTGAAAAACACCAACAAATTCAACAACAACTTCAACATTGAAAAACAACAACAACCTCAACATTGAAAAACACCAACAAATTCAACAACAACCTCAACATTGAAAAACAACAACAAACTCGACATTGAAAAACACCAACAAATTCAACAACAACCTCAACATTGAAAAACAACAACAACCTCAACATTGAAAAACACCAACAAATTCAACAACAACCTCAACATTGAAAAACACCAACAAATTCAACAACAACCTCAACATTGAAAAACAACAACAACCTCAACATTGAAAAACACCAACAAATTCAACAACAACCTCAACATTGAAAAACACCAACAAATTCAACAACAACCTCAACATTGAAAAAGAACAACAACCTAAACATTGAAAAACACCAAAAATTTTAACAACAACCTCAACATTGAAAAACACCAACAAATTCAACAACAACCTCAGCATTGAAAAACAACAACAACCTCAACATTGAAAAACACCAACAAATTCAACAACAACCTCAACATTTAAGAACAACAACAACCTCAACATTGAAAAACACCAACAAACTCAAAAACAACTTCAACATTGAAAAACACCAACAAATTCAACAACAACCTCGAAATTGAAAAACACCAACAAATACAACAACAACCTCAACATTAAAAAACAACAACAACCTCAACATTGAAAACACCAACAAATTCAACAACAACCTCATCATTGAAAAACAACAACAACCTCAACATTGAAAAACACCAACAAATTCAACAACAACCTCAACATTGAAAAACAACAACAACCTCAACATTGAAAAACACCAACAAATTCAACAACAACTTCAACATTGAAAAACACCATCAAATTCAACAACAACCTCAACATTGAAAAACAACAACAACCTCAACATTGAAAAACACCAACAAATTCAACAACAAACTCAACATTGAAAAACAACAACAACCTCAACGTTGGAAAACACCAACAAATTCAACAACAACCTCAACATTGAAAAACACCAACAAATTCAACAACAACCTCTGCATTGAAAAACAACAACAACCTCAACATTGAAAAACACCAACAAATTCAACAACAACCTCAACATTGAAAAGCACCAACAAATTCAACAACAACCTCAACATTGAAAAACAACAACAACCTCAACATTGAAAAACACCAACAAATTCAACAACAACTTCAACATTGAAAAACAACAACAACCTCAACATTGAAAAACACCAACAAATTCAACAACAACCTCAACATTGAAAAACAACAACAAACTCGACATTGAAAAACACCAACAAATTCAACAACAACCTCAACATTGAAAAACAACAACAACCTCAACATTGAAAAACACCAACAAATTCAACAACAACCTCAACATTGAAAAACACCAACAAATTCAACAACAACCTCAACATTGAAAAACAACAACAACCTCAACATTGAAAAACACCAACAAATTCAACAACAACCTCAACATTGAAAAACACCAACAAATTCAACAACAAACTCAAGATTGAAAAACACCAACAAATTCAACAACCTCAACATTGAAAAACAACAACAACCTCAACATTGAAAAACACAAACAAATTCAACAATAACCTCAACATTGAAAAACAACAACAACCTCTACATTGAAAAACACCAACAAATTCAACAACAACCTCAACATTGAAAAACACCAACAAATTCAACAACAACCTCAACATTGAAAAACACCAACAAATTCAACAACAACCTCAACATTGAAAAACAACAACAACCTCAACATTGAAAAACACCAACAAATTCAACAACAACCTCAACATTGAAAAACAACAACAAACTCAACATTGAAAAACACCAACAAATTCAACAACAACCTCAACATTGAAAAACAACAACAACCTCAACATTGAAAAACACAAACAAATTCAACAATAACCTCAACATTGAAAAACAACAACAACCTCAACATTGAAAAACACCAACAAATTCAACAACAGCCTCAACATTGAAAAACACCAACAAATTCAACAACAACCTCAACATTGAAAAACAACAACAACCTCAACATTGAAAAACACCAACAAATTCAACAACAACCTCAACACTGAAAAACAACAGCATCCTCAACATTGAAAAACACCAACAAATTCAACAACAACCTCAACATTGAAAAACACCAACAAATTCAACAACAGCCTCAACATTGAAAAACAACAACAACCTCAACATTGAAAAATACCAACAAATTCAACAACAACCTCAACATTGCAAAACAACAACAACCTCAACATTGAAAAACACCAACAAATTCAACAACAACTTCAACATTGAAAAACACCAACAAATTCAACAACAACTTCGAAATTGAAAAACACCAACAAATTCAAAAACAACCTCAACATTGAAAAACAACAACAACCTCAACATTGAAAAGCACCAACAAATTCAGCAACAACCTCAACATTGAAAAACAACAACAACCTCAACATTGAAAACACCAACAAATTCAACAACAACCTCAACATTTAAAAACACCAACAAATTCAACAACAACCTCAACATTGAAAAACAATCAACAATCTCAACATTGAAAATACCAACAAATTCAACAACAACCTCAACATTGAAAAACAGCAACAACCTCAACATTGAAAAACACCAAAAAATTCAACAACAACCTCAACATTGAAAAAGACCAACAAATTCAACAACAACCTCAACATTGAAAAAGACCAACAAATTCAACAACAAACTCAGCATTTAAAAACACCAACAAATTCAACAACAACCTCAACATTGAAAAACAACAACAACCTCAACATTGAAAAACACCAACAAATTCAACAACAACCTCAACATTGAAAAACAACAACAACCTCAACATTGAAAAACACCAACAAATTCAGCAACAACCTCAACATTGAAAAACAACAACAAACTCGACATTGAAAAACACCAACAAATTCAACAACAACCTCAACATTGAAAAACAACAACAACATCAACATTGAAAAACACCAACAAATTCAACAACAACCTCAACATTGAAACACACCAACAAATTCAATAACAACCTCAACATTGAAAAACAACAACAACCTAAAAATTGAAAAACACCAACAAATTCAACAACAACCTCAACATTGAAAAACAACAACAACCTCAACATTGAAAAACACCAACAAATTCAACAACAACCTCATCATTGAAAAACACCAACAAATTCAACAACAACCTCAGCATTGAAAAACAACAACAACCTCAACATTGAAAAACACCAACAAATTCAACAACAACCTCAACATTGAAAAACACCAACAACCTCAACATTGAAAAACACCAACAAATTCAACAACAACTTTAACATTGAAAAACACCAACAAATTCAACAACAACCTCAAAATTGAAAAACACCAACAAATACAACAACAACCTCAACTTTGAAAAACAACAACAACCTCAACATTGAAAAACACCAACAAATTCAACAACAACCTCAACATTGAAAAACAACAACAACCTCAACATGGCAAAACACCAGCAAATTCAAAAACAACCTCAACATTTAAAAGCACCAACAAATTCAACAACAACCTCAACATTGAAAACACCAACAAATTCAACAACAACCTCAACATTTAAAAACGCCTACAAATTCAACAACAACCTCAACATTGAAAAACAACAACCTCAACATTGAAAAACACCAACAAATTCAACGAAAAATTCAACATTGAAAAACACCAACAAATTCAACAACAACCCCGACATTGAAAACCACCAACAAATTCAACAACAACCTCAACTTTGAAAAACAACAACAACCTCATCATGGAAAAACACCAACAAATTCAACAACAACCTCATCATTGAAAAACAACAACAACCTCAACATTGAAAAACACCAACAAATTCAACAACAACCTCAACATTGAAAAACAACAACAACCTCAACATTGAAAAACACCAACAAATTCAACAACAACTTCAACATTGAAAAACACCATCAAATTCAACAACAACCTCAACATTGAAAAACAACAACAACCTCAACATTGAAAAACACCAACAAATTCAACAACAAACTCAACATTGAAAAACAACAACAACCTCAACGTTGAAAAACACCAACAAATTCAACAACAACCTCAACATTGAAAAACACCAACAAATTCAACAACAACCTCTGCATTGAAAAACAACAACAACCTCAACATTGAAAAACACCAACAAATTCAACAACAACCTCAACATTGAAAAGCACCAACAAATTCAACAACAACCTCAACATTGAAAAACAACAACAACCTCAACATTGAAAAACACCAACAAATTCAACAACAACTTCAACATTGAAAAACAACAACAACCTCAACATTGAAAAACACCAACAAATTCAACAACAACCTCAACATTGAAAAACAACAACAAACTCGACATTGAAAAACACCAACAAATTCAACAACAACCTCAACATTGAAAAACAACAACAACCTCAACATTGAAAAACACCAACAAATTCAACAACAACCTCAACATTGAAAAACACCAACAAATTCAACAACAACCTCAACATTGAAAAACAACAACAACCTCAACATTGAAAAACACCAACATATTCAACAACAACCTCAACATTGAAAAACACCAACAAATTCAACAACAACCTCAACATTGAAAAAGAACAACAACCTAAACATTGAAAAACACCAAAAATTTTAACAACAACCTCAACATTGAAAAACACCAACAAATTCAACAACAACCTCAGCATTGAAAAACAACAACAACCTCAACATTGAAAAACACCAACAAATTCAACAACAACCTCAACATTTAAGAACAACAACAACCTCAACATTGAAAAACACCAACAAACTCAACAACAACTTCAACATTGAAAAACACCAACAAATTCAACAACAACCTCGAAATTGAAAAACACCAACAAATACAACAACAACCTCAACATTAAAAAACAACAACAACCTCAACATTGAAAACACCAACAAATTCAACAACAACCTCATCATTGAAAAACAACAACAACCTCAACATTGAAAAACACCAACAAATTCAACAACAACCTCAACATTGAAAAACAACAACAACCTCAACATTGAAAAACACCAACAAATTCAACAACAACTTCAACATTGAAAAACACCATCAAATTCAACAACAACCTCAACATTGAAAAACAACAACAACCTCAACATTGAAAAACACCAACAAATTCAACAACAAACTCAACATTGAAAAACAACAACAACCTCAACGTTGAAAAACACCAACAAATTCAACAACAACCTCAACATTGAAAAACACCAACAAATTCAACAACAACCTCTGCATTGAAAAACAACAACAACCTCAACATTGAAAAACACCAACAAATTCAACAACAACCTCAACATTGAAAAGCACCAACAAATTCAACAACAACCTCAACATTGAAAAACAACAACAACCTCAACATTGAAAAACACCAACAAATTCAACAACAACTTCAACATTGAAAAACAACAACAACCTCAACATTGAAAAACACCAACAAATTCAACAACAACCTCAACATTGAAAAACAACAACAAACTCGACATTGAAAAACACCAACAAATTCAACAACAACCTCAACATTGAAAAACAACAACAACCTCAACATTGAAAAACACCAACAAATTCAACAACAACCTCAACATTGAAAAACACCAACAAATTCAACAACAACCTCAACATTGAAAAACAACAACAACCTCAACATTGAAAAACACCAACAAATTCAACAACAACCTCAACATTGAAAAACACCAACAAATTCAACAACAAACTCAAGATTGAAAAACACCAACAAATTCAACAACCTCAACATTGAAAAACAACAACAACCTCAACATTGAAAAACACAAACAAATTCAACAATAACCTCAACATTGAAAAACAACAACAACCTCTACATTGAAAAACACCAACAAATTCAACAACAACCTCAACATTGAAAAACACCAACAAATTCAACAACAACCTCAACATTGAAAAACACCAACAAATTCAACAACAACCTCAACATTGAAAAACAACAACAACCTCAACATTGAAAAACACCAACAAATTCAACAACAACCTCAACATTGAAAAACAACAACAAACTCAACATTGAAAAACACCAACAAATTCAACAATAACCTCAACATTGAAAAACAACAACAACCTCAACATTGAAAAACACCAACAAATTCAACAACAGCCTCAACATTGAAAAACACCAACAAATTCAACAACAACCTCAACATTGAAAAACAACAACAACCTCAACATTGAAAAACACCAACAAATTCAACAACAACCTCAACACTGAAAAACAACAGCATCCTCAACATTGAAAAACACCAACAAATTCAACAACAACCTCAACATTGAAAAACACCAACAAATTCAACAACAGCCTCAACATTGAAAAACAACAACAACCTCAACATTGAAAAATACCAACAAATTCAACAACAACCTCAACATTGCAAAACAACAACAACCTCAACATTGAAAAACACCAACAAATTCAACAACAACTTCAACATTGAAAAACACCAACAAATTCAACAACAACTTCGAAATTGAAAAACACCAACAAATTCAAAAACAACCTCAACATTGAAAAACAACAACAACCTCAACATTGAAAAGCACCAACAAATTCAACAACAACCTCAACATTGAAAAACAACAACAACCTCAACATTGAAAACACCAACAAATTCAACAACAACCTCAACATTTAAAAACACCAACAAATTCAACAACAACCTCAACATTGAAAAACAATCAACAATCTCAACATTGAAAATACCAACAAATTCAACAACAACCTCAACATTGAAAAACAGCAACAACCTCAACATTGAAAAACACCAAAAAATTCAACAACAACCTCAACATTGAAAAAGACCAACAAATTCAACAACAACCTCAACATTGAAAAAGACCAACAAATTCAACAACAAACTCAGCATTTAAAAACACCAACAAATTCAACAACAACCTCAACATTGAAAAACAACAACAACCTCAACATTGAAAAACACCAACAAATTCAACAACAACCTCAACATTGAAAAACAACAACAACCTCAACATTGAAAAACACCAACAAATTCAGCAACAACCTCAACATTGAAAAACAACAACAAACTCGACATTGAAAAACACCAACAAATTCAACAACAACCTCAACATTGAAAAACAACAACAACCTCAACATTGAAAAACACCAACAAATTCAACAACAACCTCAACATTGAAACACACCAACAAATTCAATAACAACCTCAACATTGAAAAACAACAACAACCTAAAAATTGAAAAACACCAACAAATTCAACAACAACCTCAACATTGAAAAACAACAACAACCTCAACATTGAAAAACACCAACAAATTCAACAACAACCTCATCATTGAAAAACACCAACAAATTCAACAACAACCTCAGCATTGAAAAACAACAACAACCTCAACATTGAAAAACACCAACAAATTCAACAACAACCTCAACATTGAAAAACACCAACAACCTCAACATTGAAAAACACCAACAAATTCAACAACAACTTTAACATTGAAAAACACCAACAAATTCAACAACAACCTCAAAATTGAAAAACACCAACAAATACAACAACAACCTCAACTTTGAAAAACAACAACAACCTCAACATTGAAAAACACCAACAAATTCAACAACAACTTTAACATTGAAAAACACCAACAAATTCAACAACAACCTCAAAATTGAAAAACACCAACAAATACAACAACAACCTCAACTTTGAAAAACAACAACAACCTCAACATTGAAAAACACCAACAAATTCAACAACAACCTCAACATTGAAAAACAACAACAACCTCAACATGGCAAAACACCAGCAAATTCAAAAACAACCTCAACATTTAAAAGCACCAACAAATTCAACAACAACCTCAACATTGAAAACACCAACAAATTCAACAACAACCTCAACATTTAAAAACGCCTACAAATTCAACAACAACCTCAACATTGAAAAACAACAACCTCAACATTGAAAAACACCAACAAATTCAACGAAAAATTCAACATTGAAAAACACCAACAAATTCAACAACAACCCCGACATTGAAAACCACCAACAAATTCAACAACAACCTCAACTTTGAAAAACAACAACAACCTCATCATGGAAAAACACCAACAAATTCAACAACAACCTCAACATTGAAAAACAACAACATCCTCAAAATTGAAAAACACCAACAAATTCAACAACAACCCCAACATTTAAAAACAACAACAACCTCAACATTGAAAAACACCAAGAAATTGAACAACAACCTAAACAATGAAAAACACCAACAAATTCAACAACAACCTCAAAATTGAAAAACACCAACAAACTCAACAACAACCTCAACATTGAAAAACAACAACAACCTCAACATTGAAAAACACCAGCAAATTCAACAACAACCTCAACATTGAAAAACACCAACAAATTCAACAACAACCTCAACATTGAAAAACACCAAAACCTCAACATTGAAAAACACCAACAAATTCAACAACAACCTCAACAGTGAAAAACAACAACAACCTCAACATTGAAAGCACCAACTAATTCAACAACAACCTCATCATTGAAAAACAACAACAAACTCAACATTGAAAAACACCAACAAATTCAACAACAACCTCAACATTGAAAAACACCAACAAATTCAACAACAACCTCAACATTGAAAAACACCAACAAATTCAACAACAACCTCAACATTGAAAAACACCAACAAATTCAACAACAACCTCGAAATTGAAAAACACCAACAAATTCAACAACAACCTCGACATTGAAAAACACCATCAAATTCAACAACAACCTCAACATTGAAAAACACCAACAACCTCAAAATTGAAAAAAACACCGACAAATTCAACAACAACCTCAACATTGAAAAACACCAACAACCTCAACATTGAAAAACACCAACAAATTCAACAACAACCTCAACATTGAAAAACACCAACAAATTCAACAACAACCTCTGCATTGAAAAACAACAACAACCTCAACATTGAAAAACACCAACAAATTCAACAACAACCTCAACATTGAAAAACACCAACAAATTCAACAACAACCTCAACATTGAAAAACACCAACAAATTCAACAACAAACTCAGCATTGAAAAACACCAACAAATTCAACAACAACCTCAACATTGAAAAACAACAACAACCTCAACATTGAAAAACACCAACAAATTCAACAACAACCTCAACATTGAAAAGCACCAACAAATTCAACAACAACCTCAACATTGAAAAACAACAACAACCTCAACATTGAAAAACACCAACAAATTCAACAACAACCTCAACATTGAAAAACAACAACAACCTCAACATTGAAAAACACCAACAAATTCAACAGCAACCACAACATTGAAAAACAACAACAAACTCGACATTGAAAAACACCAACAAATTCAACAACAACCTCAACATTGAAAAACAGCAACAACCTCAACATTGAAAAACACCAACAAATTCAACAACAACCTCAACATTGAAAAACACCAACTAATTCAACAACCTCTGCATTGAAAAACAACAACAACCTAAACATTGAAAAACACCAACAAATTCAACAACAACCTCAACATTGAAAAACAACAACAACCTCAACATTGAAAAACACCAACAAATTCAACAACAACCTCAACATTGAAAAACACCAACAAATTCAACAACAAACTCAAGATTGAAAAACACCAACAAATTCAAGAACCTCAACATTGAAAAACACCAACAAATTCAACAACAACCTCAACATTGAAAAACACCAACAAATTCAACAACAACCTCAACATTGAAAAACAACAACAACCTCAACATTGAAAAACACCAACAAATTCAACAACAACCTCAACATTGAAAAACAACAACAAATTCAACAACAACCTCAACATTGAAAAACACCAACTAATTCAACAACCTCTGCATTGAAAAACAACAACAACCTAAACATTGAAAAACACCAACAAATTCAACAACAACCTCAACATTGAAAAACAACAACAACCTCAACATTGAAAAACACCAACAAATTCAACAACAACCTCAACATTGAAAAACACCAACAAATTCAACAACAAACTCAAGATTGAAAAACACCAACAAATTCAAGAACCTCAACATTGAAAAACACCAACAAATTCAACAACAACCTCAACATTGAAAAACACCAACAAATTCAACAACAACCTCAACATTGAAAAACAACAACAACCTCAACATTGAAAAACACCAACAAATTCAACAACAACCTCAACATTGAAAAACAACAACAACCTCAACATTGAAAAACACCAACAAATTCAACAACAAACTCAACATTGAAAAACAACAACAAACTCAACATTGAAAAACACCAACAAATTCAACAACAACCTCAACATTGAAAAACACCAACAAATTCAACAACAAACTCAAGATTGAAAAACACCAACAAATTCAACAACAACCTCAACATTGAAAAACAACAACAACCTCAACATTGAAAAACACCAACAAATTCAACAACAACCTCAACATTGAAAAACACCAACAAATTCAACAACAACCTCAACATTGAAAAAGAGCAACAACCTAAACATTGAAAAACATGAAAAAATTTAACAACAACCTCAACATTGAAAAACACCAACAAATTCAACAACAACCTCAGCATTGAAAAACAACAACAACCTCAACATTGAAAAACACCAACAAATTCAACAACAACCTCAAAATTTAAAAACAACAACAACCTCAACATTGAAAAACACCAACAAACTCAACAACAACTTCAACATTGAAAAACACCAACAAATTCAACAACAACCTCGAAATTGAAAAACACCAACAAATACAACAACAACCTCAACATTGAAAAACAACAACAACCTCAACATTGAAAACACCAACAAATTCAACAACAACCTCATCATTGAAAAACAACAACAACCTCAACATTGAAAAACACCAACAAATTCAACAACAACCTCAACATTGAAAAACAACAACAACCTCAACATTGAAAAACACCAACAAATTCAACAACAACTTCAACATTGAAAAACACCATCAAATTCAACAACAACCTCAACATTGAAAAACAACAACAACCGCAACATTGAAAAACACCAACAAATTCAACAACAAACTCAACATTGAAAAACATAACAACCTCAACGTTGAAAAACACCAACAAATTCAACAACAACCTCAACATTGAAAAACACCAACAAATTCAACAGCAACCTCTGCATTGAAAAAAAACAACAACCTCAACATTGAAAAACACCAACAAATTCAACAACAACCTCAACATTGAAAAGCACCAACAAATTCAACAACAACCTCAACATTGAAAAACAACAACAACCTCAACATTGAAAAACACCAACAAATTCAACAACAACTTCAACATTGAAAAACAACAACAACCTCAACATTGAAAAACACCAACAAATTCAACAACAACCTCAACATTGAAAAACAACAACAAACTCGACATTGAAAAACACCAACAAATTCAACAACAACCTCAACATTGAAAAACAACAACAACCTCAACATTGAAAAACACCAACAAATTCAACAACAACCTCAACATTGAAAAACACCAACAAATTCACCAACAACCTCAACATTGAAAAACAACAACAACCTCAACATTGAAAAACACCAACAAATTCAACAACAACGTCAACATTGAAAAGCACCAACAAATTCAACAACAAACTCAAGATTGAAAAACACCAACAAATTCAACAACCTCAACATTGAAAAACAACAACAACCTCAACATTGAAAAACACAAACAAATTCAACAATAACCTCAACATTGAAAAACAACAACAACCTCTACATTGAAAAACACCAACAAATTCAACAACAACCTCAACATTGAAAAACACCAACAAATTCAACAACAACCTCAACATTGAAAAACACCAACAAATTCAACAACAACCTCAACATTGAAAAACAACAACAACCTCAACATTGAAAAACACCAACAAATTCAACAACAACCTCAACATTGAAAAACAACAACAAACTCAACATTGAAAAACACCAACAAATTCAACAACAACCTCAACATTGAAAAACAACAACAACCTCAACATTGAAAAACACAAACAAATTCAACAATAACCTCAACATTGAAAAACAACAACAACCTCAACATTGAAAAACACCAACAAATTCAACAACAGCCTCAACATTGAAAAACACCAACAAATTCAACAACAACCTCAACATTGAAAAACAACAACAACCTCAACATTGAAAAACACCAACAAATTCAACAACAACCTCAACATTGAAAAACAACAGCATCCTCAACATTGAAAAACACCAACAAATTCAACAACAACCTCAACATTGCAAAACAACAACAACCTCAACATTGAAAAACACCAACAAATTCAACAACAACTTCAACATTGAAAAACACCAACAAATTCAACAACAACTTCGAAATTGAAAAACACCAACAAATTCAAAAACAACCTCAACATTGAAAAACAACAACAACCTCAACATTGAAAAACACCAACAAATTCAACAACAACCTCAACATTGAAAAACAACAACAACCTCAACATTGAAAACACCAACAAATTCAACAACAACCTCAACATTTAAAAACACCAACAAATTCAACAACAACCTCAACATTGAAAAACAGCAGCAACCTCAACATTGAAAAACATCAAAAAATTCAACAACAACCTCAACATTGAAAAACACCAACAAATTCAACAACAACCTCAACATTGAAAAACACCAACAAATTCAACAACAAACTCAGCATTTAAAAACACCAACAAATTCAACAACAACCTCAACATTGAAAAAGAACAACAACCTCAACATTGAAAAACACCAACAAATTCAACAACAACCTCAACATTGAAAAACAACAACAACCTCAACATTGAAAAACACCAACAAATTCAACAACAACCTCAACATTGAAAAACAACAAACTCGACATTGAAAAACACCAACAAATTCAACAACAACCTCAACATTGAAAAACAACAACAACCTCAACATTGAAAAACACCAACAAATTCTACAACAACCTCAACATTGAAACACACCAACAAATTCAACAACAACCTCAACATTGAAAAACAACAACAACCTAAAAATTGAAAAACACCAACAAATTCAACAACAACCTCAACATTGAAAAACAACAACAACCTCAACATTGAAAAACACCAACAAATTCAACAACAACCTCATCATTGAAAAACACCAACAAATTCAACAACAACCTCAGCATTGAAAAACAACAACAACCTCAACATTGAAAAACACCAACAAATTCAACAACAACCTCAACATTGAAAAACACCAACAACCTCAACATTGAAAAACACCAACAAATTCAACAACAACTTTAACATTGAAAAACACCAACAAATTCAACAACAACCTCAAAATTGAAAAACACCAACAAATACAACAACAACCTCAACTTTGAAAAACAACAACAACCTCAACATTGAAAAACACCAACAAATTCAACAACAACCTCAACATTGAAAAACAACAACAACCTCAACATGGCAAAACACCAGCAAATTCAAAAACAACCTCAACATTTAAAAGCACCAACAAATTCAACAACAACCTCAACATTGAAAACACCAACAAATTCAACAACAACCTCAACATTTAAAAACGCCTACAAATTCAACAACAACCTCAACATTGAAAAACAACAACAACCTCAACATTGAAAAACAACAACAACCTCAACATTGAAAACACCAACAAATTCAACAACAACCTCAACATTTAAAAACACCAACAAATTCAACAACAACCTCAACATTGAAAAACAGCAGCAACCTCAACATTGAAAAACATCAAAAAATTCAACAACAACCTCAACATTGAAAAACACCAACAAATTCAACAACAACCTCAACATTGAAAAACACCAACAAATTCAACAACAAACTCAGCATTTAAAAACACCAACAAATTCAACAACAACCTCAACATTGAAAAACAACAACAACCTCAACATTGAAAAACACCAACAAATTCAACAACAACCTCAACATTGAAAAACAACAACAACCTCAACATTGAAAAACACCAACAAATTCAACAACAACCTCAACATTGAAAAACAACAACAAACTCGACATTGAAAAACACCAACAAATTCAACAACAACCTCAACATTGAAAAACAACAACAACCTCAACATTGAAAAACCCCAACAAATTCTACAACAACCTCAACATTGAAACACACCAACAAATTCAACAACAACCTCAACATTGAAAAACAACAACAACCTAAAAATTGAAAAACACCAACAAATTCAACAACAACCTCAACATTGAAAAACAACAACAACCTCAACATTGAAAAACACCAACAAATTCAACAACAACCTCATCATTGAAAAACACCAACAAATTCAACAACAACCTCAGCATTGAAAAACAACAACAACCTCAACATTGAAAAACACCAACAAATTCAACAACAACCTCAACATTGAAAAACACCAACAACCTCAACATTCAAAAACACCAACAAATTCAACAACAACTTTAACATTGAAAAACACCAACAAATTCAACAACAACCTCAAAATTGAAAAACACCAACAAATACAACAACAACCTCAACTTTGAAAAACAACAACAACCTCAACATTGAAAAACACCAACAAATTCAACAACAACCTCAACATTGAAAAACAACAACAACCTCAACATGGCAAAACACCAGCAAATTCAAAAACAACCTCAACATTTAAAAGCACCAACAAATTCAACAACAACCTCAACATTGAAAACACCAACAAATTCAACAACAACCTCAACATTTAAAAACGCCTACAAATTCAACAACAACCTCAACATTGAAAAACAACAACCTCAACATTGAAAAACACCAACAAATTCAACGAAAAATTCAACATTGAAAAACACCAACAAATTCAACAACAACCCCGACATTGAAAACCACCAACAAATTCAACAACAACCTCAACTTTGAAAAACAACAACAACCTCATCATGGAAAAACACCAACAAATTCAACAACAACCTCAACATTGAAAAACAACAACATCCTCAAAATTGAAAAACACCAACAAATTCAACAACAACCCCAACATTTAAAAACAACAACAACCTCAACATTGAAAAACACCAAGAAATTGAACAACAACCTAAACATTGAAAAACACCAACAAATTCAACAACAACCTCAAAATTGAAAAACACCAACAAACTCAACAACAACCTCAACATTGAAAAACAACAACAACCTCAACATTCAAAAACACCAGCAATTTAACAACAACCTCAACATTGAAAAACACCAACAAATTCAACAACAACCTCAACATTGAAAAACACCAAAACCTCAACATTGAAAAACACCAACAAATTCAACAACAACCTCAACATTGAAAAACAACAACAACCTCAACATTGAAAGCACCAACTAATTCAACAACAACCTCATCATTGAAAAACAACAACAACCTCAACATTGAAAAACACCAACAAATTCAACAACAACCTCAACATTGAAAAACACCAACAAATTCAACAACAACATCAACATTGAAAAACACCAACAAATTCAACAACAACCTCAACATTGAAAAACACCAACAAATTCAACAACAACCTCGACATTGATAAACACCATCAAATTCAACAACAACCTCAACATTGAAAAACACCAACAACCTCAAAATTGAAAAAACACCAACAAATTCAACAACAACCTCAACATTGAAAAACAACAACAACCTCAACATTGAAAAACACCAACAAATTCAACAACAACCTCAACATTGAAAAACACCAACAAATTCAACAACAACCTCTGCATTGAAAAACAACAACAACCTCAACATTGAAAAACACCAACAAATTCAACAACAACCTTAACATTGAAAAACACCAACAAATTCAACAACAACCTCAACATTGAAAAACACCAACAAATTCAACAACAAACTCAGCATTGAAAAACACCAACAAATTCAACAACAACCTCAACATTGAAAAACAACAACAACCTCAACATTGAAAAACACCAACAAATTCAACAACAACCTCAACATTGAAAAGCACCAACAAATTCAACAACAACCTCAACATTGAAAAACAACAACAACCTCAACATTGAAAAACACCAACAAATTCAACAACAACCTCAACATTGAAAAACAACAACAACCTCAACATTGAAAAACACCAACAAATTCAACAGCAACCTCAACATTGAAAAACAACAACAAAATCGACATTGCAAAACACCAACAAATTCAACAACAACCTCAACATTGAAAAACAGCAACAACCTCAACCTTGAAAAACACCAACAAATTCAACACAACCTCAACATTGAAAAACACCAACAAATTCAACAACAACCTCTACATTGAAAAACAACAACAACCTAAACATTGAAAAACATCAACAAATTCAACAACAACCTCAACATTGAAAAACAACAACAACCTCAACATTGAAAAACACCAACAAATTCAACAACAACCTCAACATTGAAAAACACCAACAAATTCAACAACAAACTCAAGATTGAAAAACACCAACAAATTCAACAACCTCAACATTGAAAAACAACAACAACCTCAACATTGAAAAACACCAACAAATTCAACAACAACCTCAACATTGAAAAACACCAACAAATTCAACAACAACCTCAACATTGAAAAACAACAACAACCTCAACATTGAAAAACACCAACAAATTCAACAACAACCTCAACATTGAAAAACAACAACAACTTCAACATTGAAAAACACCAACAAATTCAACAACAACCTCAACATTGAAAAACAACAACAAACTCAACATTGAAAAACACCAACAAATTCAACAACAACCTCAACATTTAAAAACAACAACAACCTCAACATTGAAAAACACAAACAAATTCAACAATAACCTCAACATTGGAAAACAACAACAACATCAACATTGAAAAACACCAACAAATTCAACAACAACCTCAACATTTAAAAACACCAACAAATTCAACAACATCCTCAACATTGAAAAACAGCAACAACCTCAACATTGAAAAACACCGACAAATTCAACAACAACCTCAACATTGAAAAACAACAACAACCTCAACATTGAAAAACACCAACAAATTCAACAACAACCTCAACATTGAAAAACACCAACAAATTCAACAACAACCTCTACATTGAAAAACAACAACAACCTCAACATTGAAAAACACCAACAAATGCAACAAGAACCTCAACATTGAAAAACAACAACAACCTCATCATTGAAAAACACCAACAAATTCAACAACAACTTCAACATTGAAAAACACCAACAAATTCAACAACAACCTCGAAATTGAAAAACACCAACAAATTCAACAACAACCTCAACATTGAAAAACAACAACAACCTCAACATTGAAAAACACCAACAAATTCAACAACAACCTCAACATTGAAAAACAACAACAACCTCAACATTGAAAAACACCAACAAATTCAACAACAACCTCACCATTGAAAAACACCAACAAATTCAACAACAACCTCAACATTGAAAAACACCAACAAATTCAACAACAAACTCAGCATTGAAAAACACCAACAAATTCAACAACAACCTCAACATTGAAAAACAACAACAACCTCAACATTGAAAACACCAACAAATTCAACAACAACCTCAACATTGAAAAGCACCAACAAATTCAACAACAACCTCAACATTGAAAAACAACAACAACCTCAACATTGAAAAACACCAACAAATTCAACAACAACCTCAACATTGAAAAACAACAACAACCTCAACATTGCAAAACACCAGCAAATTCAAAAACAACCTCAACATTTAAAAGCACCAACAAATTCAACAACAAACTCAACATTGAAAACACCAACAAATTCAACAACAACCTCAACATTTAAAAACGCCTACAAATTCAACAACAACCTCAACATTGAAAAACAACAACCTCAACATTGAAAAACAGCAACAAATTCAACGAAAAATTCAACATTGAAAAACACCAACAAATTCAACAACAACCCCGACATTGAAAACCACCAATAAATTCAACAACAACCTCAACTTTGAAAAACAACAACAACCTCATCATGGAAAAACACCAACAAATTCAACAACAACCTCAACATTGAAAAACAACAACAACCTCAACATTGAAAAACACCAACAAATTCAGCAACAACCTCAACATTGAAAAACAACAACAAACTCGACATTGAAAAACACCAACAAATTCAACAACAACCTCAACATTGAAAAACACCAACAACCTCAACATGGAAAAACACCAACAAATTCAACAACAACCTCAACATTGAAAAACAACAACAACCTCAACATTGAAAAACACCAACAAATTCAACAACAACCTCATCATTGAAAAACACCAACAAATTCAACAACAACCTCAGCATTGAAAAACAACAACAACCTCAACATTGAAAAACACCAACAAATTCAACAACAACCTCAACATTGAAAAACACCAACAACCTCAACATTGAAAAACACCAACAAATTCAACAACAACTTTAACATTGAAAAACACCAACAAATTCAACAACAACCTCAAAATTGAAAAACACCAACAAATACAACAACAACCTCAACTTTGAAAAACAACAACAACCTCAACATTGAAAAACACCAACAAATTCAACAACAACCTCAACATTGAAAAACAACAACAACCTCAACATGGCAAAACACCAGCAAATTCAAAAACAACCTCAACATTTAAAAGCACCAACAAATTCAACAACAACCTCAACATTGAAAACACCAACAAATTCAACAACAACCTCAACATTTAAAAACGCCTACAAATTCAACAACAACCTCAACATTGAAAAACAACAACCTCAACATTGAAAAACACCAACAAATTCAACGAAAAATTCAACATTGAAAAACACCAACAAATTCAACAACAACCCCGACATTGAAAACCACCAACAAATTCAACAACAACCTCAACTTTGAAAAACAACAACAACCTCATCATGGAAAAACACCAACAAATTCAACAACAACCTCAACATTGAAAAACAACAACATCCTCAAAATTGAAAAACACCAACAAATTCAACAACAACCCCAACATTTAAAAACAACAACAACCTCAACATTGAAAAACACCAAGAAATTGAACAACAACCTAAACATTGAAAAACACCAACAAATTCAACAACAACCTCAAAATTGAAAAACACCAACAAACTCAACAACAACCTCAACATTGAAAAACAACAACAACCTCAACATTCAAAAACACCAGCAAATTCAATAACAACCTCAACATTGAAAAACACCAACAAATTCAACAACAACCTCAACATTGAAAAACACCAAAACCTCAACATTGAAAAACACCAACAAATTCAACAACAACCTCAACATTGAAAAACAACAACAACCTCAACATTGAAAGCACCAACTAATTCAACAACAACCTCATCATTGAAAAACAACAACAAACTCAACATTGAAAAACACCAACAAATTCAACAACAACCTCAACATTGAAAAACACCAACAAATTCAACAACAACCTCAACATTGAAAAACACCAACAAATTCAACAACAACCTCAACATTGAAAAACACCAACAAATTCAACAACAACCTCGAAATTGAAAAACACCAACAAATTCAACAACAACCTCGACATTGAAAAACACCATCAAATTCAACAACAACCTCAACATTGAAAAACACCAACAACCTCAAAATTGAAAAAACACCAACAAATTCAACAACAACCTCAACATTGAAGAACAACAACAACCTCAACATTGAAAAACACCAACAAATTCAACAACAACCTCAACATTGAAAAACACCAACAAATTCAACAACAACCTCTGCATTGAAAAACAACAACAACCTCAACATTGAAAAACACCAACAAATTCAACAACAACCTCAACATTGAAAAACACCAACAAATTCAACAACAACCTCAACATTGAAAAACACCAACAAATTCAACAACAAACTCAGCATTGAAAAACACCAACAAATTCAACAACAACCTCAACATTGAAAAACAACAACAACCTCAACATTGAAAAACACCAACAAATTCAACAACAACCTCAACATTGAAAAGCACCCACAAATTCAACAACAACCTCAACATTGAAAAACAACAACAACCTCAACATTGAAAAACACCAACAAATTCAACAACAACCTCAACATTGAAAAACAACAACAACCTCAACATTGAAAAACACCAACAAATTCAACAGCAACCTCAACATTGAAAAACAACAACAAACTCGACATTGAAAAACACCAACAAATTCAACAACAACCTCAACATTGAAAAACAGCAACAACCTCAACCTTGAAAAACACCAACAAATTCAACACAACCTCAACATTGAAAAACACCAACAAATTCAACAACAACCTCTACATTGAAAAACAACAACAACCTAAACATTGAAAAACATCAACAAATTCAACAACAACCTCAACATTGAAAAACAACAACAACCTCAACATTGAAAAACACCAACAAATTCAACAACAACCTCAACATTGAAAAACACCAACAAATTCAACAACAAACTCAAGATTGAAAAACACCAACAAATTCAACAACCTCAACATTGAAAAACAACAACAACCTCAACATTGAAAAACACCAACAAATTCAACAACAACCTCAACATTGAAAAACAACAACAAATTCAACAACAACCTCAACATTGAAAAACAACAACAACCTCAACATTGAAAAACACCAACAAATTCAACAACAACCTCAACATTGAAAAACAACAACAACTTCAACATTGAAAAACACCAACAAATTCAACAACAACCTCAACATTGAAAAACAACAACAAACTCAACATTGAAAAACACCAACAAATTCAACAACAACCTCAACATTTAAAAACAACAACAACCTCAACATTGAAAAACACAAACAAATTCAACAATAACCTCAACATTGGAAAACAACAACAACATCAACATTGAAAAACACCAACAAATTCAACAACAACCTCAACATTGAAAAACACCAACAAATTCAACAACAACCTCAACATTGAAAAACAGCAACAACCTCAACATTGAAAAACACCGACAAATTCAACAACAACCTCAACATTGAAAAACAACAACAACCTCAACATTGAAAAACACCAACAAATTCAACAACAACCTCAACATTGAAAAACACCAACAAATTCAACAACAACCTCTACATTGAAAAACAACAACAACCTCAACATTGAAAAACACCAACAAATGCAACAAGAACCTCAACATTGAAAAACAACAACAACCTCATCATTGAAAAACACCAACAAATTCAACAACAACTTCAACATTGAAAAACACCAACAAATTCAACAACAACCTCGAAATTGAAAAACACCAACAAATTCAACAACAACCTCAACATTGAAAAACAACAACAACCTCAAAATTGAAAAACACCAACAAACTCAACAACAACCTCAACATTGAAAAACAACAACAACCTCAACATTCAAAAACACCAGCAAATTCAATAACAACCTCAACATTGAAAAACACCAACAAATTCAACAACAACCTCAACATTGAAAAACACCAAAACCTCAACATTGAAAAACACCAACAAATTCAACAACAACCTCAACATTGAAAAACAACAACAACCTCAACATTGAAAGCACCAACTAATTCAACAACAACCTCATCATTGAAAAACAACAACAAACTCAACATTGAAAAACACCAACAAATTCAACAACAACCTCAACATTGAAAAACACCAACAAATTCAACAACAACCTCAACATTGAAAAACACCAACAAATTCAACAACAACCTCAACATTGAAAAACACCAACAAATTCAACAACAACCTCGAAATTGAAAAACACCAACAAATTCAACAACAACCTCGACATTGAAAAACACCATCAAATTCAACAACAACCTCAACATTGAAAAACACCAACAACCTCAAAATTGAAAAAACACCAACAAATTCAACAACAACCTCAACATTGAAGAACAACAACAACCTCAACATTGAAAAACACCAACAAATTCAACAACAACCTCAACATTGAAAAACACCAACAAATTCAACAACAACCTCTGCATTGAAAAACAACAACAACCTCAACATTGAAAAACACCAACAAATTCAACAACAACCTCAACATTGAAAAACACCAACAAATTCAACAACAACCTCAACATTGAAAAACACCAACAAATTCAACAACAAACTCAGCATTGAAAAACACCAACAAATTCAACAACAACCTCAACATTGAAAAACAACAACAACCTCAACATTGAAAAACACCAACAAATTCAACAACAACCTCAACATTGAAAAGCACCCACAAATTCAACAACAACCTCAACATTGAAAAACAACAACAACCTCAACATTGAAAAACACCAACAAATTCAACAACAACCTCAACATTGAAAAACAACAACAACCTCAACATTGAAAAACACCAACAAATTCAACAGCAACCTCAACATTGAAAAACAACAACAAACTCGACATTGAAAAACACCAACAAATTCAACAACAACCTCAACATTGAAAAACAGCAACAACCTCAACCTTGAAAAACACCAACAAATTCAACACAACCTCAACATTGAAAAACACCAACAAATTCAACAACAACCTCTACATTGAAAAACAACAACAACCTAAACATTGAAAAACATCAACAAATTCAACAACAACCTCAACATTGAAAAACAACAACAACCTCAACATTGAAAAACACCAACAAATTCAACAACAACCTCAACATTGAAAAACACCAACAAATTCAACAACAAACTCAAGATTGAAAAACACCAACAAATTCAACAACCTCAACATTGAAAAACAACAACAACCTCAACATTGAAAAACACCAACAAATTCAACAACAACCTCAACATTGAAAAACAACAACAAATTCAACAACAACCTCAACATTGAAAAACAACAACAACCTCAACATTGAAAAACACCAACAAATTCAACAACAACCTCAACATTGAAAAACAACAACAACTTCAACATTGAAAAACACCAACAAATTCAACAACAACCTCAACATTGAAAAACAACAACAAACTCAACATTGAAAAACACCAACAAATTCAACAACAACCTCAACATTTAAAAACAACAACAACCTCAACATTGAAAAACACAAACAAATTCAACAATAACCTCAACATTGGAAAACAACAACAACATCAACATTGAAAAACACCAACAAATTCAACAACAACCTCAACATTGAAAAACACCAACAAATTCAACAACAACCTCAACATTGAAAAACAGCAACAACCTCAACATTGAAAAACACCGACAAATTCAACAACAACCTCAACATTGAAAAACAACAACAACCTCAACATTGAAAAACACCAACAAATTCAACAACAACCTCAACATTGAAAAACACCAACAAATTCAACAACAACCTCTACATTGAAAAACAACAACAACCTCAACATTGAAAAACACCAACAAATGCAACAAGAACCTCAACATTGAAAAACAACAACAACCTCATCATTGAAAAACACCAACAAATTCAACAACAACTTCAACATTGAAAAACACCAACAAATTCAACAACAACCTCGAAATTGAAAAACACCAACAAATTCAACAACAACCTCAACATTGAAAAACAACAACAACCTCAACATTGAAAAACACCAACAAATTCAACAACAACCTCAACATTGAAAAACAACAACAACCTCAACATTGAAAAACACCAACAAATTCAACAACAACCTCACCATTGAAAATCACCAACAAATTCAACAACAACCTCAACATTGAAAAACACCAACAAATTCAACAACAAACTCAGCATTGAAAAACACCAACAAATTCAACAACAACCTCAACATTGAAAAACAACAACAACCTCAACATTGAAAACACCAACAAATTCAACAACAACCTCAACATTGAAAAGCACCAACAAATTCAACAACTACCTCAACATTGAAAAACAACAACAACCTCAACATTGAAAAACACCAACAAAATCAACAACAACCTCAACTTTGAAAAACAACAACAACCTCAACATTGAAAAACACCAACAAATTCAACAACAACCTCAACATTGAAAAACAACAACAACCTCAACATTGCAAAACACCAGCAAATTCAAAAACAACCTCAACATTTAAAAGCACCAACAAATTCAACAGCAACCTCAACATTGAAAACACCAACAAATTCAACAACAACCTCAACATTTAAAAACGCCTACAAATTCAACAACAACCTCAACATTGAAAAACAACAACCTCAACATTGAAAAACAGCAACAAATTCAACGAAAAATTCAACATTGAAAAACACCAACAAATTCAACAACAACCCCGACATTGAAAACCACCAATAAATTCAACAACAACCTCAACTTTGAAAAACAACAACAACCTCATCATGGAAAAACACCAACAAATTCAACAACAACCTCAACATTGAAAAACAACAACATCCTCAAAATTGAAAAACACCAGCAAATTCAACAACAACCCCAACATTTAAAAACAACAACAACCTCAACATTGAAAAACACCAACAAATTGAACAACAACCTAAACATTGAAAAAAACCAACAAATTCAACCACAACCTCAAAATTGAAAAACACCAACAAACTCAACAACAACCTCAACATTGAAAAACAACAACAACCTCAACATTCAAAAACACCAGCAAATTCAACAACAACCTCAACATTGAAAAACACCAACAAATTCAACAACAACCTCAACATTGAAAAACACCAAAACCTCAACATTGAAAAACACCAACAAATTCAACAACAACCTCAACATTGAAAAACAACAACAACCTCAACATTGAAAGCCCCAACTAATTCAACAACAACCTCATCATTGAAAAACAACAACAAACTCAACATTGAAAAACACCAACAAATTCAACAACAACCTCAACATTGAAAAACACCAACAAATTCAACAACAACCTCAACATTGAAAAACACCAACAAATTCAACAACAACCTCAACATTGAAAAACACCAACAAATTCAACAACAACCTCGAAATTGAAAAACACCAACAAATTCAACAACAACCTCGACATTGAAAAACACCATCAAATTCAACAACAACCTCAACATTGAAAAACACGAACAACCTCAAAATTGAAAAAACACCAACAAATTCAACAACAACCTCAACATTGAAAAACAACAACAACCTCAACATTGAAAAACACCAACAAATTCAACAACAACCTCAACATTGAAAAACACCAACAAATTCAACAACAACCTCTGCATTGAAAAACAACAACAACCTCAACATTGAAAAACACCAACAAATTCAACAACAACCTCAACATTGAAAAACACCAACAAATTCAACAACAACCTCAACATTGAAAAACACCAACAAATTCAACAACAAACTCAGCATTGAAAAACACCAACAAATTCAACAACAACCTCAACATTGAAAAACAACAACAACCTCAACATTGAAAAACACCAACAAATTCAACAACAACCTCAACATTGAAAAGCACCAACAAATTCAACAACAACCTCAACATTGAAAAACAACAACAACCTCAACATTGAAAAACACCAACAAATTCAACAACAACCTCAACATTGAAAAACAACAACAACCTCAACATTGGAAAACACCAACAAATTCAACAGCAACCTCAACATTGAAAAACAACAACAAACTCGACATTGAAAAACACCAAGAAATTCAACAACAACCTCAACATTGAAAAACAGCAACAACCTCAACATTGAAAAACACCAACAAATTCAACACAACCTCAACATTGAAAAACACCAACAAATTCAACAACAACCTCTACATTGAAAAACAACAACAACCTAAACATTGAAAAACACCAACAAATTCAACAACAACCTCAACATTGAAAAACAACAACAACCTCAACATTGAAAAACACCAACAAATTCAACAACCACCTCAACATTGAAAAACACCAACAAATTCAACAACAAACTCAAGATTGAAAAACACCAACAAATTCAACATCTCAACATTGAAAAACAACAACAACCTCAACATTGAAAAACACCAACAAATTCAACAACAACCTCAACATTGAAAAACACCAACAAATTCAACAACAACCTCAACATTGAAAAACAACAACAACCTCAACATTGAAAAACACCAACAAATTCAACAACAACCTCAACATTGAAAAACAACAACAACCTCAACATTGAAAAACACCAACAAATTCAACAACAACCTCAACATTGAAAAACAACAACAAACTCAACATTGAAAAACACCAACAAATTCAACAACAACCTCAACATTGAAAAACAACAACATCCTCAACATTGAAAAACACAAACAAATTCAACAATAACCTCAACATTGAAAAACAACAACAACATCAACATTGAAAAACACCAACAAATTCAACAACAACCTCAACATTGAAAAACACCAACAAATTCAACAACAACCTCAACATTGAAAAACAGCAACAACCTCAACATTGAAAAACACCGACAAATTCAACAACAACCTCAACATTGAAAAACAACAACAACCTCAACATTGAGAAACACCAACAAATTCAACAACAACCTCAACATTGAAAAACACCAACAAATTCAACAACAACCTCTACATTGAAAAACAACAACAACCTCAACATTGAAAAACACCAACAAATTCAACAACAACCTCAACATTGAAAAACAACAACAACCTCATCATTGAAAAACACCAACAAAATCAACAACAACTTCAACATTGAAAAACACCAACAAATTCAACAACATCAACATTGAAAAACACCAACAAATTCAACAACAACCTCAACATTGAAAAACAACAACAACCTCAACATTGAAAAACACCAACAAATTCAACAACAACCTCACCATTGAAAAACAGCAACAAATTCAACAACAACCACAACATTGAAAAACACCAACAAATTCAACAACAAACTCAGCATTGAAAAACACCAACAAATTCAACAACAACCTCAACATTGAAAAACAACAACAACCTCAACATTGAAAAACACCAACAAATTCAACAACAACCTCAACATTGAAAAGCACCAACAAATTCAACAACAACCTCAACATTGAAAAACAGCAACAACCTCAACATTGAAAAACACCAACAAAATCAACAACAACCTCAACATTGAAAAACAACAACCACCTCAACATTGAAAAACACTAACAAATTCAACAACATCCTCAACATTGAAAAACAACAACAAACTCGACATTGAAAAACACCAACAAATTCAACAACAACCTCAAAATTGAAAAACAACAACAACCTCAACATTGAAAAACACCAAAAAATTCAACAACAACCTCAACATTGAAAAACACCAACAAATTCAACAACAACCTCAGCATTGAAAAACAACAACAACCTCAACATTGAAAAACACCAACAAATTCAACAACAACCTCAACATTGAAAAACAACAACAACCTCAACATTGAAAAACACCAACAAATTCAACAACAACTTCAACATTGAAAAACACCAACAAATTCAACAACAACCTCGAAATTGAAAAACACCAACAAATACAACAACAACCTCAACATTGAAAAACAACAACAACCTCAAAATTGAAAAACACCAACAAATTCAACAACAACCTCAACATTGAAAAACAACAACAAGCTCAACATTGAAAAACACCAACAAATTCAACAACAACCTCAACATTGAAAAACAACAACAACCTCAACATTGAAAAACACAAACAAATTCAACAATAACCTCAACATTGAAAAACAACCACAACCTCAACATTGAAAAACACCAACAAATTCAACTACAACCTCAACATTGAAAAACACCAACAAATTCAACAACAACCTCAACATTGAAAAACACCAACAAATTCAACAAGAACCTCAACATTGAAAAACAACAACAACCTCAACATTGAAAAACACCAACAAATTCAACAACAACCTCAACATTGAAAAACAACAACAACCTCAACATTGAGAAACACAAACAAATTCAACAATAACCTCAACATTGAAAAACAACAACAACCTCAACATTGAAAAACAACAACAAATTCAACAACAGCCTCAACCTTGAAAAACACCAAGAAATTCAACAACAACCTCAACATTGAAAAACAACAACAACCTCAACATTGAAAAACACCAACAAATTCAACAACAACCTCAACATTGAAAAACAACAACAACCTCAACATTGAAAAACACCAACAAATTCAACAACAACCTCAACATTGAAAAACACCAACAAATTCAACAACAACCTCAGCATTGAAAAACAACAACAACCTCAACATTGAAAAATACCAACAAATTGAACAACAACCTCAACATTGAAAAACAACAACAACCTCAACATTGAAAAACACCAACAAATTCAACAACAACTTCAACATTGAAAAGCACCAACAAATTCAACAACAACCTCGAAATTGAAAAACACCAACAAATTCAACAACAACCTCAACATTGAAAAACAACAACAACCTCAACATTGAAAAACACCAACAAATTCAACAGCAACCTCAACATTGAAAAACAACAACAACCTCAACATTGAAAAACACCAACAAATTCAACAACAACCTCAACATTTAAAAACACCAACAAATTCAACAACAACCTCAACATTGAAAAACAACAACAATCTCAACATTGAAAATACCAACAAATTCAACAACAACCTCAACATTGAAAAACAGCAACAACCTCAACATTGAAAAACACCAAAAAATTCAACAACAACCTCAACATTCAAAAACACCAACAAATTCAACAACAACCTCAACATTGAAAAACACCAACAAATTCAACAACAAACTCAGCATTTAAAAACACCAACAAATTCAACAACAACCTCAACAATGAAAAACAACAACAACCTCAACATTGAAAAACACCAACAAATTCAACAACAACCTCAACATTGAAAAGCACCAATAAATTCAACAACAACCTCAACATTGAAAAACAACAACAATCTCAACATTGAAAAACACCAACAAATTCAACAACAACCTCAACATTGAAAACAACAACAACCTCAACATTGAAAAACACCAACAAATTCAACAACAACCTCAACATTGAAAAACAACAACAAACTCGACATTGAAAAACACCAACAAAATCAACAACAACCTCAACATTCAAAAACAACAACAACCTCAACATTGAAAAACACCAACAAATTCAACAACAACCTCAACATTGAAACACACCAACAAATTCAACAACAACCTCAACATTGAAAAACAACAACAACCTAAACATTGAAAAACACCAACAACTTCAACAACAACCTCAACATTGAAAAACAACAACAACCTCAACATTGAAAAACACCAACAAATTCAACAACAACCTCAACATTGAAAAACACCAACAAATTCAACAACAACCTCAGCATTGAAAAACAACAACAACCTCAACATTGAAAAACACCAACAAATTCAACAACAACCTCAACATTGAAAAGCAACAGCAACCTCAACATTGAAAAACACCAACAAATTCAACAAAAACTTTAACATTGAAAAACACCAACAAATTCAACAACAACCTCGAAATTGAAAAACACCAACAAATACAACAACAACCTCACCATTGAAAAACACCAACAAATTCAACAACAACCTCAACATTGAAAAACACCAACAAATTCAACAACAACCTCTACATTGAAAAACAACAACAACCTCAACATTGAAAAACACCAACAAATTCAACAACAACCTCAACATTGAAAAACACCAACAAATTCAACAACAACCTCAGCATTGAAAAACAACAACAACCTCAACATTGAAAAACACCAACAAAATCAACAACAACATCAACATTGAAAAACAACAACAACCTCAACATTGAAAAACACCAACAAATTCAACAACATCCTCAACATTGAAAAACAACAACAAACTCGACATTGAAAAACACCAACAAATTCAACAACAACCTCAACATTGAAAAACAACAACAACCTCAACATTGAAAAACACCAAAAAATTCAACAACAACCTCAACATTGAAAAACACCAACAAATTCAACAACAACCTCAGCATTGAAAAACAACAACAACCTCAACATTGAAAAACACCAACAAATTCAACAACAACCTCAACATTGAAAAACAACAACAACCTCAACATTGAAAAACACCAACAAATTCAACAACAACCTCAACATTGAAAAACACCAACAAATTCAACAACAAACTCAAGATTGAAAAACACCAACAAATTCAACATCTCAACATTGAAAAACAACAACAACCTCAACATTGAAAAACACCAACAAATTCAACAACAACCTCAACATTGAAAAAGACCAACAAATTCAACAACAACCTCAACATTGAAAAACAACAACAACCTCAACATTGAAAAACACCAACAAATTCAACAACAACCTCAACATTGAAAAACAACAACAACCTCAACATTGAAAAACACCAACAAATTCAACAACAACCTCAACATTGAAAAACAACAACAAACTCAACATTGAAAAACACCAACAAATTCAACAACAACCTCAACATTGAAAAACGACAACATCCTCAACATTGAAAAACACAAACAAATTCAACAATAACCTCAACATTGAAAAACAACAACAACATCAACATTGAAAAACACCAACAAATTCAACAACAACCTCAACATTGAAAAACACCAACAAATTCAACAACAACCTCAACATTGAAAAACAGCAACAACCTCAACATTGAAAAACACCGACAAATTCAACAACAACCTCAACATTGAAAAACAACAACAACCTCAACATTGAAAAACACCAACAAAATCAACAACAACCTCAACATTGAAAAACAACAACAACCTCAACATTGAAAAACACCAGCAAATTCAACAACATCCTCAACATTGAAAAATAACAACAAACTCGACATTGAAAAACACCAACAAATTCAACAACAACCTCAACATTGAAAAACAACAACAACCTCAACATTGAAAAACACCAAAAAATTCAACAACAACCTCAACATTGAAAAACACCAACAAATTCAACAACAACCTCAGCATTGAAAAACAACAACAACCTCAACATTGAAAAAAACCAACAAATTCAACAACAACCTCAACATTGAAAAACAACAACAACCTCAACATTGAAAAACACCAACAAATTCAACAACAACCTCAACATTGAAAAACACCAACAAATTCAACAACAAACTCAAGATTGAAAAACACCAACAAATTCAACATCTCAACATTGAAAAACACCAACAAATTCAACAACAACCTCAACATTGAAAAACAACAACAACCTCAACATTGAAAAACACCAACAAATTCAACAACAACCTCAACATTGAAAAACAACAACAACCTCAACATTGAAAAAAACCAACAAATTCAACAACAACCTCAACATTGAAAAACAACAACAAACTCAACATTGAAAAACACCAACAAATTCAACAACAACCTCAACATTGAAAAACAACAACATCCTCAACATTGAAAAACACAAACAAATTCAACAATAACCTCAACATTGAAAAACAACAACAACATCAACATTGAAAAACACCAACAAATTCAACAACAACCTCAACATTGAAAAACACCAACAAATTCAACAACAACCTCAACATTGAAAAACAGCAACAACCTCAACATTGAAAAACACCGACAAATTCAACAACAACCTCAACATTGAAAAACAACAACAACCTCAACATTGAAAAACACCAACAAATTCAACAACAACCTCAACATTGAAAAACACCAACAAATTCAACAACAACCTCTACATTGAAAAACAACAACAACCTCAACATTGAAAAACACCAACAAATTCAACAACAACCTCAACATTGAAAAACAACAACAACCTCATCATTGAAAAACACCAACAAAATCAACAACAACTTCAACATTGAAAAACACCAACAAATTCAACAACAACCTCGAAATTGAAAAACACCAACAAATTCAACAACAACCTCACCATTGAAAAACAGCAACAAATTCAACAACAACCTCAACATTGAAAAACACCAACAAATTCAACAACAAACTCAGCATTGAAAAACACCAACAAATTCAACAACAACCTCAACATTGAAAAACAACAACAACCTCAACATTGAAAAACAACAACAAATTCAACAACAACCTCAACATTGAAAAGCACCAACAAATTCAACAACAACCTCAACATTGAAAAACAGCAACAACCTCAACATTGAAAAACACCAACAAAATCAACAACAACCTCAACATTGAAAAACAACAACCACCTCAACATTGAAAAACACTAACAAATTCAACAACATCCTCAACATTGAAAAACAACAACAAACTCGACATTGAAAAACACCAACAAATTCAACAACAACCTCAAAATTGAAAAACAACAACAACCTCAACATTGAAAAACACCAAAAAATTCAACAACAACCTCAACATTGAAAAACACCAACAAATTCAACAACAACCTCAGCATTGAAAAACAACAACAACCTCAACATTGAAAATTCCAACAAATTCAACAACAACCTCAACATTGAAAAACAACAACAACCTCAACATTGAAAAACACCAACAAATTCAACAACAACCTCAACATTGAAAAACACCAACAAATTCAACAACAAACTCAAGATTGAAAAACACCAACAAATTCAACATCTCAACATTGAAAAACAACAACAACCTCAACATTGAAAAACACCAACAAATTCAACAACAACCTCAACATTGAAAAACACCAACAAATTCAACAACAACCTCAACATTGAAAAACAACAACAACCTCAACATTGAAAAACACCAACAAATTCAACAACAACCTCAACATTGAAAAACAACAACAACCTCAACATTGAAAAAAACCAACAAATTCAACAACAACCTCAACATAGAAAAACAACAACAAACTCAACATTGAAAAACAACAACAAATTCAACAACAACCTCAACATTGAAAAACAACAACATCCTCAACATTGAAAAACACAAACAAATTCAACAATAACCTCAACATTGAAAAACAACAACAACATCAACATTGAAAAACACCAACAAATTCAACAACAACCTCAACATTGAAAAACACCAACAAATTCAACAACAACCTCAACATTGAAAAACAGCAACAACCTCAACATTGAAAAACACCGACAAATTCAACAACAACCTCAACATTGAAAAACAACAACAACCTCAACATTGAAAAACACCAACAAATTCAACAACAACCTCAACATTGAAAAACACCAACAAATTCAACAACAACCTCTACATTGAAAAACAACAACAACCTCAACATTGAAAAACACCAACAAATTCAACAACAACCTCAACATTGAAAAACAACAACAACCTCATCATTGAAAAACACCAACAAAATCAACAACAACTTCAACATTGAAAAACACCAACAAATTCAACAACAACCTCGAAATTGAAAAACACCAACAAATTCAACAACAACCTCAACATTGAAAAACAACAACAACATCAACATTGAAAAACACCAACAAATTCAACAACAACCTCAACATTGAAAAACAACAACAACCTCAACAGTGAAAAACACCAACAAATTCAACAACAACCTCACCATTGAAAAACAGCAACAAATTCAACAACAACCTCAACATTGAAAAACACCAACAAATTCAACAACAAACTCAGCATTGAAAAACACCAACAAATTCAACAACAACCTCAACATTGAAAAACAACAACAACCTCAACATTGAAAAACACCAACAAATTCAACAACAACCTCAACATTGAAAAGCACCAACAAATTCAACAACAACCTCAACATTGAAAAACAGCAACAACCTCAACATTGAAAAACACCTACAAAATCAACAACAACCTCAACATTGAAAAACAACAACCACCTCAACATTGAAAAACACTAACAAATTCAACAACATCCTCAACATTGAAAAACAACAACAAACTCGACATTGAAAAACACCAACAAATTCAACAACACCCTCAAAATTGAAAAGCAACAACAACCTCAACATTGAAAAACACCAACAAATTCAACAACAACCTCAGCATTGAATAACAACAACAACCTCAACATTGAAAAACACCAACAAATTCAACAACAACCTCAACATTGAAAAACAACAACAACCTCAACATTGAAAAACACCAACAAATTCAACAACAACTTCAACATTGAAAAACACCAACAAATTCAACAACAACCTCGAAATTGAAAAACACCAACAAATACAACAACAACCTCAACATTGAAAAACAACAACAACCTCAAAATTGAAAAACACCAACAAATTCAACAACAACCTCAACATTGAAAAACAACAACAAGCTCAACATTGAAAAACACCAACAAATTCAACAACAACCTCAACATTGAAAAACAATAACAACCTCAACATTGAAAAACACCAACAAATTCAACAACAACCTCAACATTGAAAAACACCAACAAATACAACAACAACCTCAACATTGAAAAACAACAACAACCTCAAAATTGAAAAACACCAACAAATTCAACAACAACCTCAACATTGAAAAACAACAACAAGCTCAACATTGAAAAACACCAACAAATTCAACAACAACCTCAACATTAAAAAACAACAACAACCTCAACATTGAAAAACACCAACAAATTCAACAACAACCTCAACATTGAAAAACACCAACAAATTCAACAACAACCTCTACATTGAAAAACAACAACAACCTCAACATTGAAAAACACCAACAAATTCAACAACAACCTCAACATTGAAAAACAACAACAACCTCATCATTGAAAAACACCAACAAAATCAACAACAACTTCAACATTGAAAAACACCAACAAATTCAACAACAACCTCGAAATTGAAAAACACCAACAAATTCAACAACAACCTCAACATTGAAAAACAACAACAACATCAACATTGAAAAACACCAACAAATTCAACAACAACCTCAACATTGAAAAACAAGAACAACCTCAACATTGAAAAACACCAACAAATTCAACAACAACCTCACCATTGAAAAACAGCAACAAATTCAACAACAACCTCAACATTGAAAAACACCAACAAATTCAACAACAAACTCAGCATTGAAAAACACCAACAAATTCAACAACAACCTCAACATTGAAAAACAACAACAACCTCAACATTGAAAAACACCAACAAATTCAACAACAACCTCAACATTGAAAAGCACCAACAAATTCAACAACAACCTCAACATTGAAAAACAGCAACAACCTCAACATTGAAAAACACCAACAAAATCAACAACAACATCAACATTGAAAAACAACAACCACCTCAACATTGAAAAACACTAACAAATTCAACAACATCCTCAACATTGAAAAACAACAACAAACTCGACATTGAAAAACACCAACAAATTCAACAACAACCTCAAAATTGAAAAACAACAACAACCTCAACATTGAAAAACACCAAAAAATTCAACAACAACCTCAACATTGAAAAACACCAACAAATTCAACAACAACCTCAGCATTGAAAAACAACAACAACCTCAACATTGAAAATTCCAACAAATTCAACAACAACCTCAACATTGAAAAACAACAACAACCTCAACATTGAAAAACACCAACAAATTCAACAACAACCTCAACATTGAAAAACACCAACAAATTCAACAACAAACTCAAGATTGAAAAACACCAACAAATTCAACATCTCAACATTGAAAAACAACAACAACCTCAACATTGAAAAACACCAACAAATTCAACAACAACCTCAACATTGAAAAACACCAACAAATTCAACAACAACCTCAACATTGAAAAACAACAACAACCTCAACATTGAAAAACACCAACAAATTCAACAACAACCTCAACATTGAAAAACAACAACAACCTCAACATTGAAAAAAACCAACAAATTCAACAACAACCTCAACATAGAAAAACAACAACAAACTCAACATTGAAAAACAACAACAAATTCAACAACAACCTCAACATTGAAAAACAACAACATCCTCAACATTGAAAAACACAAACAAATTCAACAATAACCTCAACATTGAAAAACAACAACAACATCAACATTGAAAAACACCAACAAATTCAACAACAACCTCAACATTGAAAAACACCAACAAATTCAACAACAACCTCAACATTGAAAAACAGCAACAACCTCAACATTGAAAAACACCGACAAATTCAACAACAACCTCAACATTGAAAAACAACAACAACCTCAACATTGAAAAACACCAACAAATTCAACAACAACCTCAACTTTGAAAAACACCAACAAATTCAACAACAACCTCTACATTGAAAAACAACAACAACCTCAACATTGAAAAACACCAACAAATTCAACAACAACCTCAACATTGAAAAACAACAACAACCTCATCATTGAAAAACACCAACAAAATCAACAACAACTTCAACATTGAAAAACACCAACAAATTCAACAACAACCTCGAAATTGAAAAACACCAACAAATTCAACAACAACCTCAACATTGAAAAACAACAACAACATCAACATTGAAAAACACCAACAAATTCAACAACAACCTCAACATTGAAAAACAACAACAACCTCAACATTGAAAAACACCAACAAATTCAACAACAACCTCACCATTGAAAAACAGCAACAAATTCAACAACAACCTCAACATTGAAAAACACCAACAAATTCAACAACAAACTCAGCATTGAAAAACACCAACAAATTCAACAACAACCTCAACATTGAAAAACAACAACAACCTCAACATTGAAAAACACCAACAAATTCAACAACAACCTCAACATTGAAAAGCACCAATAAATTCAACAACAACCTCAACATTGAAAAACAGCAACAACCTCAACATTGAAAAACACCAACAAAATCAACAACAACCTCAACATTGAAAAACAACAACCACCTCAACATTGAAAAACACTAACAAATTCAACAACATCCTCAACATTGAAAAACAACAACAAACTCGACATTGAAAAACACCAACAAATTCAACAACAACCTCAAAATTGAAAAACAACAACAACCTCAACATTGAAAAACACCAAAAAATTCAACAACAACCTCAACATTGAAAAACACCAACAAATTCAACAACAACCTCAGCATTGAAAAACAACAACAACCTCAACATTGAAAAACACCAACAAATTCAACAACAACCTCAACATTGAAAAACAACAACAACCTCATCATTGAAAAACACCAACAAATTCAACAACAACTTCAACATTGAAAAACACCAACAAATTCAACAACAACCTCGAAATTGAAAAACACCAACAAATACAACAACAACCTCAACATTGAAAAACAACAACAACCTCAAAATTGAAAAACACCAACAAATTCAACAACAACCTCAACATTGAAAAACAACAACAAGCTCAACATTGAAAAACACCAACAAATTCAACAACAACCTCAACATTGAAAAACAACAACAACCTCAACATTGAAAAACACAAACAAATTCAACAATAACCTCAACATTGAAAAACAACCACAACCTCAACATTGAAAAACACCAACAAATTCAACAACAACCTCAACATTGAAAAACACCAACAAATTCAACAACAACCTCAACATTGAAAAACACCAACAAATTCAACAACAACCTCAACATTGAAAAACACCGACAAATTCAACAACAACCTCAACATTGAAAAACAACAACAACCTCAACATTGAAAAACACCAACAAATTCAACAACAACCTCAACATTGAAAAACACCAACAAATTCAACAACAACCTCTACATTGAAAAACAACAACAACCTCAACATTGAAAAACACCAACAAATTCAACAACAACCTCAACATTGAAAAACAACAACAACTTTAACATTGAAAAACACCAACAAAATCAACAACAACTTCAACATTGAAAAACACCAACAAATTCAACAACAACCTCGAAATTGAAAAACACCAACAAATTCAACAACAACCTCAACATTGAAAAACAACAACAACATCAACATTGAAAAACACCAACAAATTCAACAACAACCTCAACATTGAAAAACAACAACAACCTCAACATTGAAAAACACCAACAAATTCAACAACAACCTCACCATTGAAAAACAGCAACAAATTCAACAACAACCTCAACATTGAAAAACACCAACAAATTCAACAACAAACTCAGCATTGAAAAACACCAACAAATTCAACAAAAACCTCAACATTGAAAAACAACAACAACCTCAACATTGAAAAACACCAACAAATTCAACAACAACCTCAACATTGAAAAGCACCAACAAATTCAACAACAACCTCAACATTGAAAAACAGCAACAACCTCAACATTGAAAAACACCAACAAAATCAACAACAACCTCAACATTGAAAAACAACAACCACCTCAACATTGAAAAACACTAACAAATTCAACAACATCCTCAACAGTGAAAAACAACAACAAACTCGACATTGAAAAACACCAACAAATTCAACAACAACCTCAAAATTGAAAAACAACAACAACCTCAACATTGAAAAACACCAAAAAATTCAACAACAACCTCAACATTGAAAAACACCAACAAATTCAACAACAACCTCAGCATTGAAAAACAACAACAACCTCAACATTGAAAAACACCAACAAATTCAACAACAACCTCAACATTGAAAAACAACAACAACCTCAACATTGAAAAACACCAACAAATTCAACAACAACTTCAACATTGAAAAACACCAACAAATTCAACAACAACCTCGAAATTGAAAAACACCAACAAATACAACAACAACCTCAACATTGAAAAACAACAACAACCTCAAAATTGAAAAACACCAACAAATTCAACAACCACCTCAACATTGAAAAACAACAACAAGCTCAACATTGAAAAACACCAACAAATTCAACAACAACCTCAACATTGAAAAACAACAACAACCTCAACATTGAAAAACACAAACAAATTCAACAATAACCTCAACATTGAAAAACAACCACAACCTCAACATTGAAAAACGCCAACAAATTCAACAACAACCTCAACATTGAAAAACACCAACAAATTCAACAACAACCTCAACATTGAAAAACACCAACAAATTCAACAACAACCTCAACATTGAAAAACAACAACAACCTCAACATTGAAAAACACCAACAAATTCAACAACAACCTCAACATTGAAAAACAACAACAAACTCAACATTGAAAAACACCAACAAATTCAACAACAACCTCAACATTGAAAAACAACAACAACCTCAACATTGAAAAACACAAACAAATTCAACAATAACCTCAACATTGAAAAACAACAACAACCTCAACATTGAAAAACACCAAATTCAACAACAGCCTCAACCTTGAAAAACACCAACAAATTCAACAACAACCTCAACATTGAAAAACAACAACAACCTCAACATTGAAAAACACCAACAAATTCAACAACAACCTCAACATTGAAAAACAACAACAACCTCAACATTGAAAAACACCAACAAATTCAACAACAACCTCAACATTGAAAAAACACCAACAAATTCAACAACAACCTCAGCATTGAAAAACAACAACAACCTCAACATTGAAAAATACCAACAAATTCAACAACAACCTCAACATTGAAAAACAACAACAACCTCAACATTGAAAAACACCAACAAATTCAACAACAACTTCAACATTGAAAAACACCAACAAATTCAACAACAACCTCGAAATTGAAAAACACCAACAAATTCAACAACAACCTCAACATTGAAAAACAACAACAACCTCAACATTGAAAAACACCAACAAGTTCAACAACAACCTCAACATTGAAAAACAACAACAACCTCAACATTGAAAAACACCAACAAATTCAACAACAACCTCAACATTTAAAAACACCAACAAATTCAACAACAACCTCAACATTGAAAAACAACAACAATCTCAACATTGAAAATACCAACAAATTCAACAACAACCTCAACATTGAAAAACAGCAACAACCTCAACATTGAAAAACACCAAAAAATTCAACAACAACCTCAACATTGAAAAACACCAACAAATTCAACAACAACCTCAACATTGAAAAACACCAACAAATTCAACAACAAACTCAGCGTTTAAAAACACCAACAAATTCAACAACAACCTCAACATTGAAAAACAACAACAACCTCAACATTGAAAAACACCAACAAATTCAACAACAACCTCAACATTGAAAAGCACCAATAAATTCAACAACAACCTCAACATTGAAAAACAACAACAATCTCAACATTGAAAAACACCAACAAATTCAACAACAACCTCAACATTGAAAACAACAACAACCTCAACATTGAAAAACACCAACAAATTCAACAACAACCTCAACATTGAAAAACAACAACAAACTCGACATTGAAAAACACCAACAAAATCAACAACAACCTCAACATTCAAAAACATCAACAACCTCAACATTGAAAAACACCAACAAATTCAACAACAACCTCAACATTTAAACACACCAACAAATTCAACAACAACCTCAACATTGAAAAACAACAACAACCTAAACATTGAAAAACACCAACAACTTCAACAACAACCTCAACATTGAAAAACAACAACAACCTCAACATTGAAAAACACCAACAAATTCAACAACAACCTCAACATTGAAAAACACCAACAAATTCAACAACAACCTCAGCATTGAAAAACAACAACAACCTCAACATTGAAAAACACCAACAAATTCAACAACAACCTCAGCATTGAAAAACAACAGCAACCTCAACATTGAAAAACACCAACAAATTCAACAAAAACTTTAACATTGAAAAACACCAACAAATTCAACAACAACCTCGAAATTGAAAAACACCAACAAATACAACAACAACCTCAGCATTGAAAAACACCAACAAATTCAACAACAACCTCAACATTGAAAAACACCAACAAATTCAACAACAACCTCAACATTGAAAAACAACAACAACCTCAACATTGAAAAACACCAACAAATTCAACAACAACCTCAACATTGAAAAACAACAACAACCTCAACATTGAAAAACACCAACAAAATCAACACCAACCTCAACATTGAAAAACACCAACAAATTCAACAACATCCTCAACATTGAAAAACAACAACAAACTCGACATTGAAAAACACCAACAAATTCAACAACAACCTCAACATTGAAAAACAACAACAACCTCAACATTGAAAAACACCAAAAAATTCAACAACAACCTCAACATTGAAAAACACCAACAAATTCAACAACAACCTCAGCATTGAAAAACAACAACAACCTCAACATTGAAAAACACCAACAAATTCAACAACAACCTCAACATTGAAAAACAACAACAACCTCAACATTGAAAAACACCAACAAATTCAACAACAGCTTCAACATTGAAAAACACCAACAAATTCAACAACAACCTCGAAATTGAAAAACACCAACAAATACAACAACAACCTCAACATTGAAAAACAACAACAACCTCAACATTGAAAAACACCAACAAATTCAACAACAACCTCAACATTGAAAAACAACAACAAGCTCAACATTGAAAAACACCAACAAATTCAACAACAACCTCAACATTGAAAAACAACAACAACCTCAACATTGAAAAACACAAACAAATTCAACAATAACCTCAACATTGAAAAACAACCACAACCTCAACATTGAAAAACACCAACAAATTCAACAACAACCTCAACATTGAAAAACACCAACAAATTCAACAACAACCTCAACATTGAAAAACACCAACAAATTCAACAACAACCTCAACATTGAAAAACAACAACAACCTCAACATTGAAAAACACCAACAAATTCAACAACAACCTCAACATTGAAAAACAACAACAAACTCAACATTCAAAAACACCAACAAATTCAACAACAACCTCAACATTGAAAAACAACAACAACCTCAACATTGAAAAACACAAACAAATTCAACAATAACCTCAACATTGAAAAACAACAACAACCTCAACATTGAAAAACACCAACAAATTCAACAACAGCCTCAACATTGAAAAACACCAACAAATTCAACAACAACCTCAACATTGAAAAACAACAACAACCTCAACATTGAAAAACACCAACAAATTCAACAACAACCTCAACATTGAAAAACAACAACAACCTCAACATTGAAAAACACCAACAAATTGAACAACAACCTCAACATTGAAAAACACCAACAAATTCAACAACAACCTCAGCATTGAAAAACAACAACAACCTCAACATTGAAAAATACCAACAAATTCAACAACAACCTCAACATTGAAAAACAACAACAACCTCAACATTGAAAAACACCAACAAATTCAACAACAACTTCAACATTGAAAAACACCAACAAATTCAACAACAACCTCGAAATTGAAAAACACCAACAAATTCAACAACAACCTCAACATTGAAAAACAACAACAACCTCAACATTGAAAAACACCAACAAATTCAACAACAACCTCAACATTGAAAAACACCAACAAATTCAACAACAACCTCAACATTTAAAAACACCAACAAATTCAACAACAACCTCAACATTGAAAAACAACAACAATCTCAACATTGAAAATACCAACAAATTCAACAACAACCTCAACATTGAAAAATAGCAACAACCTCAACATTGAAAAACACCAAAAAATTCAACAACAACCTCAACATTGAAAAACACCAACAAATTCAACAACAACCTCAACATTGAAAAACACCAACAAATTCAACAACAAACTCAGCATTTAAAAACACCAACAAATTTAACAACAACCTCAACATTGAAAAACAACAACAACCTCAACATTGAAAAACACCAACAAATTCAACAACAACCTCAACATTGAAAAGCACCAATAAATTCAACAACAACCTCAACATTGAAAAACAACAACAATCTCAACATTGAAAAACACCAACAAATTCAACAACAACCTCAACATTGAAAACAACAACAACCTCAACATTGAAAAACACCAACAAATTCAACAACAACCTCAACATTGAAAAACAACAACAAACTCGACATTGAAAAACACCAACAAAATCAACAACAACCTCAACATTGAAAAACAACAACAACCTCAACATTGAAAAACACCAACAAATTCAACAACAACCTCAACATTGAAACACACCAACAAATTCAACAACAACCTCAACATTGAAAAACAACAACAACCTAAACAGTGAAAAACACCAACAACTTCAACAACAACCTCAACATTGAAAAACAACAACAACCTCAACATTGAAAAACACCAACAAATTCAACAACAACCTCAACATTGAAAAACACCAACAAATTCAACAACAACCTCAGCATTGAAAAACAACAACAACCTCAACATTGAAAAACACCAACAAATTCAACAACAACCTCAACATTGAAAAACAACAACAACCTCAACATTGAAAAACACCAACAAATTCAACAACAACTTTAACATTGAAAAACACCAACAAATTCAACAACAACGTCGAAATTGAAAAACACCAACAAATACAACAACAACCTCAACTTTGAAAAACAACAACCTCAACATTGAAAAACACCAACAAATTCAACAACAACCTCAACATTGAAAAACAACAAAAACCTCAACATTGCAAAACACCAGCAAATTCATAAACAACCTCAACATTTAAAAACACCAACGAATTCAACAACAACATCAACATTGAAAACACCAACAAATTCAACAACAACCTCAACATTTAAAAACGCCTACAAATTCAACAACAACCTCAACATTGAAAAACAACAACCTCTACATTGAAAAACACCAACAAATTCAACAAAAAATTCAACATTGAAAAACACCAACAAATTCAACAACAACCCCGACATTGAAAACCACCAACAAATTCAACAACAACCTCAACTTTGAAAAACAACAACAACCTCATCATGGAAAAACACCAACAAATTCAACAACAACCTCAACATTGAAAAACACCAACAAATTCAACAACAACCTCAAAATTGAAAAACACCAACAAACTCAACAACAACGTCAACATTGAAAAACAACAACAACCTCAACATTGAAAAACACCAACAAATTCAACAACAACCTCAACATTGAAAAACACCAACAATTTCAACAACAACCTCAACATTGAAAAACACCAACAACCTCAACATTGAAAAACATCAACAAATTCAACAACAACCTCAACATTGAAAACACCAACAAATTCAACAACAACCTCAACATTTAAAAACGCCTACAAATTCAACAACAACCTCAACATTGAAAAACAACAACCTCTACATTGAAAAACACCAACAAATTCAACAAAAAATTCAACATTGAAAAACACCAACAAATTCAACAACAACCCCGACATTGAAAACCACCAACAAATTCAACAACAACCTCAACTTTGAAAAACAACAACAACCTCATCATGGAAAAACACCAACAAATTCAACAACAACCTCAACATTGAAAAACACCAACAAATTCAACAACAACCTCAAAATTGAAAAACACCAACAAACTCAACAACAACGTCAACATTGAAAAACAACAACAACCTCAACATTGAAAAACACCAACAAATTCAACAACAACCTCAACATTGAAAAACACCAACAAATTCAACAACAACCTCAACATTGAAAAACACCAACAACCTCAACATTGAAAAACATCAACAAATTCAACAACAACCTCAACATTGAAAAACAACAACAACCTCAACATTGAAAACACCAACAAATTCAACAACAACCTCATCATTGAAAAACAACAACAAACTCAACATTGAAAAACACCAACAAATTCAACAACAACCTCAACATTGAAAAACAGCAACAACCTCAACATTGAAAAACACCAAAAAATTCAACAACAACCTCAACATTGAAAAACACCAACAAATTCAACAACAACCTCAACATTGAAAAACACCAACAAATTCAACAACAAACTCAGCATTTAAAAACACCAACAAATTCAACAACAACATCAACATTGAAAAACACCAACAAATTCAACAACAACCTCAACATTGAAAAGCACCAATAAATTCAACAACAACCTCAACATTGAAAAACAACAACAATCTCAACATTGAAAAACACCAACAAATTCAACAACAACCTCAACATTGAAAACAACAACAACCTCAACATTGAAAAACACCAACAAATTCAACAACAACCTCAACATTGAAAAACAACAACAAACTCGACATTGAAAAACACCAACAAAATCAACAACAACCTCAACATTGAAAAACAACAACAACCTCAACATTGAAAAACACCAACAAATTCAACAACATCCTCAACATTGAAACACACCAACAAATTCAACAACAACCTCAACATTGAAAAACAACAACAACCTAAACATTGAAAAACACAAACAACTTCAACAACAACCTCAACATTGAAAAACAACAACAACCTCAACATTGAAAAACACCAACAAATTCAACAACAACCTCAACATTGAAAAACACCAACAAATTCAACAACAACCTCAGCATTGAAAAACAACAACAACCTCAACATTGAAAAACACCAACAAATTCAACAACAACCTCAACATTGAAAAACAACAACAACCTCAACATTGAAAAACACCAACAAATTCAACAACAACTTTAACATTGAAAAACACCAACAAATTCAACAACAACCTCGAAATTGAAAAACACCAACAAATACAACAACAACCTCAACTTTGAAAAACAACAACAACCTCAACATTGAAAAACACCAACAAATTCAACAACAACCTCAACATTGAAAAACAACAACAACCTCAACATTGCAAAACACCAGCAAATTCAAAAACAAACTCAACATTTAAAAACACCAACGAATTCAACAACAACCTCAACATTGAAAACACCAACAAATTCAACAACAACCTCAACATTGAAAAACACCAACAAATTCAACAACAACCTCAGCATTGAAAAACAACAACAACCTCAACATTGAAAAACACCAACAAATTCAACAACAACCTCAACATTGAACAGCACCAACAACCTCAAAATTGAAAAAACACCAACTAATTCAACAACAACCTCAACATTTAAAAACAGCAACAACTTCAACATTGAAAAACACCAACAAATTCAACAACAACCTCAACATTGAAAAACACCAACAAATTCAACAACAACCTCAACATTGAAAAACACCAACAAACTCAACAACAACCTCAACATTGAAAAATAACAACAACCTCAACATTGAAAAACACCAACAAATTCAACAACAACTTCAACATTGAAAAACACCAACAAATTCAACAACAACCTCAACATTGAAAAACAACAACAACCTCGAAATTGAAAAACACCAACGAATTCAACAACAACCTCAACATTGAAAAACAACAACAACCTCAACATTGAAAAACACCAACAAATTCAACAACAACCTCAACATTGAAAAACACCAACAAATTCAACAACAACCTCAGCATTGAAAAACAACAACAACCTCAACATTGAAAAACACCAACGAATTCAACAACAACCTCAACATTGAAAAACAACAACAACCTCAACATTGAAAAACACCAACAAATTCAACAACAACCTCAACATTGAAAAACACCAACAAATTCAACAAGAACCTCAGCATTGAAAAACAACTACAACCTCAACATTGAAAAACACCAACAAATTCAACAACAACCTCAACATTGAAAAACAACAACAACCTCAACATTGAAAAACACCAACAAATTCAACAACAACTTCAACATTGAAAAACACCAACAAATTCAACAACAACCTCGAAATTGAAAAACACCAACAAATACAACAACAACCTCAACATTGAAAAACAACAACAACCTCAACATTGCAAAACACCAGCAAATTCAACAACAACGTCAACATTTAAAAACACCAACAAATTCAACAACAACCTCGACATTGAAAAACACCAACAACCTCAAAATTGAAAAAACACCAACAAATTCAACAACAACCTCAACATTTAAAAACAACAACAACCTCAACATTGAAAAACACCAACAAATTCAACAATAACCTCAACATCGAAAAACACCAACAAATTCAACAACAACCTCAACATTGAAAAACACCAACAAACTCAACAAAAACCTCAACATTGAAAAATAACAACAACATCCACCTTGAAAAACACCAACAAATTCAACAACAACCACAACATTGAAAAACACCAACAAATTCAACAACAACCTCAACATTGAAAAACACCAACATATTCAACAACAACCTCAACATTGAAAAACAACAACAACCTAAACATTGAAAAACACCAACAAATTCAACAACAACCTCAACATTGAAAAACAACAACAACCTCAACATTGAAAAACGCCAACAAATTCAACAACAACCTCAACATTGAAAAACACCAACAAATTCAACAACAACCTCAGCATTGAAAAACAACAACAACCTCAACATTGAAAAACACCAACAAATTCAACAACAACCTCAACATTGAAAAACAACAACAACCTCAACATTGAAAAACACCAACAAATTCAACAACAACTTGAACATTGAAAAACGCCAACAAATTCAACAACAACCACAACATTGAAAAACACCAACAAATTCAACAACAACCTCAACATTGAAAAACACCAACATATTCAACAACAACCTCAACATTGAAAAACAACAACAACCTAAACATTGAAAAACACCAACAAATTCAACAACAACCTCAACATTGAAAAACAACAACAACCTCAACATTGAAAAACACCGACAAATTCAACAACAACCTCAACATTGAAAAACACCAACAAATTCAACAACAACCTCAGCATTGAAAAACAACAACAACCTCAACATTGAAAAACACCAACAAATTCAACAACAACCTCAACGTTGAAAAACAACAACAACCTCAACATTGAAAAACACCAACAAATTCAACAACAACTTCAACATTGAAAAACGCCAACAAATTCAACAACAACCTCGAAATTGAAAAACACCAACAAATACAACAACAACCTCAACATTGAAAAACAACAACAACCTCAACATTGAAAAACACCAACAAATTCAACAACAACCTCAACATTGAAAAACAACAACAACCTCAACATTGCAAAACACCAGCAAATTCAACAACAACCTCAACATTTAAAAACACCAACAAATTCAACAACAACCTCAACCTTGAAAAACAACAACAATCTCAACATTGAAAAACACCAACAAATTCAACAACAACCTCAACATTGAAAAACAACAACAACCTCAACATTGAAAAACACCAACAAATTCAACAACAACCTCGACATTGAAAAACACCCTCAAATTCAAAATCAACCTCAACATTGAACAGCACCAACAACCTCAAAATTGAAAAAACACCAACAAATTCAACAACAACCTCAACATTTAAAAACAACAACAACTTCAACATTGAAAAACACCAACAAATTCAACAACAACCTCAACATTGAAAAACACCAACAAATTCAACAACAACCTCAACATTGAAAAACACCAACAAACTCAACAACAACCTCAACATTGAAAAATAACAACAACCTCAACATTGAAAAACACCAACAAATTCAACAACAACCTCAACATTGAAAAACACCAACAAATTCAACAACAACCTCAACATTGAAAAACAACAACAACCTCGAAATTGAAAAACACCAACAAATTCAACAACAACCTCAACATTGAAAAACAACAACAACCTCAACATTGAAAAACACCAACAAATTCAACAACAACCTCAACATTGAAAGACACCAACAAATTCAACAACAACCTCAGCATTGAAAAACAACAACAACCTCAACATTGAAAAACACCAACGAATTCAACAACAACCTCAACATTGAAAAACAACAACAACCTCAACATTGAAAAACACCAACAAATTCAACAACAACTTCAACATTGAAAAACACCAACAAATTCAACAACAACCTCGAAATTGAAAAACACTTAACAAATACAACAACAACCTCAACATTGAAAAACAACAACAACCTCAACATTGCAAAACACCAGCAAATTCAACAACAACCTCAACATTTAAAAACACCAACAAATTCAACAACAACCTCAACATTGAAAAACACCAACAACCTCAAAATTGAAAAAACACCAACAAATTCAACAACAACCTCTTCATTTAAAAACAACAACAACCTCAACATTGAAAAACACCAACAAATTCAACAACAACCTCCACATCGAAAAACACCAACAAATTCAACAACAACCTCAACATTGAAAAACACCAACAAACTCAACAACAACCTCAACATTGAAAAATAACAACAACCTCAGCATTGAAAAACACCAACAAATTCAACAACAACCTCAACATTGAAAAACAGCAACAAATTCAACAACAACCTCAACATTGAAAAACAACAACAACCTCAACATTGAAAAACACCAAAAATTCAACAACAACCTCAACATTGAAAAACACCAACAAATTCAACTGCAACCTGATCATTGAAAAACAACAACAACCTCAACATTGAAAAACACCAACAAATTCAACAACAACCTCAACATTGAAAAACAACAACAACCTCAACATTGAAAAACACCAACAAATTCAGCAACAACTTCAACATTGAAAAACGCCAACAAATTCAACAACAACCTCGAAATTGAAAAAAACCAACAAATACAACAACAACCTCAACATTGAAAAACAAAAACAACCTCAACATTGAAAAACACCAACAAATTCAACAACAACCTCAACATTGAAAAACACCAACAAATTCAACAACAACCTCAACATTGAAAAACAACAACAACCTCAACATTGAAAAACACCAACAAATTCAACAACAACCTCAACATTGAAAAACACCAACAAATTCAACAAGAACCTCAGCATTGAAAAACAACTACAACCTCAACATTGAAAAACACCAACAAATTCAACAACAACCTCAACATTGAAAAACAACAACAACCTCAACATTGAAAAACACCAACAAATTCAACAACAACTTCAACATTGAAAAACACCAACAAATTCAACAACAACCTCGAAATTGAAAAACACCAACAAATACAACAACAACCTCAACATTGAAAAACAACAACAACCTCAACATTGCAAAACACCAGCAAATTCAACAACAACGTCAACATTTAAAAACACCAACAAATTCAACAACAACCTCGACATTGAAAAACACCAACAACCTCAAAATTGAAAAAACACCAACAAATTCAACAACAACCTCAACATTTAAAAACAACAACAACCTCAACATTGAAAAACACCAACAAATTCAACAATAACCTCAACATCGAAAAACACCAACAAATTCAACAACAACCTCAACATTGAAAAACACCAACAAACTCAACAAAAACCTCAACATTGAAAAATAACAACAACATCCACCTTGAAAAACACCAACAAATTCAACAACAACCACAACATTGAAAAACACCAACAAATTCAACAACAACCTCAACATTGAAAAACACCAACATATTCAACAACAACCTCAACATTGAAAAACAACAACAACCTAAACATTGAAAAACACCAACAAATTCAACAACAACCTCAACATTGAAAAACAACAACAACCTCAACATTGAAAAACGCCAACAAATTCAACAACAACCTCAACATTGAAAAACACCAACAAATTCAACAACAACCTCAGCATTGAAAAACAACAACAACCTCAACATTGAAAAACACCAACAAATTCAACAACAACCTCAACATTGAAAAACAACAACAACCTCAACATTGAAAAACACCAACAAATTCAACAACAACTTGAACATTGAAAAACGCCAACAAATTCAACAACAACCACAACATTGAAAAACACCAACAAATTCAACAACAACCTCAACATTGAAAAACACCAACATATTCAACAACAACCTCAACATTGAAAAACAACAACAACCTAAACATTGAAAAACACCAACAAATTCAACAACAACCTCAACATTGAAAAACAACAACAACCTCAACATTGAAAAACACCGACAAATTCAACAACAACCTCAACATTGAAAAACACCAACAAATTCAACAACAACCTCAGCATTGAAAAACAACAACAACCTCAACATTGAAAAACACCAACAAATTCAACAACAACCTCAACGTTGAAAAACAACAACAACCTCAACATTGAAAAACACCAACAAATTCAACAACAACTTCAACATTGAAAAACGCCAACAAATTCAACAACAACCTCGAAATTGAAAAACACCAACAAATACAACAACAACCTCAACATTGAAAAACAACAACAACCTCAACATTGAAAAACACCAACAAATTCAACAACAACCTCAACATTGAAAAACAACAACAACCTCAACATTGCAAAACACCAGCAAATTCAACAACAACCTCAACATTTAAAAACACCAACAAATTCAACAACAACCTCAACCTTGAAAAACAACAACAATCTCAACATTGAAAAACACCAACAAATTCAACAACAACCTCAACATTGAAAAACAACAACAACCTCAACATTGAAAAACACCAACAAATTCAACAACAACCTCGACATTGAAAAACACCCTCAAATTCAAAATCAACCTCAACATTGAACAGCACCAACAACCTCAAAATTGAAAAAAACACCAACAAATTCAACAACAACCTCAACATTTAAAAACAACAACAACTTCAACATTGAAAAACACCAACAAATTCAACAACAACCTCAACATTGAAAAACACCAACAAATTCAACAACAACCTCAACATTGAAAAACACCAACAAACTCAACAACAACCTCAACATTGAAAAATAACAACAACCTCAACATTGAAAAACACCAACAAATTCAACAACAACCTCAACATTGAAAAACACCAACAAATTCAACAACAACCTCAACATTGAAAAACAACAACAACCTCGAAATTGAAAAACACCAACAAATTCAACAACAACCTCAACATTGAAAAACAACAACAACCTCAACATTGAAAAACACCAACAAATTCAACAACAACCTCAACATTGAAAGACACCAACAAATTCAACAACAACCTCAGCATTGAAAAACAACAACAACCTCAACATTGAAAAACACCAACGAATTCAACAACAACCTCAACATTGAAAAACAACAACAACCTCAACATTGAAAAACACCAACAAATTCAACAACAACTTCAACATTGAAAAACACCAACAAATTCAACAACAACCTCGAAATTGAAAAACACTTAACAAATACAACAACAACCTCAACATTGAAAAACAACAACAACCTCAACATTGCAAAACACCAGCAAATTCAACAACAACCTCAACATTTAAAAACACCAACAAATTCAACAACAACCTCAACATTGAAAAACACCAACAACCTCAAAATTGAAAAAACACCAACAAATTCAACAACAACCTCTTCATTTAAAAACAACAACAACCTCAACATTGAAAAACACCAACAAATTCAACAACAACCTCCACATCGAAAAACACCAACAAATTCAACAACAACCTCAACATTGAAAAACACCAACAAACTCAACAACAACCTCAACATTGAAAAATAACAACAACCTCAGCATTGAAAAACACCAACAAATTCAACAACAACCTCAACATTGAAAAACAGCAACAAATTCAACAACAACCTCAACATTGAAAAACAACAACAACCTCAACATTGAAAAACACCAAAAATTCAACAACAACCTCAACATTGAAAAACACCAACAAATTCAACTGCAACCTGATCATTGAAAAACAACAACAACCTCAACATTGAAAAACACCAACAAATTCAACAACAACCTCAACATTGAAAAACAACAACAACCTCAACATTGAAAAACACCAACAAATTCAGCAACAACTTCAACATTGAAAAACGCCAACAAATTCAACAACAACCTCGAAATTGAAAAAAACCAACAAATACAACAACAACCTCAACATTGAAAAACAAAAACAACCTCAACATTGAAAAACACCAACAAATTCAACAACAACCTCAACATTGAAAAACACCAACAAATTCAACAACAACCTCAACATTGAAAAACAACAACAACCTCAACATTGAAAAACACCAACAAATTCAACAACAACCTCAACATTGAAAAACAAAAACAAACTAAACATTGAAAAACACAAACAAATTCAACAACAACCTCAACATTGAAAAACAACAACAACCTCAACATTGAAAAACACCAACAAATTCAACAACAACCTCAACATTGAAAAACACTAACAAATTCAACAACAACCTCGAAATTGAAAAACACCAACAAATTCAACAACAAACTCAACATTGAAAAACACCAACAAATTCAACAACAACCTCAACATTGAAAAACAACAACAACCTCAACATTGAAAAACACCAACAAATTCAACAACAATCTCAACATTGAAAAGCACCAACAAATTCAACAACAACCTCAACATTGAAAAACAACAACAACCTCAACATTGAAAAACACCAACAAATTCAACAACAACCTCAACATTGAAAAACACCAACAACCTCATCATTGAAAAACACCAACAAATTCAACAACAACCTCAACATTGAACAGCACCAACAAACTCAAAATTGAAAAAACACCAACAAATTCAACAACAACCTCAACATTTAAAAACAGCAACAACTTCAACATTGAAAAACACCAACAAATTCAACAACAACCTCAACATTGAAAAACACCAACAAATTCAACAACAACCTCAACATTGAAAAACACCAACAAACTCAACAACAACCTCAACATTGAAAAATAACAACAACCTCAACATTGAAAAACACCAACAAATTCAACAACAACCTCAACATTGAAAAACACCAACAAATTCAACAACAACCTCAACATTGAAAAACAAAAACAACCTCGAAATTGAAAAACACCAACGAATTCAACAACAACCTCAACATTGAAAAGCAACAACAACCTCAACATTGAAAAACACCAACAAATTCAACAACAACCTCAACATTGAAAAACACCAACAAATTCAACAACAACCTCAGCATTGAAAAACAACAACAACCTCAACATTGAAAAACACCAACGAATTCAACAACAACCTCAACATTGAAAAACAACAACAACCTCAACATTGAAAAACACCAACAAATTCAACAACAACCTCAACATTGAAAAACACCAACAAATTCAACAAGAACCTCAGCATTGAAAAACAACTACAACCTCAACATTGAAAAACACCAACAAATTCAACAACAACCTCAACATTGAAAAACAACAACAACCTCAACATTGAAAAACACCAACAAATTCAACAACAACTTCAACATTGAAAAACACCAACAAATTCAACAACAACCTCGAAATTGAAAAACACCAACAAATACAACAACAACCTCAACATTGAAAAACAACAACAACCTCAACATTGCAAAACACCAGCAAATTCAACAACAACGTCAACATTTAAAAACACCAACAAATTCAACAACAACCTCGACATTGAAAAACACCAACAACCTCAAAATTGAAAAAACCACCAACAAATTCAACAACAACCTCAACATTTAAAAACAACAACAACCTCAACATTGAAAAACACCAACAAATTCAACAATAACCTCAACATCGAAAAACACCAACAAATTCAACAACAACCTCAACATTGAAAAACACCAACAAACTCAACAAAAACCTCAACATTGAAAAATAACAACAACATCCACCTTGAAAAACACCAACAAATTCAACAACAACCACAACATTGAAAAACACCAACAAATTCAACAACAACCTCAACATTGAAAAACACCAACATATTCAACAACAACCTCAACATTGAAAAACAACAACAACCTAAACATTGAAAAACACCAACAAATTCAACAACAACCTCAACATTGAAAAACAACAACAACCTCAACATTGAAAAACGCCAACAAATTCAACAACAACCTCAACATTGAAAAACACCAACAAATTCAACAACAACCTCAGCATTGAAAAACAACAACAACCTCAACATTGAAAAACACCAACAAATTCAACAACAACCTCAACATTGAAAAACAACAACAACCTCAACATTGAAAAACACCAACAAATTCAACAACAACTTGAACATTGAAAAACGCCAACAAATTCAACAACAACCACAACATTGAAAAACACCAACAAATTCAACAACAACCTCAACATTGAAAAACACCAACATATTCAACAACAACCTCAACATTGAAAAACAACAACAACCTAAACATTGAAAAACACCAACAAATTCAACAACAACCTCAACATTGAAAAACAACAACAACCTCAACATTGAAAAACACCGACAAATTCAACAACAACCTCAACATTGAAAAACACCAACAAATTCAACAACAACCTCAGTATTGAAAAACAACAACAACCTCAACATTGAAAAACACCAACAAATTCAACAACAACCTCAACGTTGAAAAACAACAACAACCTCAACATTGAAAAACACCAACAAATTCAACAACAACTTCAACATTGAAAAACGCCAACAAATTCAACAACAACCTCGAAATTGAAAAACACCAACAAATACAACAACAACCTCAACATTGAAAAACAACAACAACCTCAACATTGAAAAACACCAACAAATTCAACAACAACCTCAACATTGAAAAACAACAACAACCTCAACATTGCAAAACACCAGCAAATTCAACAACAACCTCAACATTTAAAAACACCAACAAATTCAACAACAACCTCAACCTTGAAAAACAACAACAATCTCAACATTGAAAAACACCAACAAATTCAACAACAACCTCAACATTGAAAAACAACAACAACCTCAACATTGAAAAACACCAACAAATTCAACAACAACCTCGACATTGAAAAACACCCTCAAATTCAAAATCAACCTCAACATTGAACAGCACCAACAACCTCAAAATTGAAAAAACACCAACAAATTCAACAACAACCTCAACATTTAAAAACAACAACAACTTCAACATTGAAAAACACCAACAAATTCAACAACAACCTCAACATTGAAAAACACCAACAAATTCAACAACAACCTCAACATTGAAAAACACCAACAAACTCAACAACAACCTCAACATTGAAAAATAACAACAACCTCAACATTGAAAAACACCAACAAATTCAACAACAACCTCAACATTGAAAAACACCAACAAATTCAACAACAACCTCAACATTGAAAAACAACAACAACCTCGAAATTGAAAAACACCAACAAATTCAACAACAACCTCAACATTGAAAAACAACAACAACCTCAACATTGAAAAACACCAACAAATTCAACAACAACCTCAACATTGAAAGACACCAACAAATTCAACAACAACCTCAGCATTGAAAAACAACAACAACCTCAACATTGAAAAACACCAACGAATTCAACAACAACCTCAACATTGAAAAACAACAACAACCTCAACATTGAAAAACACCAACAAATTCAACAACAACTTCAACATTGAAAAACACCAACAAATTCAACAACAACCTCGAAATTGAAAAACACTTAACAAATACAACAACAACCTCAACATTGAAAAACAACAACAACCTCAACATTGAAAAACACCAGCAAATTCAACAACAATCTCAACATTGAAAAGCACCAACAAATTCAACAACAACCTCAACATTGAAAAACAACAACAACCTCAACATTGAAAAACACCAACAAATTCAACAACAACCTCAACATTGAAAAACACCAATAACCTCAACATTGAAAAACACCAACAAATTCAACAACAACCTCAACATTGAAAAACAACAGCAAACTCAACATTGAAAAACACCAACAAATTCAACAACAACCTCAACATTGAAAAACAACAACAACCTCAACATTGAAAAACACCAACAAATTCAACAGCAACCTCAACATTGAAAAACACCAACAAATTCAACAACAACCTCAACATTGAAAAACAACAACAACCTCGAAATTGAAAAACACCAACAAATTCAACAACAACCTCAACATTGAAAAACAACAACAACCTCAACATTGAAAAACACCAACAAATTCAACAACAACCTCAACATTGAAAAACACCAACAAATTCAACAACAACCTCAACATTGAAAAACACCAACAACCTCAAAATTGAAAAAACACCAACAAATTCAACAACAACCTCTTCATTTAAAAACAACAACAACCTCAACATTGAAAAACACCAACAAATTCAACAACAACCTCCACATCGAAAAACACCAACAAATTCAACAACAACCTCAACATTGAAAAACACCAACAAACTCAACAACAACCTCAACATTGAAAAATAACAACAACCTCAGCATTGAAAAACACCAACAAATTCAACAACAACCTCAACATTGAAAAACACCAACAAATTCAACAACAACCTCAACATTGAAAAACAACAACAACCTCAACATTGAAAAACACCAAAAATTCAACAACAACCTCAACATTGAAAAACACCAACAAATTCAACTACAACCTGAGCATTGAAAAACAACAACAACCTCAACATTGAAAAACACCAACAAATTCAACAACAACCTCAACATTGAAAAACAACAACAACCTCAACATTGAAAAACACCAACAAATTCAGCAACAACTTCAACATTGAAAAACGCCAACAAATTCAACAACAACCTCGAAATTGAAAAAAACCAACAAATACAACAACAACCTCAACATTGAAAAACAACAACAACCTCAACATTGAAAAACACCAACAAATTCAACAACAACCTCAACATTGAAAAACACCAACAAATTCAACAACAACCTCAACATTGAATAACAACAACAACCTCAACATTGATAAACACCAACAAATTCAACAACAACTTCAACATTGAAAAACACCAACAAACTCAACAACAACCTCGAAATTGAAAAAAACCAACAAATACAACAACAACCTCAACATTGAAAAACAACAACAACCTCAACATTGCAAAACACCAGCAAATTCAACAACAACGTCAACATTTAAAAACACCAACAAATTCAACAACAACCTCAACATTGAAAAACACCAACAACCTCAAAATTGAAAAAACACCAACAAATTCAACAACAACCTCAACATTTAAAAACAACAACAACCTCAACATTGAAAAACACCAACAAATTCAACAATAACCTCAACATCGAAAAACACCAACAAATTCAACAACAACCTCAACATTGAAAAACACCAACAAACTCAACAAAAACCGCAACATTGAAAAATAACAACAACATCCACATTGAAAAACACCAACAAATTCAACAACAACCACAACATTGAAAAACACCAACAAATTCAACAACAACCTCAACATTGAAAAACACCAACATATTCAACAACAACCTCAACATTGAAAAACAACAACAACCTAAACATTGAAAAACACCAACAAATTCAACAACAACCTCAACATTGAAAAACAACAACAACCTCAACATTGAAAAACGCCAACAAATTCAACAACAACCTCAACATTGAAAAACACCAACAAATTCAACAACAACCTCAGCATTGAAAAACAACAACAACCTCAACATTGAAAAACACCAACAAATTCAACAACAACCTCAACATTGAAAAACAACAACAACCTCAACATTGAAAAACACCAACAAATTCAACAACAACTTGAACATTGAAAAACGCCAACAAATTCAACAACAACCACAACATTGAAAAACACCAACAAATTCAACAACAACCTCAACATTGAAAAACACCAACATATTAAACAACAACCTCAACATTGAAAAACAACAACAACCTAAACATTGAAAAACACCAACAAATTCAACAACAACCTCAACATTGAAAAACAACAACAACCTCAACATTGAAAAACACCGACAAATTCAACAACAACCTCAACATTGAAAAACACCAACAAATTCAACAACAACCTCAGCATTGAAAAACAACAACAACCTCAACATTGAAAAACACCAACAAATTCAACAACAACCTCAACATTGAAAAACAACAACAACCTCAACATTGAAAAACACCAGCAAATTCAACAACAACTTCAACATTGAAAAACGCCAACAAATTCAACAACAACCTCGAAATTGAAAAACACCAACAAATACAACAACAACCTCAACATTGAAAAACAACAACAACCTCAACATTGAAAAACACCAACAAATTCAACAACAACCTCAACATTGAAAAACAACAACAACCTCAACATTGCAAAACACCAGCAAATTCAACAACAACCTCAGCATTTAAAAACACCAACAAATTCAACAACAACCTCAACATTGAAAAACAACAACAATCTCAACATTGAAAAACACCAACAAATTCAACAACAACCTCAACATTGAAAAACAACAACAACCTCAACATTGAAAAACACCAACAAATTCAACAACAACCTCGACATTGAAAAACACCCTCAAATTCAAAATCAACCTCAACATTGAACAGCACCAACAACCTCAAAATTGAAAAAACACCAACAAATTCAACAACAACCTCAACATTTAAAAACAACAACAACTTCAACATTGAAAAACACCAACAAATAAAACAACAACCTCAACATTGAAAAACACCAACAAATTCAACAACAACCTCAACATTGAAAAACACCAACAAACTCAACAACAACCTCAACATTGAAAAATAACAACAACCTCAACATTGAAAAACACCAACAAATTCAACAACAACCTCAACATTGAAAAAACACCAACAAATTCAACAACAACCTCAACATTGAAAAACAACAACAACCTCGAAATTGAAAAACACCAACAAATTCAACAACAACCTCAACATTGAAAAACAACAACAACCTCAACATTGAAAAACACCAACAAATTCAACAACAACCTCAACATTGAAAAACACCAACAAATTCAACAACAACCTCATTATTGAAAAACAACAACAACCTCAACATTGAAAAACACCAACGAATTCTACAACAACCTCAACATTGAAAAACAACAACAACCTCAACATTGAAAAACACCAACAAATTCAACAACAACTTCAACATTGAAAAACACCAACAAATTCAACAACAACCTCGAAATTGAAAAACACTTAACAAATACAACAACAACCTCAACATTGAAAAACAACAACAACCTCAACATTGCAAAACACCAGCAAATTCAACAACAACCTCAACATTTAAAAACACCAACAAATTCAACAACAACCTCAACATTGAAAAACACCAACAACCTCAAAATTGAAAAAACACCAACAAATTCAACAACAACCTCAACATCGAAAAACACCAACAAATTCAACAACAACCTCAACATTGAAAAACACCAACAAACTCAACAACAACCTCAACATTGAAAAATAACAACAACCTCAGCATTGAAAAACACCAACAAATTCAACAACAACCTCAACATTGAAAAACACCAACAAATTCAACAACAACCTCAACATTGAAAAACAACAACAACCTCAACATTGAAAAACACCAAAAATTCAACAACAACCTCAACATTGAAAAACACCAACAAATTCAACTACAACCTGAGCATTGAAAAACAACAACAACCTCAACATTGAAAAACACCAACAAATTCAACAACAACCTCAACATTGAAAAACAACAACAACCTCAACATTGAAAAACACCAACAAATTCAGCAACAACTTCAACATTGAAAAACGCCAACAAATTCAACAACAACCTCAACATTGAAAAAAACCAACAAATACAACAACAACCTCAACATTGAAAAACAACAACAACCTCAACATTGAAAAACACCAACAAATTCAACAACAACCTCAACATTGAAAAACACCAACAAATTCAACAACAACCTCAACATCGAAAAACACCAACAACCTCAACATTGAAAAACACGAACAAATTCAACAACAACCTCAACATTGAAAAACAACAACAACCTCAACATTGAAAAACACCAACAAATTCAACAACAACCTCAACATTGAAAAACACCAACAAATTCAACAACAACCTCAACATTGAAAAACACCAACAAACTCAACAACAACCTCAACATTGAAAAATAACAACAACCTCAACATTGAAAAACACCAACAAATTCAACAACAACCTCAACATTGAAAAAACACCAACAAATTCAACAACAACCTCAACATTGAAAAACAACAACAACCTCGAAATTGAAAAACACCAACAAATTCAACAACAACCTCAACATTGAAAAACACCAACAAATTCAACAACAACCTCATTATTGAAAAACAACAACAACCTCAACATTGAAAAACACCAACGAATTCTACAACAACCTCAACATTGAAAAACAACAACAACCTCAACATTGAAAAACACCAACAAATTCAACAACAACTTCAACATTGAAAAACACCAACAAATTCAACAGCAACCTCGAAATTGAAAAACACTTAACAAATACAACAACAACCTCAACATTGAAAAACAACAACAACCTCAACATTGCAAAACACCAGCAAATTCAACAACAACCTCAACATTTAAAAACACCAACAAATTCAACAACAACCTTAACATTGAAAAACACCAACAACCTCAAAATTGAAAAAACACCAACAAATTCAACAACAACCTCTTCATTTAAAAACAACAACAACCTCAACATTGAAAAACACCAACAAATTCAACAACAACCTCAACATCGAAAAACACCAACAAATTCAACAACAACCTCAACATTGAAAAACACCAACAAACTCAACAACAACCTCAACATTGAAAAATAACAACAACCTCAGCATTGAAAAACACCAACAAATTCAACAACAACCTCAACATTGAAAAACACCAACAAATTCAACAACAACCTCAACATTGAAAAACAACAACAACCTCAACATTGAAAAACACCAAAAATTCAACAACAACCTCAACATTGAAAAACACCAACAAATTCAACTACAACCTGAGCATTGAAAAACAACAACAACCTCAACATTGAAAAACACCAACAAATTCAACAACAACCTCAACATTGAAAAACAACAACAACCTCAACATTGAAAAACACCAACAAATTCAGCAACAACTTCAACATTGAAAAACGCCAACAAATTCAACAACAACCTCGAAATTGAAAAAAACCAACAAATACAACAACAACCTCAACATTGAAAAACAACAACAACCTCAACATTGAAAAACACCAACAAATTCAACAACAACCTCAACATTGAAAAACACCAACAAATTCAACAACAACCTCAACATCGAAAAACACCAACAACCTCAACATTGAAAAACACGAACAAATTCAACAACAACCTCAACATTGAAAAACAACAACAACCTCAACATTGAAAAACACCAACAAATTCAACAACAACCTCAACATTGAAAAACAAAAACAAACTAAACATTGAAAAACACAAACAAATTCAACAACAACCTCAACATTGAAAAACAACAACAACCTCAACATTGAAAAACACCAACAAATTCAACAACAACCTCAACATTGAAAAACACTAACAAATTCAACAACAACCTCGAAATTGAAAAACACCAACAAATTCAACAACAAACTCAACATTGAAAAACACCAACAAATTCAACAACAACCTCAACATTGAAAAACAACAACAACCTCAACATTGAAAAACACCAGCAAATTCAACAACAATCTCAACATTGAAAAGCACCAACAAATTCAACAACAACCTCAACATTGAAAAACAACAACAACCTCAACATTGAAAAACACCAACAAATTCAACAACGACCTCAACATTGAAAAACACCAATAACCTCAACATTGAAAAACACCAACAAATTCAACAACAACCTCAACATTGAAAAACAACAGCAAACTCAACATTGAAAAACACCAACAAATTCAACAACAACCTCAACATTGAAAAACAACAACAACCTCAACATTGAAAAACACCAACAAATTCAACAGCAACCTCAACATTGAAAAACACCAACAAATTCAACAACAACCTCAACATTGAAAAACAACAACAACCTCGAAATTGAAAAACACCAACAAATTCAACAACAACCTCAACATTGAAAAACAACAACAACCTCAACATTGAAAAACACCAACAAATTCAACAACAACCTCAACATTGAAAAACACCAACAAATTCAACAAGAACCTCAGCATTGAAAAACAACTACAACCTCAACATTGAAAAACACCAACAAATTCAACAACAACCTCAACATTGAAAAACAACAACAACCTCAACATTGAAAAACACCAACAAATTCAACAACAACTTCAACATTGAAAAACACCAACAAATTCAACAACAACCTCGAAATTGAAAAACACCAACAAATACAACAACAACCTCAACATTGAAAAACAACAACAACCTCAACATTGCAAAACACCAGCAAATTCAACAACAACGTCAACATTTAAAAACACCAACAAAATCAACAACAACCTCAACATTGAAAAACACCAACAACCTCAAAATTGAAAAAACACCAACAAATTCAACAACAACCTCAACATTTAAAAACAACAACAACCTCAACATTGAAAAACACCAACAAATTCAACAACAAACTCAACATCGAAAAACACCAACAAATTCAACAACAACCTCAACATTGAAAAACACCAACAAACTCAACAACAACCTCAACATTGAAAAATAACAACAACCTCCACATTGAAAAACACCAACAAATTCAACAACCACAACACTGAAAAACACCAACAAATTCAACAACAACCTCAACATTGAAAAACACCAACATATTCAACAACAACCTCAACATTGAAAAACAACAACAACCTCAACATTGAAAAACACCAACAAATTCAACAACAACCTCAACATTGAAAAACAACAACAACCTAAACATTGAAAAACGCCAACAAATTCAACAACAACCTCAACATTGAAAAACACCAACAAATTCAACAACAACCTCAGCATTGAAAAACAACAACAACCTCAACATTGAAAAACACCAACAAATTCAACAACAACCTCAACATTGAAAAACAACAACAACCTCAACATTGAAAAACACCAACAAATTCAACAACAACTTGAACATTGAAAAACGCCAACAAATTCAACAACAACCTCGAAATTGAAAAACACCAACAAATACAACAACAACCTCAACATTGAAAAACAACAACAACCTCAACATTGAAAAACACCAACAAATTCAACAACAACCTCAACATTGAAAAACAAAAACAACCTCAACATTGCAAAACACCAGCAAATTCAACAACAACCTCAACATTTAAAAACACCAACAAATTCAACAACAACCTCAACATTGAAAAACACCTACAAATTCAGCAACAACTTCAACATTGAAAAACGCCAATAAATTCAACAACAACCTCGAAATTGAAAAAAACCAACAAATACAACAACAACCTCAACATTGAAAAACAACAACAACCTCAACATTGAAAAACACCAACAAATTCAACAACAACCTCAACATTGAAAAACACCAACAAATTCAACAACAACCTCAACATCGAAAAACACCAACAACCTCAACATTGAAAAACACGAACAAATTCAACAACAACCTCAACATTGAAAAACAACAACAACCTCAACATTGAAAAACACCAACAAATTCAACAACAACCTCAACATTGAAAAACAAAAACAAACTAAACATTGAAAAACAAAAACAAATTCAACAACAACCTCAACATTGAAAAACACCAACAAATTCAACAACAACCTCAGCATTGAAAAACAACAACAACCTCAACATTGAAAAACACCAACAAATTCAACAACAACCTCAACATTGAAAAACAACAACAACCTCAACATTGAAAAACACCAACAAATTCAACAACAACTTGAACATTGAAAAACGCCAACAAATTCAACAACAACCTCGAAATTGAAAAACACCAACAAATACAACAACAACCTCAACATTGAAAAACAACAACAACCTCAACATTGAAAAACACCAACAAATTCAACAACAACCTCAACATTGAAAAACAACAACAACCTCAACATTGCGAAACACCAGCAAATTCAACAACAACCTCAACATTTAAAAACACCAACAAATTCAACAACAACCTCAACATTGAAAAACACCTACAAATTCAGCAACAACTTCAACATTGAAAAACGCCAATAAATTCAACAACAACCTCGAAATTGAAAAAAACCAACAAATACAACAACAACCTCAACATTGAAAAACAACAACAAACTCAACATTGAAAAACACCAACAAATTCAACAACAACCTCAACATTGAAAAACACCAACAAATTCAACAACAACCTCAACATCGAAAAACACCAACAACCTCAACATTGAAAAACACGAACAAATTCAACAACAACCTCAACATTGAAAAACAACAACAACCTCAACATTGAAAAACACCAACAAATTCAACAGCAACCTCAACATTGAAAAACACCAACAAATTCAACAACAACCTCAACATTGAAAAACACTAACAAATTCAACAACAACCTCGAAATTGAAAAACACCAACAAATTCAACAACAAACTCAACATTGAAAAACACCAACAAATTCAACAACAACCTCAACATTGAAAAACAACAACAACCTCAACATTGAAAAACACCAACAAATTCAGCAACAACTTCAACATTGAAAAACGCCAACAAATTCAACAACAACCTCGAAATTGAAAAAAACCAACAAATACAACAACAACCTCAACATTGAAAAACAACAACAACCTCAACATTGAAAAACACCAACAAATTCAACAACAACCTCAACATTGAAAAACACCAACAAATTCAACAACAACCTCAACATTGAAAAACAACAACAACCTCAACATTGAAAAACACCAACAAATTCAACAACAACTTCAACATTGAAAAACACCAACAAACTCAACAACAACCTCGAAATTGAAAAACACCAACAAATACAACAACAACCTCAACATTGAAAAACAACAACAACCTCAACATTGCAAAACACCAGCAAATTCAACAACAACGTCAACATTTAAAAACACCAACAAATTCAACAACAACCTCAACATTGAAAAACACCAACAACCTCAAAATTGAAAAAAACACCAACAAATTCAACAACAACCTCTTCATTTAAAAACAACAACAACCTCAACATTGAAAAACACCAACAAATTCAACAACAACCTCAACATCGAAAAACACCAACAAATTCAACAACAACCTCAACATTGAAAAACACCAACAAACTCAACAACAACCTCAACATTGAAAAATAACAACAACCTCAGCATTGAAAAACACCAACAAATTCAACAACAACCTCAACATTGAAAAACACCAACAAATTCAACAACAACCTCAACATTGAAAAACAACAACAACCTCAACATTGAAAAACACCAAAAATTCAACAAAAACCTCAACATTGAAAAACACCAACAAATTCAACTACAACCTGAGCATTGAAAAACAACAACAACCTCAACATTGAAAAACACCAACAAATTCAACAACAACCTCAACATTGAAAAACAACAACAACCTCAACATTGAAAAACACCAACAAATTCAGCAACAACTTCAACATTGAAAAACGCCAACAAATTCAACAACAACCTCGAAATTGAAAAAAACCAACAAATACAACAACAACCTCAACATTGAAAAACAACAACAACCTCAACATTGAAAAACACCAACAAATTCAACAACAACCTCAACATTGAAAAACACCAACAAATTCAACAACAACCTCAACATCGAAAAACACCAACAACCTCAACATTGAAAAACACGAACAAATTCAACAACAACCTCAACATTGAAAAACAACAACAACCTCAACATTGAAAAACACCAACAAATTCAACAACAACCTCAACATTGAAAAACAAAAACAAACTAAACATTGAAAAACACAAACAAATTCAACAACAACCTCAACATTGAAAAACAACAACAACCTCAACATTGAAAAACACCAACAAATTCAACAACAACCTCAACATTGAAAAACACTAACAAATTCAACAACAACCTCGAAATTGAAAAACACCAACAAATTCAACAACAAACTCAACATTGAAAAACACCAACAAATTCAACAACAACCTCAACATTGAAAAACAACAACAACCTCAACATTGAAAAACACCAGCAAATTCAACAACAATCTCAACATTGAAAAGCACCAACAAATTCAACAACAACCTCAACATTGAAAAACAACAACAACCTCAACATTGAAAAACACCAACAAATTCAACAACAACCTCAACATTGAAAAACACCAATAACCTCAACATTGAAAAACACCAACAAATTCAACAACAACCTCAACATTGAAAAACAACAGCAAACTCAACATTGAAAAACACCAACAAATTCAACAACAACCTCAACATTGAAAAACAACAACAACCTCAACATTGAAAAACACCAACAAATTCAACAGCAACCTCAACATTGAAAAACACCAACAAATTCAACAACAACCTCAACATTGAAAAACAACAACAACCTCGAAATTGAAAAACACCAACAAATTCAACAACAACCTCAACATTGAAAAACAACAACAACCTCAACATTGAAAAACACCAACAAATTCAACAACAACCTCAACATTGAAAAACACCAACAAATTCAACAAGAACCTCAGCATTGAAAAACAACTACAACCTCAACATTGAAAAACACCAACAAATTCAACAACAACCTCAACATTGAAAAACAACAACAACCTCAACATTGAAAAACACCAACAAATTCAACAACAACTTCAACATTGAAAAACACCAACAAATTCAACAACAACCTCGAAATTGAAAAACACCAACAAATACAACAACAACCTCAACATTGAAAAACAACAACAACCTCAACATTGCAAAACACCAGCAAATTCAACAACAACGTCAACATTTAAAAACACCAACAAATTCAACAACAACCTCAACATTGAAAAACACCAACAACCTCAAAATTGAAAAAACACCAACAAATTCAACAACAACCTCAACATTTAAAAACAACAACAACCTCAACATTGAAAAACACCAACAAATTCCACAACAACCTCAACATCGAAAAACACCAACAAATTCAACAACAACCTCAACATTGAAAAACACCAACAAACTCAACAACAACCTCAACATTGAAAAATAACAACAACCTCCACATTGAAAAACACCAACAAATTCAACAACCACAACATTGAAAAACACCAACAAATTCAACAACAACCTCAACATTGAAAAACACCAACATATTCAACAACAACCTCAACATTGAAAAACAACAACAACCTCAACATTGAAAAACACCAACAAATTCAACAACAACCTCAACATTGAAAAACAACAACAACCTCAACATTGAAAAACGCCAACAAATTCAACAACAACCTCAACATTGAAAAACACCAACAAATTCAACAACAACCTCAGCATTGAAAAACAACAACAACCTCAACATTGAAAAACACCAACAAATTCAACTACAACCTCAACATTGAAAAACAACAACAACCTCAACATTGAAAAACACCAACAAATTCAACAACAACTTGAACATTGAAAAACGCCAACAAATTCAACAACAACCTCGAAATTGAAAAACACCAACAAATACAACAACAACCTCAACATTGAAAAACAACAACAACCTCAACATTGAAAAACACCAACAAATTCAACAACAACCTCAACATTGAAAAACAACAACAACCTCAACATTGCAAAACACCAGCAAATTCAACAACAACCTCAACATTTAAAAACACCAACAAATTCAACAACAACCTCAACATTGAAAAACACCTACAAATTCAGCAACAACTTCAACATTGAAAAACGCCAACAAATTCAACAACAACCTCGAAATTGAAAAAAACCAACAAATACAACAACAACCTCAACATTGAAAAACAACAACAACCTCAACATTGAAAAACACCAACAAATTCAACAACAACCTCAACATTGAAAAACACCAACAAATTCAACAACAACCTCAACATCGAAAAACACCAACACCCTCAACATTGAAAAACACGAACAAATTCAACAACAACCTCAACATTGAAAAACAACAACAACCTCAACATTGAAAAACACCAACAAATTCAACAACGACCTCAACATTGAAAAACAAAAACAAACTAAACATTGAAAAACACAAGCAAATTCAACAACAACCTCAACATTGAAAAACAACAACAACCTCAACATTGAAAAACACCAACAAATTCAACAGCAACCTCAACATTGAAAAACACCAACAAATTCAACAACAACCTCAACATTGAAAAACACTAACAAATTCAACAACAACCTCGAAATTGAAAAACACCAACAAATTCAACAACAAACTCAACATTGAAAAACACCAACAAATTCAACAGCAACCTCAACATTGAAAAACAACAACAACCTCAACATTGAAAAACACCAACAAATTCAGCAACAACTTCAACATTGAAAAACGCCAACAAATTCAACAACAACCTCGAAATTGAAAAAAACCAACAAATACAACAACAACCTCAACATTGAAAAACAACAACAACCTCAACATTGAAAAACACCAACAAATTCAACAACAACCTCAACATTGAAAAACACCAACAAATTCAACAACAACCTCAACATTGAAAAACAACAACAACCTCAACATTGAAAAACACCAACAAATTCAACAACAACTTCAACATTGAAAAACACCAACAAACTCAACAACAACCTCGAAATTGAAAAACACCAACAAATACAACAACAACCTCAACATTGAAAAACAACAACAACCTCAACATTGCAAAACACCAGCAAATTCAACAACAACGTCAACATTTAAAAACACCAACAAATTCAACAACAACCTCAACATTGAAAAACACCAACAACCTCAAAATTGAAAAAACACCAACAAATTCAACAACAAGCTCAACATTTAAAAACAACAACAACCTCAACATTGAAAAACACCAACAAATTCAACAATAACCTCAACATCGAAAAACACCAACAAATTCAACAACAACCTCAAAATTGAAAAACACCAACAAACTCAACAAAAACCGCAACATTGAAAAATAACAACAACATCCACATTGAAAAACACCAACAAATTCAACAACAACCACAACATTGAAAAACACCAACAAATTCAACAACAACCTCAACATTGAAAAACACCAACATATTCAACAACAACCTCAACATTGAAAAACAACAACAACCTAAACATTGAAAAACACCAACAAATTCAACAACAACCTCAACATTGAAAAACACCAACAAACTCAACAACAACCTCAACATTGAAAAATAACAACAACCTCAACATTGAAAAACACCAACAAATTCAACAACAACCTCAACATTGAAAAAACACCAACAAATTCAACAACAACCTCAACATTGAAAAACAACAACAACCTCGAAATTGAAAAACACCAACAAATTCAACAACAACCTCAACATTGAAAAACAACAACAACCTCAACATTGAAAAACAACAACAAATTCAACAACAACCTCAACATTGAAAAACACCAACAAATTCAACAACAACCTCATTATTGAAAAACAACAACAACCTCAACATTGAAAAACACCAACGAATTCTACAACAACCTCAACATTGAAAAACAACAACAACCTCAACATTGAAAAACACCAACAAATTCAACAACAACTTCAACATTGAAAAACACCAACAAATTCAACAACAACCTCGAAATTGAAAAACACTTAACAAATACAACAACAACCTCAACATTGAAAAACAACAACAACCTCAACATTGCAAAACACCAGCAAATTCAACAACAACCTCAACATTTAAAAACACCAACAAATTCAACAACAACCTCAACATTGAAAAACACCAACAACCTCAAAATTGAAAAAACACCAACAAATTCAACAACAACCTCAACATCGAAAAACACCAACAAATTCAACAACAACCTCAACATTGAAAAACACCAACAAACTCAACAACAACCTCAACATTGAAAAATAACAACAACCTCAGCATTGAAAAACACCAACAAATTCAACAACAACCTCAACATTGAAAAACACCAACAAATTCAACAACAACCTCAACATTGAAAAACAACAACAACCTCAACATTGAAAAACACCAAAAATTCAACAACAACCTCAACATTGAAAAACACCAACAAATTCAACTACAACCTGAGCATTGAAAAACAACAACAACCTCAACATTGAAAAACACCAACAAATTCAACAACAACCTCAACATTGAAAAACAACAACAACCTCAACATTGAAAAACACCAACAAATTCAGCAACAACTTCAACATTGAAAAACGCCAACAAATTCAACAACAACCTCGAAATTGAAAAAAACCAACAAATACAACAACAACCTCAACATTTAAAAACAACAACAACCTCAACATTGAAAAACACCAACAAATTCAACAACAACCTCAACATTGAAAAACACCAACAAATTCAACAACAACCTCAACATCGAAAAACACCAACAACCTCAACATTGAAAAACACGAACAAATTCAACAACAACCTCAACATTGAAAAACAACAACAACCTCAACATTGAAAAACACCAACAAATTCAACAACAACCTCAACATTGAAAAACAAAAACAACTTCAACATTGAAAAACACCAACAAATTCAACAACAACCTCAACATTGAAAAACACCAACAAATTCAACAACAACCTCAACATTGAAAAACACCAACAAACTCAACAACAACCTCAACATTGAAAAATAACAACAACCTCAACATTGAAAAAAACCAACAAATTCAACAACAACCTCAACATTGAAAAAACACCAACAAATTCAACAACAACCTCAACATTGAAAAACAACAACAACCTCGAAATTGAAAAACACCAACAAATTCAACAACAACCTCAACATTGAAAAACACCAACAAATTCAACAACAACCTCATTATTGAAAAACAACAACAACCTCAACATTGAAAAACACCAACGAATTCTACAACAACCTCAACATTGAAAAACAACAACAACCTCAACATTGAAAAACACCAACAAATTCAACAACAACTTCAACATTGAAAAACACCAACAAATTCAACAGCAACCTCGAAATTGAAAAACACTTAACAAATACAACAACAACCTCAACATTGAAAAACAACAACAACCTCAACATTGCAAAACACCAGCAAATTCAACAACAACCTCAACATTTAAAAACACCAACAAATTCAACAACAACCTCAACATTGAAAAACACCAACAACCTCAAAATTGAAAAAACACCAACAAATTCAACAACAACCTCTTCATTTAAAAACAACAACAACCTCAACATTGAAAAACACCAACAAATTCAACAACAACCTCAACATCGAAAAACACCAACAAATTCAACAACAACCTCAACATTGAAAAACACCAACAAACTCAACAACAACCTCAACATTGAAAAATAACAACAACCTCAGCATTGAAAAACACCAACAAATTCAACAACAACCTCAACATTGAAAAACACCAACAAATTCAACAACAACCTCAACATTGAAAAACAACAACAACCTCAACATTGAAAAACACCAAAAATTCAACAACAACCTCAACATTGAAAAACACCAACAAATTCAACTACAACCTGAGCATTGAAAAACAACAACAACCTCAACATTGAAAAACACCAACAAATTCAACAACAACCTCAACATTGAAAAACAACAACAACCTCAACATTGAAAAACACCAACAAATTCAGCAACAACTTCAACATTGAAAAACGCCAACAAATTCAACAACAACCTCGAAATTGAAAAAAACCAACAAATACAACAACAACCTCAACATTGAAAAACAACAACAACCTCAACATTGAAAAACACCAACAAATTCAACAACAACCTCAACATTGAAAAACACCAACAAATTCAACAACAACCTCAACATCGAAAAACACCAACAACCTCAACATTGAAAAACACGAACAAATTCAACAACAACCTCAACATTGAAAAACAACAACAACCTCAACATTGAAAAACACCAACAAATTCAACAACAACCTCAACATTGAAAAACAAAAACAAACTAAACATTGAAAAACACAAACAAATTCAACAACAACCTCAACATTGAAAAACAACAACAACCTCAACATTGAAAAACACCAACAAATTCAACAACAACCTCAACATTGAAAAACACTAACAAATTCAACAACAACCTCGAAATTGAAAAACACCAACAAATTCAACAACAAACTCAACATTGAAAAACACCAACAAATTCAACAACAACCTCAACATTGAAAAACAACAACAACCTCAACATTGAAAAACACCAGCAAATTCAACAACAATCTCAACATTGAAAAGCACCAACAAATTCAACAACAACCTCAACATTGAAAAACAACAACAACCTCAACATTGAAAAACACCAACAAATTCAACAACGACCTCAACATTGAAAAACACCAATAACCTCAACATTGAAAAACACCAACAAATTCAACAACAACCTCAACATTGAAAAACAACAGCAAACTCAACATTGAAAAACACCAACAAATTCAACAACAACCTCAACATTGAAAAACAACAACAACCTCAACATTGAAAAACACCAACAAATTCAACAGCAACCTCAACATTGAAAAACACCAACAAATTCAACAACAACCTCAACATTGAAAAACAACAACAACCTCGAAATTGAAAAACACCAACAAATTCAACAACAACCTCAACATTGAAAAACAACAACAACCTCAACATTGAAAAACACCAACAAATTCAACAACAACCTCAACATTGAAAAACACCAACAAATTCAACAAGAACCTCAGCATTGAAAAACAACTACAACCTCAACATTGAAAAACACCAACAAATTCAACAACAACCTCAACATTGAAAAACAACAACAACCTCAACATTGAAAAACACCAACAAATTCAACAACAACTTCAACATTGAAAAACACCAACAAATTCAACAACAACCTCGAAATTGAAAAACACCAACAAATACAACAACAACCTCAACATTGAAAAACAACAACAACCTCAACATTGCAAAACACCAGCAAATTCAACAACAACGTCAACATTTAAAAACACCAACAAATTCAACAACAACCTCAACATTGAAAAACACCAACAACCTCAAAATTGAAAAAACACCAACAAATTCAACAACAACCTCAACATTTAAAAACAACAACAACCTCAACATTGAAAAACACCAACAAATTCAACAACAACCTCAACATCGAAAAACACCAACAAATTCAACAACAACCTCAACATTGAAAAACACCAACAAACTCAACAACAACCTCAACATTGAAAAATAACAACAACCTCCACATTGAAAAACACCAACAAATTCAACAACCACAACACTGAAAAACACCAACAAATTCAACAACAACCTCAACATTGAAAAACACCAACATATTCAACAACAACCTCAACATTGAAAAACAACAACAACCTCAACATTGAAAAACACCAACAAATTCAACAACAACCTCAACATTGAAAAACACCAACAAATTCAACAACAACCTCAACATCGAAAAACACCAACAACCTCAACATTGAAAAACACGAACAAATTCAACAACAACCTCAACATTGAAAAACAACAACAACCTCAACATTGAAAAACACCAACAAATTCAACAACAACCTCAACATTGAAAAACAAAAACAAACTAAACATTGAAAAACACAAACAAATTCAACAACAACCTCAACATTGAAAAACAACAACAACCTCAAC